>OZ010612.1:8563897-8568897 GCA_963932145.1 Acanthosepion lycidas | reverse complement strand
TTTCTTAGATGAAGCCTTGTCAATTATTATTCATTTTTCACTAGTATTTCTTTTATCTTATTTCTCTTGCTTTTCCACCAAGTAGTAATAGTCTTAAGTTGTCTGAATTTCTTAGATGAAGCCTTGTCAATTATTATTCATTTTTCACTAATATTTCTTTTATAATTTTTTTTCTGAAGGGAAGAAACATAGTAACAAAAATGGCCATTAATACACAGTAAAATCTTAACTTTATTTCTCTGAAGAAGTTATTCAATTGTTAAACGATACCCAAAATGGTACTAACTTTTCTCAAGCAGCACTGATATCATTTCTAGCAATTGTTATGAAGAAATAATTCTGATTTTAGTAGGATAATTCTACATCATTTGGAATTGGTAGCCAGAAAAAGCATGTTGAATGGAGCAAAAATTGATATTCAGGATGGCACTTCATTTTGGATTCCATTTTTCATTGCCAATTACTATCTTGTAAAAAAAAATTTTTTTTTTTTTTTTTTTTTTTTTCCAATTTTAACAGATGTTCCGTAAATTCTTCTGGCACATATTTTCTTTATTTCTGGATTTTTCCTGATGCTTTTAAATAGGTGTTGTATCCTGTTGGCACTCCCACTTTTTTTTTTTTTAAAAAAGAACCATCAAAAGCTTAAACAGCTATTGTCGTAAAACTGAATCATACTTATTATAAAACCCAGGTTGTGTATGTGTGTGTCTGTATGTTTATATATTGGATCGGATTTCCTACATTTTTCAACCGGTTTCAACAAAACTTCACAGGACTATGTAAAATTACCTTGCGGTGGTTCTGACAGCACCAAAAATTGGAAAAACACAATTGTTTTTGCACAAAATCAATTTTAAAACACAATTAAGAGGCATCGCGAGAATGAAAGGGGGATAACTCATATCGAGTTATACTTATTATAAAACCCAGGTTGTGTGTGTGTGTGTGGGGGGGTTCATTTATATATTGGATCGGATTTCCTACATTTTTCAACCGATTTCAACAAAACTTCACTTTTTTTTGGCAGGTAGTGTTTCTTATTGTCTTGCACACTTTTTTCTTTATTTTTACAATCAGAATGCTTTAAAAATTCCATTTACGAGACAATTGTTTAGAATAAAATTCTATTCAATCGGTAGACTCATAACGATTGAAAACAAAAAAAACAAACTAATTAAGACATGCATGTCTGTCAACCTTAAACAATAATCTTTGTCAATTTTATTTTTCAGTCTTTATGATGGTCGATACTTGATCTATCTCTTACTGTTATGCTACTGCTAGTCAAGTTATAAAAAAGCCTCAAAGCAATGAAAACTCACCTTCTGCAGCTCAAGCTGGGTAGGGTTATCATCTCTCAGTTGTGTCTTTGTCTTCGGGCAGAGTGTGACTTAGTCATGTCTCTGGCCTTGGAAAAAAAATACTGAGAAGTGCCTGGTCCTGGGGAACAGCTACCCACAGCTATACTCTCCTCATTGCACTAGAGAGGGGTGATCAGTAGTTATACTGATGCCAGTGCAACAGATGGTTGTGGAGACTAGGCAATGTTTGTCCCTGGCCTGGGTTTTACATGCTAGGGTTCACCAGATCAAACCCAACCTTGTGTCATCATGTTTCAGTAAGAAGACTGGGTAATTACTAACTTCTGCAGCCCAGATGGCTAGGTTCAAAGTGTAGTATCTGTTCCAGTAGTAAATAGCTGACCCACAGGTCTAGCCATCAACAGCAGTTCTAGCCAGCCATCATCATCTGCAGCTCACCATCAGCCTCCAGCTCCATCCATCTCCAGCAGGTCTCCATCTCCAGCCCTCCTTAATAGCAGCAATGATATGCAATAAACTGTCCTTTTCAGGACAATGCACTTCAGTGACTACAAAACAGTCCTTTTCAGGACAACGTGCTTCAGCAACTGCAAAACTGTCCTTTTCTGGACAGTACTTTTCAACAGCTACCTAAACTCTCCTCAGGACAATGCACCCCAGTGACTACAAAACTGTCCTTTTAAGGACAGCACTTTTCAGCAGCTACCTAAACTGTCCTTTTAAGGACAGCACTTTTCAGCAGCTACCTAAACTGTCCTTTTAAGGACAGCACTTTTCAGCAGCTACCTAAACTGTCCTTTTAAGGACAGCACTTTTCAGCAGCTACCTAAACTGTCCTTTTAAGGACAGCACTTTTCAGCAGCTACCTAAACTGTCCTTCTCAGCAACTACAAAACTGTCCTTTTCAGGACAACACTTTTCCATGACTATCTAAACTGTCCTCAGGGCAATGCACCTAACTACAAAACAGTCCTTTTCAGAACGGCACTCTTCAACGACTACCTAAACTTCTAAGGACAATGCTCTCCAACAACTAAAAAAATATCCTTTTCAGGGCAGCACTTTTCAATGACTACCTAAATTGTCTTTCTCAGGACAATGCTCTACATGAATATGAAGAGATATTCTTTGTCTGGTGCACTATAACCTTTTTTTATGTATTTTCTGTAACAAAAATAAACCTGGCAATATATTTTTTTTACTCAAGTCCTCATTTTCTTTGTTGTCATCTTCCATAATTCAATATCTGTTTGCAGGCCAATATACCACCCACAATGTAGGTATCAAGAATCTGTGGAGGTACCTAAGGTTTAAAATGAATTTTAAAAATGACAAACCTTTCTTGAAACTTTTACTTTAGTTTTAATTTCAAGTTAATAGATTAGATTTAATAATTCCAATAAACAAAATACTTTGCACTATTTCAAAACTAATTTAAATTGTCTGGAAGGAGTTTTGTCTTATTAAAAAATCTGATTTCAGTGCCATTTTTAGTCTGTGTTTATTGCAATGTAATTCTCTTCATTAAAAATTCTTCCAAAAAATAAAATACTTTTCTGAAACTTTAAGGAATATTTGCTGATTCAAAGTATAATTAATCTGATTTGAAACAACTATTATTTACTTTAAGCTTCAAATATCACAGATACTCAGTTTTTTAACACAGCAGTAGCTGTTTATTTAAGTTGTTGATGTATTTAACAGCTTGATGACAAATGGATATTTATCTAATGTTGTTCTATGGAGGCTTTAGCCATAAAAAAAAGGAAAAAGCACAAGTTAGAAATGGTGCAAAAATCAGACTTATAAACATAGAAAAAAATTCAAAATACTTTTAAAAATATTGGTTTTTGATGATTTATACTAAGTTTTTTTCCATTTGTGATTAGTAAATATAGTTTTGACTTAGTAATAATATAATCTATTAGGTTGGTGCAAAAATAATTTCGTTTTCTAACATATGTTACTATGTGAGAAAACGAAATTATTTTTGCACCAACCTAATAAAAGGGTGAAATTGATACAGAATTTAACAGATTTAAAATTTAAATTATTTTAATTAAAATTTAAATAAACTGAAAATAATACTTGTAAAAATTCATTCAAAAAAAGATCTTTAAGACAATAGTTTCCTTAATATATCTTATTTATAAAAGCAATTAAAAGCTATTCTAATCAAATAATATTTTAGTTGCATACACATTTTTTTTTTTTTACCATTCTGAGCTGATTTTCACTATGTGGTGTTTCTTTTTACAAAAAAACAAAACAAAAACTGATGACTTAAATTCTCCAAGGAGTTCTGCTTTTAACTAATATAAATATTAAGGAGGTGAAATTTATTTTCCTGAAATTTCATAAAATTAATTGAAAGGGGGGGGGGGTAACAGATGTTAAAAAAAAAAAAAAAAAAAAAAAAATATTTTCTACTTTACCAAGATTTTTAATTCTGGATAAAAAGTCCTAAAATTTCATTAAAATCTGACAATTATTTTTTTTTTGCAAGAATTTCCAAAACCAAGTGTTTTTTTTTTTTTTACTGTAAAAACATGCTAAAATTTCCGATAACAATCTTTGACAGATCCCCCCCCCACACACACACACACACAAAAGAAAAAAAAGATTTTTAACCAAGATCTCTTATGTGCTAGAAAGGATTAAAAAATTTAATAAAATAATCAGAAAATAGTTTGGTCTTTCCTCTTAATAATAAATATTTTAGCAATAAAACTTTGTTTTTATCAAGTTTGAAGCCTTTTTTCATTGAATTAGTGGAGGAACATACTTTTAAACAATGTTTACTGACTTTGAAATAATAAAGTTCTGAGCAAATCTTAAATGCACTTCTAAGATTTCTCTAACAGTATATGAATTCTTTAATTCCAATTCATTAAAAAGTCTTTCCAAAATATTTCTATAAAAAGAATCACTTTTTTGAATGTAAAGAGTTTCTTGACAATGTTAACAATAAAAATTTAAACAAAATGTTTCCCTGGCATCAGATATCAATAGGCTACCAAAAACATGTTTGATTGTTCTGTTTTCTTTGGAAAAGATATAGCATAAGAAAAATGGATAAAATCAAACTATGCATAAAAAATACATTTCAACCAATCATCGTCTCTCACGTACACTGACATCATAATTGCTTTTTAAAAACTAGTCGCCTTCTATTGTGTCATTTTATTTTTTTTAGAATTGTGATAAATTGAGGTTAAAAGACCCAAAAATCAGACGTTAACCTCCTCGCTGTATTGTTACTTTCAAAAACACAGCTTGTGCGTAACAGCTGCAAGTTGTCTTATTTCCCAACCACAAACATTTGGCAGTTTTTTAAAAAAAAATAAATACCTACTCTACTTTAGAGGAAAAGAGATGGGATTGGTAAAGAAAGAAAATTTATTAATTTGGCTCTTAGTTTAATATTGCTGATTCATAAAATACACTTTTTCTTTCTCTCTCTTTTTGAATATTAATTCATACCACTCACCATTTCAAACCATATTAGAAACATAATGATGTTTTAGAATAAGCACTGCAACAAGATATAATCAGATTACTATACATTAATCACTCCAGATCATTTATTTATATATATATATATATATATATATATATATATTTTACAGCAAAAAAAAAAAAATAATAAAAAAATAAATGACCTCAACATAGAAA
>OZ010612.1:8533897-8556397 GCA_963932145.1 Acanthosepion lycidas | reverse complement strand
TTACATACTGATTACTTCTTTTTAATCATTTATTTAGATGCGACAAACTACACAGTGTCTCTCTTTTCTCATTTAAATTTTAAGCTTGCATCTTTTTGTCCAATATCCCCTTACCTACACTCTACATTTTGGTTTATATTAACTTTGAACTTTGAATCTACGTTTAATTTAGTCTTCTTCCCATGAGATCCAGTTTTTTTTTTTAAAATACAACCATAATAAGTATTTCATTCACCAGTTCATGCCTGAAACTTTAAGTTGCACTACAAACGTAGGCATATGTATATTCATTATGTACTTAGCTCTGTCATTTGACTTCAGAATGCATCTTTCATTAATCCAATGTGCATTCAGATATTGGTTTGACTTAAACACTTTCATAAATTTTTCATAAAATTTCGTTTTCATAAATAAATTCAGTTATAAATGAATAAAACTGAAAAAAAAAAATTAATTGAAATCCAGTAACAATCTGATTTTTGTTATTTTTTTAAAATACAAATGTTTCTTGTTATTTTCATGTTTAAATTGTGTTTTATAATGTAGACAATAATAATTTATAAAACAACATTTCAAAAATAAATTTCTCCAATTCTGTACAATGGAAAGAAATAATTTTTTCAACAGAATTTTTTCCTAAGATATATTTAACCCTGTTTTTATCGATACTTTTCAAAAGTTTGGCTATTTTTTCTTCCAGAACAATAAACAAGTAACTAAATGTTGCTTAACGTTTGGGGATTTTTTATTGTGACAAAGAAATCTGTAGCCTTGGTTGACTTGTTTTTCTTTTTATGGCTTATCAACTCTTTTGTGGGTTATTTAAAACTAGAAGATATTTTTTACATTATTCAGACTATTGTCCTCATCTTTGTTGCCATATTTATCACAACGTTTTGGCTATTGTACGCTCCAGCCTTCTTCAGATGGTTGAAATGTCGAACTGAACCCTTTATTTTGCTTGTTAGGGTAGACTAGGGTTTTTTTTATTGTGTCAAAGAAATCTGTAGCCTTGGTTGACTTGTTTTTCTTTTTATGGCTTAACTCTTTTGTGGGTTATTTAAAACTAGAAGATATTTTTTACATTATTCAGACTATTGTCCTCATCTTTGTTGCCATATTTATCACAACATTTCGACTTTTGTATGCTCCAGCCTTCTTCAGGTGGTTGAAATGTTGAACCGAACCCTTTATTTTGCTTGCTAGGGTAGACTGTTCTAGTTCCACGTGCCATGATAAATGTTATAATCAATATGATAAAGATGAAGATAATAGTTCGAATAATGCAAATTGTGTACATAATACCTCATCTCAGAAATATAGACAAAAACTGAAGATATTTTTTGGATTGTAAGAGTAATTATTTTTTTTGCGAGTGAATATTGCATTAGCATATTTTTAGAGAATGACTAAGATACAAATTCTATTTAAGCCATAGGTAGGGGAAGGAAGATAGATTCATACTTTTACCAAGAATATTTGTGTGTAAGTAAATGTAACTTGGCTGACTGGGATTTGAATTCGGTTCTCCAATTTCTCAATATAAGCTGTTATTACACCATCAGCATATCCTCTGCTGTCTTGAAGACAATAAACTTTTATAACCAAACTTATAATGTACTCTAGGTTTGTCAATTTTGTTAGGAGAGGGATATGATAAGTCAAATTCTTTATTCCAATATTTTCAGTAAAAAAAAAAACCAAAAAACTATTGGTTTCAAATCCTGTATGGAAATGACTACAAAAACATCCCCCACCCAAATTTATAGACAAAACATAGAGATGCATTCTGGGATTTCTTTCTAGTGAATAAGACTTCTCAATCTGATCTGACTTAGTTCTGTTCTTTCTTGTCTTGAAGCCTGTTGTGATGTAGTGTCTGGCAAGACACAGCACTTAACTCGACCGAGTTAAGTGCTGCGATATTAGTATTCAATACTCAGCTACACATGTCACTGCAATAGTGTTAAGTTCTTTTCCTTTCTAGACAATTACCCAGGACTACTTATCATGAATAGATCAGGCCATTCATGAGAGTAACGAGGATAACTGGCTCTTACCACAACAAAGTCAAAACACTATGATCGTTTGCTTGTCTGTATCCCCTTTTCTGTATTAAGAACATTCTTAATTTGTTAACTTTTTGCCATATTACTGTTGCTTTGCCTTGCATATATTGTTTGCTTGCTTAATATTATTTTTGCTCTGTTTTTTTTTTCTTTCTCTTTATTGTTTATTACAAAATTTGTTAATTCTGTTTTTTGGGCAGTTCTATCAATTATATTTAATCATGGTCAATTACTATTACTCAAAAAAAAAAAAAAAAAAAAAAAAAGGAAAAAAAGGAAAAAGGAAAAAAGGAAAGAGGAAAAAAAGGAAAAAAAAGGAAAAAGGAAAAAAAGGAAAAAGGAAAAAAAGGAAAAAGGAAAAAAAGGAAAAAGGAAAAAAAGGAAAAAGGAAAAAGGAAAAAAAGGAAAAAAAAGGAAAAAAAGGAAAAAGGAAAAAGAAAAAAGAAAAAGCAAAAAAGAAAAAGAAGAATAATGAAAAAAAAAAAAGAAGACCTCTCAGTTATCATTCCTCAGCTCTATTTTTGATGGCTTATATAGGAAAAGCCCCTCTTTCTCTCCCCACAACCACTAAAAATATCTTCCAGGTTTATATATAAAGTTGAGGTACCGTATCTGTCAAGCTAAATGTTTACCCACATTACTTGGATCTTTTTTACTCACTCCGGGAAAATCTAAAGATAAAAATATAACATCCCATAAATAATACAATACCCATTAAGTGAAAAAAAAAAAATTCACACACACTTATCAAATCACCCTAAACTATACATAAATATGAAAAGGTTGAGAAGTAGCAGCAGTGCCATGAATAGCCCTGAAGAGTGAAGGCATTACAACAATGTGCTCATGAAACTTCAAAGTTGGCATGACAGAAATAACACCATTCAGTTAAGTGACTCCACATTAATTTTATATATATATATATATATATATATATATATATATATATATATATATATATAAATAATATGTATAGTTAGGCAAAATAATTTCATTCAAATGTTTCATTGAAAAATATAGACATATTATGTCATATTTATTTTTAAAATAATCCTTTTTAGTTTTCTAATTAGCTTCTTCATGTTAAGATGAAATTCATTAAGGAAGTCATCATAGTTTTTGTTTACCCAATTACTTTTGATTTCCTCCAAGATCATCCTTAGGGCTGAACTGCAAAGACAAATTTATTGCAACTGTGATTGTTGTAATAATGATGATTTTTGAAAACGTGAGCTCGGTCTGTTATGGTCACTTCAAAATTTTAAATTTATCTGTTGTAGTTATGGTGTTTTTGTAAACACGCATCCCATTATAAGGGAGCTAACCAGAGATGGTAAAAATGCAAAATGACATTAAATGTTGGTCAAAGGTATTTTAAAATGTTACTGCTACACACATAATAAATTTTATTCAGTGATGGTTTCTTGCTTTTGATACAGAGGGACTGGAGAATTTGAAGTTTTTGTTTATTATTTGCATCATGCAGTATATTTGTGTTGTCAACAAGTATTTTCTTGCATTGAGAAGCTGGACAGGAATGTGTTTTTAATTGTTATGTGATAGACCTCAGAGGAGATTGAAAGTACTTGGGTAAGAAAAAACTATGGTGATTTCCTTGATGAATTTCAACTTAACATCAAGAAGCTAATTAGAGAACAAGAAAGGATTATTATAAAAATAGACATAATATGTCTACATTATTCAATGAAAAATGTTTATATATATATATTGTGTGTATTTAGGCAGCATCTTTTCATTCATACACGTTTCATTAAATAATATAGACAAGCGTTGTCTATTTATTTTATGTAAATTTTTTCGTAATGTCTGATAAGTTTAATAACATTATTGTTGAACGAAGAAAGAAATTCACAATATTGATCCATATTTTTTTTAATATTAGGCTGCTGCAAAAATAATGTCGTTTTCTCACATAGTAACATATGTGAGAAAACGACATTATTTTTGCACCAACATAATACAATCTAAGCTTTCGGCTTACATAAGCCATTATTCTTTCTTCGTTCAATGATAATATTAAACTATATATATATATATATATATATATATATATATATCCCTGTTTTATACAAGCTTCATTAAAAACAACTGACAAAGTACAGTGGTGAAGTTTTTTATTTAATTTTTCTTGTGTTCTTATAATTTTCTTCTTTTCTGGATATAAATTATGCAGAAATTCCCCAAATATTTTGTATGTCTGAGCGCTTTCAGCTATACTTTTAGCCATTATCAAGGATGATTTTATTCTTAACTGAATGTATAGATATTTTATGCATGTATCTAAAGTTATATGAATGTTTTTATTTTCCAAACACAGTCTGCACCCTTGATAATGTCTAAAAGTATAGCCAAAAGAACTTGGAATACATTAGGACAATTTTTATGAAATTTATTTCCTGAAAAGAAAAAAAATTATATGAACACGTGAGAAATTATATAAAATAACTTAACCTTAGCAATTGTCAGTCATTTTTAAGGAAACTTACTTAAAAAGTGGGATTTCTGACCAAATACACAATACATATATATATATATATATATATATATATATATATATATATATATATATATATATATTTATATATATTCATGAATTATTCATACATAAATACAAAGGTTAATGATTAAATGGCGAGAAATCCATCTTCGCGAACAATTCAATAATATACAAAAACCCCGAATCTGTTTGAATGAATGAAAAAATCCTGTTTTATAAATTTTTAAATTTGGATAATAAGTGCGACATTACTGTAATTATTGAACAATATAGTTCATGCCACTTTGACGGAAAATTTACCAGTAAAAAAGAATTCTCTATCACTACATTTTTATACATAAACGCAGAATTTTAACCTTAAAATTTAAATTCAAACTCAGCGTTGCGATTGCACGCTCCAAAACTATAACACACATTTCTCATAGCATTTTTCGGATTACAACCTTGTTTTCGTTTGTCCACTTATTACTGAAAGTATAAAACAAGAACACAATATTTCATACCTGAGGATGTCTGTAGGAACAGATGAAAGCTTGTAAAATAAAAAGATCTAATGCGACGGAAATTTATAAAACAGGATCTTTTCATTCATAAACAGATTCGGGGTTTTTGTATATTATTGAATTGTTCGTGAAGATGGATTTCTCACCATTTAATCATTAACCTTTGTATTTGTTTTATGTATGAATAATTCATGAATTTGTAAATTGATTGCACCTTTATTGAAATTTTATATATATATATATATATTTTTAAAAAAATGAAAAACGGAAAAAATAAAATAAAAACAAATAAATATACTAATAAACAAAAAAAAAAATTGAAATAAAAAATAAATAAATACTATGTTACTTGAAAACCGAAAAGAGAAAATATACAAGTAAAATAAATTGACCTAAATTCATTCAAGTAAATAAGTAAACAAACCAATCCCAAATAAAGGTAATCAATTAAAAACGGTTCCCGCCAAAATAATAGAATGAACTACAACAATCAACCCCAAAATTGAACAAATAGCTTTAATTAAATTCTCAAACCGAAACAAAACTGTTAAATAAGTGATATAAACAAAATTTTACTACGTTAATAAATAAATAATTAAATAAAATAAGAAACAAAAAAATAAAAAATAAAAACAAGCAATATAATTTGACCCAAATAAATAAATAAACGACTTCTGGTAAAATAACCGCCATAATAGAATACCCACAATGCACCACTAACCTGTATATATATAAATAGCCGAGAAAAATAACAGCATATGTGGCCTGACGATTGCATATAGCATGAAACAGTGTCGCCTCTAAGTGTTGACAACTATGTTCACTTTTATATTTATTTATATATATATATATATATATATATTTTTTTTTAAATTATTTGCTCTGGATTTACATTGAGCTCTCTGAATTATATCCTCCTTAGATTTACCCATACAGATTACCTAGTTTTTCATAAACTAACTAACTATATATATATATATATATATATATATATATATATATATATATATATATATATATGAAGAAAAATAGACGGAAAAAACGAACAAAAATAAAAAAAAAAAAAAAAAAAAAAAAAAACAGCATAATTGCATATAAGTATTTTTGTTCCAAATATGCAATTATGGCGTTTTTTTTTTTTCTTTTTTGATTTTTGTTTGTTTTTTCCGTATATTTTTCTTTATACTGTCGGATCTATATCCATATATATATATCCATATATATATATATATATATATATATATATATATGGAAGGGCAGGTTTTTAACAATAGAAAAAGGAAATCCTCATTACTTTTGTTATTTAAAGACTAATACAGAACCTATATGTATTTGCCTGTCTAAGGTATTGTTGCCACTAGTATTTTTTGAAAGGATAGAAAGTTTTTCTTTTATTATTCTCATGTAATGGAATAACCTGTCACCCCCATGAGTGATTACACTATAGGTAGTAACTACCTATAAGTATCTGTAAGTCAACGGACTACAGAGTTTAGCTGGGATCTATTCCAGCTAGACGGTCAAACTCTCTGCCTTTGGGCAGAGTGGAACCCTGACGAGGCTCTGTCTTCGGGTAGAGTCTCATTCGGGGAGGTTGACCAACTCAATCACCTTTATGCAGGTTCTACAGGGATTTTTTGGCTGAGCTTACGGGCTCAGAAGACCCACATTAAACTTGGCCTTGTGCCACATCTACTCTCGTGTGTGTGTGGGGGGGGGGGGCTAGTAAATATTGACTAGCTGGGATCTGTTGAGTACAACTCAGACTTATGCGAGAACTACCGACCTTCCAATAGTAGCACTCACTACTGGATTGATTTGTGACGACCTTATGCATAACTGTTACCTTTATTCTTATTGTACTGGTTGTTTGCAATAAACCTTCACTTATTTTATCCACCATGTTTTTCAAGTATATATTCCTATTGGCATGGAGTATAACACATTCCCATCATGCTTCATTTTTTTCTGCCAGAAACAACCAGACAAGATTCTTCTCAACAATGGCTGTGCTGTGCCCATTCAAATATGATTCATTTAGAACAACAATAAAGAGTTTGGCCTTCTTGCAACATTACCAGTAGCTATGGCAACAGAAGATGGGGTGCCTCATTGAAATGCAAACTAGTTACATCAAGCATTACTACACTAACAATTTTGATTCTATCTGCCACACACTTGTGCCTTTGTCATAGACTAAACTAAGTATCATATCTCAGTATATAAACCCCCGCATTTTAACAAGAAATATTAAGAAAACACTGCTGGATGGCAAAGGGAAGGTTATGAAGACTTCATTAATATTTCTTATTTGGCTCAGTTTCTTTTCATGAATTTATTACAAGTTTATTGTGCTAGTAATTTTTCTCGTTAGAATCTATCTTACATAATTACAAGTCTAACATTCAGCCATTGTTTGAATACTGCTGCCACATCTGGTCTGGTGCTCCTGGTTTATATTTAGAGATCCTTGATAAAATCTAAAGAAGAATTTGCAATGTTAATGGCCCTAACCTGGTATCTCGACTTTCACTTTCCCACCGCCGTAACATAGCTTCCCAATGTCATTTCTATAAATAGTTTAATGGTAAATGTTCTGACGAATTCTCCCCCATGGTACCTAAACTTTATGAATTTAAGAGTATTACTAGATTGACAGCAAGATCTCATCATTTTACAAAGTGGCTATATATAACCACAAGTTCTATGCTAACAGTTTATTTTCTTGCATTTCTCACTTGTGGAACACTGTTCTACTTTCTTGCTTTCCAGTCAAGTTTGATCTTTAAAAATTTAAAAGCAATGTCAATCATTATCTCTTAAATTCTGTTCATTTATTGTTCTTGACCTTTAATAATGTTTTCTTATATTCCTTCACACTCAGTACCCTGTGTGTTAACAGCTCTGTTGACTGGCTTAGGGTAAAATGATTAAAAAAAAAATTCTAATACTGGTGTCATACATGCAATCAAATATGGTAATTATCTATTTATTGTATTTGACGTCATATAAGACCCACTCCTCTATTTAATGAATATTACCAAAACCCCCCTCCAAGTTTTGTACTTAGCTCAGTTCAAAACAGTCTTTTTTTATGTGTTTATTAAAAATTTATGCAATTCTAATATTGGGGTGAGTTGATGGAGGAACGTGTTTTATATGCAATCAAATATGGTATCTACTGACGAAATATAAGACCCATTCTCTCATTTAGTAAATATTACCAGAAATTCCCCAAGGATCCCTATTTGGCCCAGTTCAAAACAAGTTTCTTTTCATGCATGTATTACAATTTTATGAAATTCTAATATTTTGGAAAAAAAATCCTATCTACAAAACTTGATGGTATATACCCCTCCCCCAACTTTCATATCACCAACAAATATTAAGAAAATTTGTTAAATGACAGACCGAATATTACTGGAACATCATCCATATTCTCTGTTTGGCCTAATTTCACTGTTCATTTATTACAATTTTATGAAATTTGGTTAAAAAAAAAAAAAAAAAAAAAAAAGCAAGTTTTATACCATTAAAATGGATGTTCTGTATGCCATCAATATAGTGGCCTTATATGCCAGGGAAAAAAAAAAAGATGTCCTATATGCAATCAAAAAGGATATCCTAAAAGTCAATAAAAAGAGGGTTGTATACACCATAAAAAGAATAACCTGTATCACATTAAAAAGTATCCTATATGCCATTAAAAAATAGTTTGTATATGCAATAAAAAGGATAACCCTTATGCCATTAAAAAGTGGATCTTGTATGCTATCAAAAAGGTTATCTCGTGCCATAAAAATGTGTGTTGTACATGCCATTAATAGGTTTTATATATCATCATAAAGTATATCCCATGATATTAAAAGTGGGTTTTATATGTCATTAAAAAGTGGATTGTATATGCCATCAAAAGGATAACCCATATGACATTAAAATGGGTCTTATATACCATTAAAAAGTGTGTTTTATATGCCATCAAATACAAGAAATATGAATACTAAACCTTCCCACTGTGCAATAGTTACCAAGGTAGTCTTAGTGTGACCATTGGTAATATAACGAGTGCTATCCACTCCAGGGTGCCTCATAGTTGACCTTGTGCCAATCAATGAACAATTGTGCCGTGTTGTCAAGCAGTGGTCAGCTAGTATATATATATATATATATATATATATATATATATTATATGAAGAAATATACTCTTACAGTGTGCTATATTTATGGGATAAAGTGCTCAATATCAGAGATAGAGCGTATGTAAATATAAAAGTGAATATTGAAGTCAACACTGGCCTGATGATTGCATCCAGCATGAAACAGCCTGTCACCTCTAAGTGTTGACTTCAATGTTCACTTTTTATTTATATATATATATATATATATAGCAAATCCAGTCTTCAGTAGGTGCCCTACAACTGTGGCCTTATGCCAATCTACATGAAGTGAAAAGCCTGTAAATAAATGTGATGAAGATTTTAGCTTCATTAAGTCCCTTTAATGAAACAAGGCAAACTGGGTTGGACTGGGATCATCAATTAATGTCACAAGAGACCCAATGGAAGATTAACTGCAGAGAGAAATCAAAATAGCTTATACAGACAATTAATCCTTTGCAAAAAATAACACCCTTGATTCAATCAATCTTTAATCTGATATATGGGATTAACAACTACTTGGATTGTTGTTCAAAAGTGGGATTATATCACAAGATAGTTGCTACCATATGAAACACGGATGTTATGTCTGTCTGCTACCAAATAAAATATAAAACAGAACTATACAATACTGGTTCTAATATTTTAACAATGACGCAGGGATGTCTATCACCAACTCAATTTTCATTATTTTTTTTCCAACCTCACTTTTGAACCTCTCGCCCACACACAGAGTTTAGTTCTCCCATGTCTTTTTTCTTTTCACCCATCATGTTTCCATTATCTCTCCACAAAGTTTTGTTGAGATATACATTTGATACTCTTCATCAGAGTTTGCAGATACTTGTTCAGTAACAGCTATTTAACTATTTATCAATAGGGATGAAATTAACATCAATACAGATGAGTTTAAAGCTACAGGTTTTTCTTTTATGTGCTGTGTCCCTTCAGGACGTAGACGATTATGGCCCTCCACCTCCTCCTGTAGCTCTTAATAAGTTTTATCTTTTTGTTATTTCTTCCACACCCTGTTCTGCCATCCACTTGCTGAAGCCCATTAAGTATGTAACGCGTTGCTTACTCATGTCCCTCTATCTGTCCTATGAGTATCAAATTTTCCAAGCCCTTCTTCCTCATTGAAATTTCAGCCACAACCAAAATTTTATATCCCTTGCAGAACAAGTAGTAGAGTTTTCATTTCTCTCCCAATCAAGTTATTCGGTTAAACTATGGCATCCCCACTTTAACCAACTTATGCTAAACCTCAGTTTTTTTTCCCTTTTTCTCTCTTCCTTATCTTTAGAATTTTTCTCTTTGATTTTCCTCCACCTTGACAGAGATGGGGATAGTTAAATTTATAACACTCTGAAACTAAAACTGCTAGCTGTAAAAAACAAAGTTAATAATAAATATCATTTTATAGCATACTGAATATGAAGTAGTACCAGAAAGTTTCCAAAACAAGGATCTCCTGTCAGACTCCATAACCGATTCCAAATAGGATGGTCCTCGTGGCTAAGTTCACAAATTCTTTTCACATTTTCTGATCGTTTGTCTGTGATTTGTTTAATTTTTTCTCTGCCTTTCTAAGTTTACCATTTGCCATGCTTTGAATATTGCTGTCACATATGGTCCAGTACTCCTGCTATATATTTGGAGAATCTTGATAAAATCCGAAGAAGAATCAGCAATATTATTGGTCCTGACCTGGCATCTTGGTTTCACTTACTTTCCTACCGTAAACATGAATTGGTAGAAATGTAAAATTTTACAATTCTACCAATTTCTGTGCAGCTCCCTCAGATTGACAATGCTTGTTTTGCAAAAAATTCCATAACTACAACAGATAAATTTAAAAATTTTAAATAATTGCAGAGCATGTTTATGTGTGTTTTTAAAAGACATCATCTCAGCAGAATGAAAATTTTGTCGCAGTTACAATAAATTTGTCTTTGTAATTTATCCCTGAAAATGATCCTGGAAAACATCAGAAGTACTTGGGTTAACAAAAACTATGGCACCTTCCATGATGAATTTCATCTTAACATCAAGAAACTGATTAGACAACTGGAATAGATCAGTATAAAAATAAGTAGACACAATATGTTTATATTATTCAATGAAACATGTTTGAATAAAGATATGCTACCTATATATATATATATATATATATATAAAATTAGTTTATAGCAAAAATTTCTCACATAATACTTCTGCTGTTAGGGGAAAATAATTTAATTCAAAATGAACATAAGCTACCTTAACCAGAATTTGAACTTAGTTTGCCAAATTTGTTTATAGTGTTAGTAACTCTTGTGCCACCTTGCACCTTCATTGTAGGTGAATGTCAACAGAATAAAGCCGAGATAAGGATATTATTTCAAACATATCATTTGATAAACAAAGGCCAAAGAATATATCAGTTATGAGATTGTAATTATTTTTTTGTTAAAGTTCACCTAATACAAAGCCAAGAGCCACTCAAGGTAGAGTTTTACTGAATGAGGGGTGTAATATGAATGTAAAACAAGGAAGTAAGAAATTAAGATTATGAGGATATTGCAGATCGATAACAACTGACCCTGGACTTGAAAAGGGTTAAGATAGTAGTGGTCAAGGAAGCGTCCTCTCAAGAGTGTGTTCCACAAAGTAACAATTCTTGGGAGAAAAGCTTATAAAAAATGGACAAGAGGACTACAAAAGCAATGAGAGGGAATTAGCTATGTGGATCCAACAAGTTGCGTCTTGGCTGTGCGAGTGACACTAAAGATGGAGCATATCTGAATATTTTGCCATGGAAGTAGCGATAGGCTTATAGCATTGCATCTGTAAGAAAGGAGCTGAAGATTGGAAATTGAGTAATACGTAACCCTCCCACTCCAGGGTGCATAAATGATTTTGAACTCCAAGGCTGGAAAGCGAAGATTGAGGTGCTCCAGCGCAGATGTGGCAACAATACTAAATTTTTGATTCAATCTGACTCTTGTAGAGATAAAGCAAGGCAGGAGTCAGGTAATTCCTGGAGCAGTACAAAGAGCTGACCATTTCTCCAGTATTTTTAGTGATGGATCAATATTTGGATTAAAACAATAAAGGCGTTAGTTAGATCCAGTGACAGGACTCAAAGAGTGTAAGTTCAATACCCAGTTAAGGCAATGGAGAACTTGGAGAGGAGAATTAACAGGAGATAACTGATAACTGACATCCATTAAACATGGCACGTGGAACTAGAACAGTTTACCCCAGTGAGCAAAATAATTGGTTCAGTTCAACATTCCAATCACCTGAAGAAGGTTGGAGCATACAATGACCGAAACGTAATAAATATGGCCACAAAGATGAGGACAATAGTCCGAATAATATAAACTGTGTAAAACAATAAAGATGAGGATATTAGTCTGAATAATTAACGGAATTAATGAAACTTTAAGAGTTTTAACATTTAAATTTTATCAAATTATTTTTGCAAATGTGCATGTATTTTCAATCACTAACAAGATAATATTAAAGGTGCGCTTCTGTGCTACTCAAAATGAAAAGTGATAAATTAAAAAAAGCAGCTAAAATGTAACCCAACTGGAGCAAAGAAGGGTGTTTAAGTGCCGTATCTTTTAGGGAGGGAAAAAAAACAACTATGCAGTATCTCAGTGGGACAGCTTACCTCAGAAAGGACAGCATATTTAGGAAGAGGAGATGTAGATAATAGTCTGAGAGTCTAATAGTAAGGAGAAAGACAGGATAGGAATGGAGCGATTGGCCTGGAAAGAGAAGCAGAATCACACATAACAAAAGATGATACTAGAAGCTTGAGGGCAGAATACAAAACATATGGAAATTTTTAGAATTACAGACAATTTTAGCAAGGAACTTCATGGCAATTCCCAAGAATGAATGGCAATGCCAATTTCTATAACTATTTTTTGCACTATTTTTTGGTTTTAAAATTTCAATTTCATTGATTTTAAAACAGGCCTGTACAATTAAAAAGAAAATTCAAAGGTCATATTGATTGCAGAAAATTAGCTGTGGTCTAGGAAAGTAAATTTTTAGAGTAAATTATTGAGTAGTCGTCTTTTTGATATATTGGCATAATTTTAAAATTATACCAATATATCAAACAGGCAACTACTATTAGATACAAATACAAAAAAAAATTTCATGAACAAATTTAAACCAGCACCAAACAAATCATAACCACCCCCCCACACACACAGTGGCAAAACACACTAGTTGGATCACACACAAACATGCCATACAAGATACACATAGTTACTGTATAGATTTCTTTACAATAATATATAGTATATATGTATGGAGAATGAATATATATATATATATATATATATATGTATGTCATATCATACTTATTATAAAACCCAGGTTGTGTGTGTGTGTCTGTACGTTTATATATTGGATCGGATTTCCTACATTTTTCAACCGGTTTCAACAAAACTTCACAGGACTACGTAAAATTACCTTGCGGTGGTTTTGACAGCGCCAAAAATTTGAAAAACACCATTGTTTTTGCATGAGATCAATTTCAAAACACAAGTCACCATAATAAAAGGGGGACAACTCATATAAAGTTATACTTATTATAAAACCCAGGTTGTTTGTGTGTGTGTGTCTGTGTGTGTGTGTGTGTCTGTGTTCGTTTATATATGAGATTGGATTTCCTACATTTTTCAACTGATTTCAATAAAATTTTACTTTTTTTTGGCAGGTAGTATTTCTTATTGTCTTGCACACTTTTTCTTTATTTTTACATTCAGAATGCTTTAAAAATTCCATTTACATGACAATTGTTTATAATAAAATTCTATTCAATCAGTAGACTCATAACGATTGAAAACAATGTTTTTGTTTGAGTTTGGGTTTGACCAATTTGTAAAAAAAACAAAACAAAAAACTAATTAAGACATGCGTGTCCGTCAACCTTAAACAATAATCTTTGTCAATTTTATTTTTCAGTCTTTATGATGGTCGATACTTGATCTATCTCTTACTGTTATATCCCCGGGCAACGCCGGGCTCTACTGCTAGTAATGTCTATAAAACCACTCTGATGATGGCTCATGTGAACTGAAAGCTTAGATTGAGGAACAGCATAATAACAAATATCCAAATGTTGAACAGTTTTTGTCTTTATTTTCTCCCAAAACTAAATCCTCTATACGAAGATTAGAACGGTTCATGATCAAACATAATAGACATTTATTGTCTGTTATATTTAACAATATATGTTTGAATAATGATGCCCCAATACACTAAATTCAAATAATTATATATATATATATATATATATATATATATATATATATATATATATATATAATATTGCCTGGTGGTGTTAATAAAACAGAGCTATAAGTTATATATTAATAAATAACACATTTTTTCCCCCCTCACCAGTAATGAAATTTATATTTTAATCCGCAATTTTTATTACTTCAAACATTTAAAATAAAACGGAGTGTGTATTCAAATATGGGTATTCACAAAGAATAATGTTGAAATAAGAATATATGTGCAAAAATTAATATATAACTAAAATATGTCTGTAAAAACAATTTAACAGACAAAAGGTAAAGTTTTCTTCAGTGTTTCTTCCTTTTAAAAAACTATTATAATTGTTTCATTTTATTTATTATAATTATTATTATTAGATTTTTTATTTAAATATTTAAAAAAAAATTAAAACTGTTAACTCCTGAGCTTTAAAAATATCTTAAATAAGCAAGTAACAAAATAAAATACATAGAAATAAATAATAATTGCATTAAAAAAATAAACATACAAAAATTCAACATTTACTTTCATTTATTAGGTAATAAATTATATCACTTAGCATCTTCCATAGTTCCCCATTTACGTACACGGCAAGCTTTAAGAATATTTTAGCATTCTCAAATTCAAAATTTCAGAACATAATGATATTTTTCCTCCTTGTTACACCTGTGCATAAATACAAGTTATGAAATAAAATTTCCACACTTATCTTGATAAAGTTCCTAAGTGGACAAAATCTTGTAACAAATGCACGAGTGAACGTTTGACGAGACAAACATTATGGTGGTGGACATAAAAATGGCAGTGCGCGTGTGTGACCAGACCGGAAGCAAGGACTGTATTCATTTGCATAAGCGTATGCCTCACCGGCATAAAAGCTGAGAGTTTGCAAGGGTAAAGGGGGAGTTGTCCAGTTGTGCGAAAGTCACACGTGTTGTTCATTTCGGTGTCAACTGCGGTGTAAGACTGAGCAGAAAAAGAAGAAGACTACGGAGAAGACAAAGACTTCAGTAATTTCGTTACAGAAAGATTACAAATCTTTTGCTATAGAAATGTTTTCCTTGAATGCCATTTCTTTGCAGAAGGAGACCATCTTTTCACTTGGTGCCTTTTTTTTGGTTTTCATTCAGAATTTTATTATTTCTATCATTTTTGCCCAAGCTAATGTTCTGCTAAAGGGACTATAACTGATTCTTAGGGTCAGTTTTCACTTTTACAACCCTCTCTTACACACATGGCAAACATAAAGTTTGTCTGCGTTAGCTATGTTGGAAACTTGCCTATCCCTGTATACAATCATGTGATATTTGAATCTTGCAACAGACTTACAAACCTTGTCACAAAACTCGCATCAGTAACCAGCAAATCTTTCTGGTAGGGCTGCATTCACAGTAGTTTGCAACTGACCTCTCTGGTGTGATCGCATGTGACTGGTCAAAATTTAAAAAAAAAAAAAAAAAAAAATGTATTATATATTAATAATTGTTCACCCAATAAAAGGCCCAAGAGTCACTCAAAGTAGAAGGTTACTGAATGAGGTTGTTGTATGAATGTAGGAGGAGAAAGTAAGAAGTACAGATTATGAGGATATATAGGAAAGATAACAGATTACCCTAGACCTGAAGAGGGTAAAATTATACCAATCAGGAAAGCATCCTCTTGGGAGTCTGTTGTAGTGCTTCTTAAAACTTGCTCCTCACCAATGGTATATGAAGGGAATGGGGACGATTTGTCCCAATGTAGCAGGCTGGGTCTCGGCTGTGAAGGTTTGAACTGGTGGAACTAAGAAATGGAACTCACCAGAACATTTGCCATGGAAATAGTAATGGAGTTAACGAGAGGCTTGCAGTGTAGCTATTGTGGGAGAGTGTTGTAGAGTGGAAAATAATTCATCACCCACAAGGCCATATAGATGCTTTTGAACTCAGTCAAGGCTGGAAGGATTGGTCAGTTCCTGCCCAGATATGGCAGCAGTAAGCTATTTTTGGTATGTATAGTTTTTATGACAACTGAGACTAAAACTGCTCAGCACAATATTTATTTTAGCCTACATGTATTTGTTAACATTAAAATGTTTATCACAAAATATGCAACAATAAAATGTGTTCATTTATAATTTGCTGCTCTACACCATGCAAAGTTTATTATGTGTGACACTTAAATTGAATAGGTTTGCCACCACACCTGGCATATAAAAATACCATACTTACAATTAACATTTAATATTGGAGTATTAAGGAGTGAGGCTAGGTACAAATACTAATCATTTATGTGAACATTAGCCTACGAGATCACTCAATTTGCATATACATTTCCTCTATTTACATTTAATATTCCAGTATTATGGAATGAGGCTAGCTACAAGTACTGGTAGTCTATGGCATCTGGCTAAACATTAGCCTACCAGATCCCTGAACTTTGCATATAAACCTCTCCTATTTACATTTAATATTCCAGTATTATGGAGTGAGGCTAGCTACAAGTACTGGTAGTCTATGGCATCTGGCTAAACATTAGCCTACCAGATCCCTCAACTTTGCATATAAACCTCCCCTATTTACATTTAACATTCCAGTATTATGGAATGAGCCTAGCTACAAGTACTGGTAGTCTATGGCATCTGGGTAAACATTAGCCTACCAGTTCCCTCATATTTGCATATATTCTCTAGATATTTTTTTAGGGAAAAAAAAAGAACTTTTGTGTCATCAAATATGGAAATATGGCAAATTCTGGTAAAAATGAAAGCTTCATTCTTGAGAGTAAAAGGAAAAACAATGAAAATGCATTAAAATAAGTCTCTAAGAATTATTTAAAATGACTTTATATAAATCTACTCTTTACTTACATCCTTCAGTGCCTTTTGATCTATGGTTACTAAGATTGCCTTATAGACCATTATTTGATATTTAATTTTATCCTCACATGGTGTCCCATACTTGTAGCCATATGTCAAACTAAATTTAGTAAAGACCTGCCCTCAACCAAAACCAGATGGATACTTGAGGAAACCTCTATCAATCCATCAACCATATTGGATGCTCATAAATGCTTTTATTTGCTGCTAGCTGAATGTTTACAATACTCAGGAAGCATTTGACCACATGGGAAATTGCTGGTAATGTTTCAATAGCATGTTTATTTTACAGGGTGGAGTCGTCAGAACCAATGGTTTTAAATTTCAGGTTGTCTTTCTCCTAGACCAATTGCCAACCATGGCTAGAAAGACTAGTCTGCTTTTCTATTTAACATATGGTTAGGGATTCCTACTTTCCTCAAGGGTATCTGTGTGAAAGCAAGTGCAAAAAACTTGGTTGGAACACTAGTTATTTATTTTCATTTTTGCTATTTTCTATCCTGTGACCAGCCATTTGTAACAATCATCTAGAAATTAATATTATCAATAATATAATAATAATATAGTAATTTGGGGCTATAATAATATATAATATAATATTATTAATATAATAATAATATATAATAATTACTGAATTATATTATTAATTAATAATATTATTAATCCATTAAAAACAACCACCTAGATTCCATACTTAGCTAATGAGCCCCACTTGAAGGCAAGTTAGTCTATGATGCCTTATATTGTACATAATGGTACTTATTAGTATGTAATAGGTTACAAAATGTGTAGAAGGTATCAAACATAAATCATGATTTCCGAACCATTAACCGTTTGGGGCATTTTAATAATTACCAGAATTCTTCTTAAAATTAGCCATATACTCTGACAAACTATTCTGCAGTCATTAAACTTGAATTATTACGAAATAAAAGTCTTATTTAATTTGCTTATTTTTAATTTTGTTTTTAATCATTTCACCCCAAACAAGGTGATAAAGCCACTAAGGCACAAGATGTTACTGACAGTGAATGAGTCTAAGAAACATCATTATTTTGGAGAGAGGACAATAAAAGAACAAGTTTCAAGGAGACATGATGCCTGACATTACACTGAATTTTTTAATATAAAAGTTGACTGGAATGCAAGAAACCAGATGAATGCTACAAGAAGTGAGAAGTGTAAGAAAAAAAACTGTTAGCATAGAAGTTATGGTTACATATAGAAATTTTTTTTGTAAAATGATGAGAGCTAGCTGCCATTCTAGTACTTTGGCAAACATGTTCTGTCACTCCCTGGCACCTTGGGATGAAAATGTGATAGCAGTATGTGAGATTGAAGAGTGGCTTTGTAAACCACTGTACCTCCAAGAAGACATTATGGTTGACTGATTAGAAAAGAAAAAAATCCTGGCTTTGTAAACTAATTCTTTCAACATATCTCATGGCCCAGTGGTTTGGTTTGGTTTATTTTGCTTTACATGATATCAGCCTCAATGGGTTATTTAATGCCGACAACATTTTTAGGATAGTTTCGTATGAATAGAGTATGTATTCTTTGGTTTAGATTGGTTTGGTTTATTTTGTTTTACGTCATATCAACCTCAATGGGTTATTTTATGCTGACAAAAATTTTTATTGCTGGTAATATTTTGTTTTGTCAAAAATCTGTTTCTGGTAATATATTTCCTTCGAAATTGTATTGCTGGTAATAATTTTTTCAAAAAAGTATTGCTGGTAATAGTTAACTATTTGCCCATAGCTGGGACTCTAACAGGTGCTACCACCCCAGATCAGGGTGGACCTGGGAACACCAGCAATTAAGAGGTGGTTCCATGCTTCGCAAAACCTCCTGATCAGAGGCCTTGCTGCTGTAGTTTAATGTCTTACCCAGGATGCGGATGTAGTTTAACATCTTACACAGGACACCAGTCACAGGTTGGTGAAAGCTAATTCTTTCAACATGTCTCATGGCTCAGTGGATAAAGACGTTTGTTAGAACCAGTGACTAAACCCAAAGAATTGTGAGTTCAATACCAGACCACAGTAGTGGTGAACCAAGAACTTGGAAAGTTGAGTTAAATAGAAATAACTGAGACATCCGGAAGAGGCATGGCACATGGAACTAGAACACTCTACCCTCCCCCCTCCAAGGTGGATGAAATAAAGGGTTTGGTTTGAAATTCCAATCACCTGAAGGCCAGAGCGTACATTGGCTGAAATGTGAATATAGCAATGAAGATGAGGATAAGTCTGAATAATGTAAATAATGCAAGTAATTCTTTCAACTTCTGGCAACTAATATTCCATAAATCAGGTACTGAAGTCTCTGAACATTTTAGACTAGATTTTTATCCATTTTCCAAATGTGGTGGCCATTCATGTACACCAAGACTCAAGACATGGACGTGCCTAACTTTTAAAAGCAGATATTTATCCATTACAAAATGCAGTACCCTTGCCTGAACACAATGCTCAAGACACAGACATACCTAACGCTTATACACTACTAGAAGAGAATCCATAAGAGATGAAAATGTGCATTTTAGGATTCTAAATATACTGTTGATAATTATTCAGTTTTTTTTACAGCTTAACCCTTTGCAGGTTATTTAAAGTCAGAAAATATTTCAGTTTCAGTTCACAGTGTCATACTAGAAAATTTTCTTTGTAAGTTTACCATTCGTCCTTGCTTTGAATATTGCTATCACATCTATCATGTCTGATACTTCTGCTATCTATTTAGAGATTCTTGATAAAATCCAAAGAAGAATCTGCCATGTTATTGGTCCTGACCTGGCATCTTGGCTTCAGCATTTTCTGACTGACATAATAGCCTACAAATATTTTCATGGTAATTGTTTTGATGAACTTTACACTTACCTAGACTTTATGAATTTAAGCACAGAACTAGATTGGCAGTTAGGTCTCATCATTTTACAGTTGAAATGATTAGATGTAAGTTCTATGCTAATAGTTTCTTCTCTGACACTTGTCAATTGTGGAAATCTCTTCCAGCCTCTTGCTTTCCAGTCAACTTTGATCTTCAAAAATTTAAATGCAATATTAATCATTATGTCACCTTAATTCCAGTTATTGTATTGTTCTTTCTCCTTAATGTTTTTCTTATTCTTTCATACTCAGTAACCCCTCTTTGCTTCTTAGAGGCTTTATTGCCTTGCTTGGGATGAAATGATTAAAAAAAAATGCAAGAAGTAGAAACAAAATCAATCAAATTTTATTATTGATATAAATATGATGTTGGTCGACTTCATCTCCATTGGAGCTCAAACAGTATTTCTGATATAATAATAAAAAAAAAAAAAACTCGAGTCAATATATAAAGACAGAAAGTAGCATTTAAAAAAAAAATCGTGCTTTTGACGTTACACAACCAAGGTAACATCAAATGTGCATGTTAATTAACATCCTTTCAAAATATTTTGATACTGTCTGATAGCATTATGCAATTAAATACATAATTTAGACATCTTTTAATTAATTGCAAAAAGAATTATCATAAGCTTTACGCAAGGATGACGTGAGAACAGATGTTAATAAGATCATTAATTACTGGATACTGACATTTTGATTGATTGATTCAGTTTCAGCCCTTTGCAGCTTATTTAAAGCCAGAAAATATTTTTAAATTGTAAGAATTTTTTTTTTTCAGATAATAATGATCTTAGTGCAACAAGTCTTAATAATTAACCCATAGCTGGGGGGAAGAACAAGCGGATTCATCCCTAATCAGAATTCAATAAACAAAAAAAAATTATGTGGATAAAAAGTGGGGGATAAATTCTGTATTACAATCAATATATAAACTGATCCCTCACTTTGTAGCCAATGTAGTTTCTATACATTTATATTCCAGAGAATGTAAATAAATCTAAAAGACATGTCTGTGTAGCTAATCAGTATTTCATTGATTCATTTTCTATGGCTTATTAGCCCTGTGCATTTAAAGCCAGAAAATATTTTTAGATTATAAGATTTTTTTTTCTTTTTGGATATGATAATGATTTTGTGATACAAGTCTTACTAATTAACTCATAGCTGGAGGAGAAGCAGTAGAGTCATACCTTTCCCTTACACATAAGTGAATATAACAAACCCAACTGGAATTGAAACCCTGCTCTCTGATTAAGAATTCCAATCTGTCATCCCTGACAACCTGCAAATCCCAGTTTACAGCATCTGGTATTCCCAAGTGGTCACCCATCTTGGTACTGACCAGGATCGATGTTGCTTAATTTCTGAACTGGTGTTTCAATGTGATATGGCCGTTATCTGAGTATAGCAGATACGATATGGGCAAGAGTAGACAACTGAAGCAAGCAATGGGGTGTGAGGCATCAAATAATTTCACTATTTTGTTTCAGATCAACTTTAAAAAGGTAGAAGTATTTTTTAACTCCAACTCAGCTTGTAGATGCAGATAATTGCAAGGCTAATTTTATCCCAGACAATACCTGGTTGCCTTACTGATCTCTCATAAAACCCATAATTGCCATGATAAACAGAGATTGAAGTTGATTGTAACTCCATTTCCAGCAGAATGGCAATTACTCTTCTTCTGTTGTGTGAACAGCAAGACAAAGACATTAGACAAGGTCAGAAACTCCAAGTAAGAAAATTGTTTGCTTCCTCTCTGTTTAACAAGAATAGAAAATTTACTCATTCATTGTATACTTCTTAGGAGAAAAAAAAATCACTTTTCTAAATGACCGAACTATACAAAAAGAAATGAGGTCAGCTTTTAGAAAAGGTAACAGACATATACACAATGCTACATTCTTCTTCTATATGCCATGTCCCTTCAGGACATTGGTGATCATGGCTCTCCACATTTTCCTGTCTTTTGTAGCTCTTAATAAATTTATCATCTCTCCTAAAACCTGCTCTAACATCCATTTACAGATAGGTCATGAATTGTTTTCCTCTTTCACTCAAGAAAGTCAAGGCAAAAATTATTTTGAATTTAAAAAAAAAAAAAATTGTTTAACACTAAGTTAAAACACACACATCAGTGGCAACTCTAGGTCATCAGTGTTGTTGGCCTCCATACAATCTTTAATGAAATATACTATTGATATAACTTAGAT
>OZ010612.1:8488897-8528897 GCA_963932145.1 Acanthosepion lycidas | reverse complement strand
AAAAGTATTGAATTTCATGCTGGATAAGGAGAAACAATTTAAATTCTTACCACTAGACTTGTGATTAGAGTATTATTGCTGGCATGTGTGTGCGTAGACAGCGCCTAGAGGGAGAGGCCATGGTTAAATGTAAAATAAATAAATGGCAGAACTGCCAAACAAACAGATTTTGACAAAGTTTGCAATAAGCAATAAAAAGAAAATAAACAAACAGGTCAAGAAATAATATAAAACAAGCAAATATATGCAAGGCAAATTAACAGTAACAAGGCAAAGCAATAATAATATGGTAAAAAGTTCATGAACTAAGAATTGGCATCAACACAAGCAAGTTTAGACACATGAACATAGCATTCTAACTTCAAGACAAGACAGACTGAGACCAAGTCAGATGAAACCGAGAACCAGCCTATTTTATTATCTAGGGAAAAAATCCCAGCATGTATTTGTATGCTTCTACCTATAAAATGGGGAGGGTCAAGTGTTTTGCGGTCATTCCCATTGTAGATTGAAACCAACAATACTACCCATCCAACCGGTCTAAGCTTGATTGCCGGGTGGGGGGATAGGGGGGGGAGTGTTTTGCAACTCTCAATATCTTACCAACATTTGCTTTTTTTTATACCTACATTTGTATTCGTTACAAATTAAACTAAGCACAAGTGAGTATTAAAGGATGAAAATATTTTGTGAATTCTGACGTCATTCTGCGGGCTTTTTTTTTTCTTCATCCAAATCTGTGAATTTTTTTGGTCATGTAAAGTCTCAAAAAAAAAAAAAAAAAAAAAAACACAAAATAAAATTCACTATTTTTTATCTATATTATAGAATGTCTTAAAATTATTCAACTTTTTAATAAGAAAAATCTCAAGTTGACATTAAAAATTGATGATTTATTTAAAATAGAACCGTCTGTTATGGTGTGCGTCTAATTTGTATTTAGATACATTTTCTTTCTTTTTTTTTTGTTTAGTGGCATATCAACTCCTTATGGGTCATTTAATGCTGAAATTTAATTTTCCTGGAAGCATTAGTAATTTCTTTAACAAAAATGCATTGCTGATATCTTTTTTTTTTCCTTACAGAAACATATTGCTCGTAATTTTTATTAATATGAAAATGTATTGCTGGTACTTTTACTACAAAAATTGTTATATTTTCATGGTGTTTTGACCCTAGTTTGGGGGTTAACTATTTGCCCATAGCTAGGACCCTAATAGGTGCTACCACCCTAGATCAGGGTGGACCTGGGAGCAACAGCAATTAAGAGGTGGTTCCATGCTACTCAAAACCTTGCTGCCAGATGTAGTTTATCATCATACCTAGGATGGTTATTTATTTTCAAATTTTTAGTTGAATTGTTCACCAATATAGCATTTGATCTATTGTTGTACATAATTACGTTACAATAAAATTTGTATTTAATATGAATATTACTTTATGAAAATTGAGATGAAGTAGAGTGGGGAGGGGCCCTGTATCATAGATTCAGGGAGGCAGGATGAAACCTTTGTATCAACTGTGTGTGTAGGGATGTGTATGTGTGTGCATTTCGGTCAAATGTGAATGATACTTTGAAAAGAAGCTACAAATGAAGTGAAGCATTTCATAATTCCTTCCCAAAGTTCCAGGATTGAGAATATAAATTATTCCACATATTGTTCAAATGAAGATCCATTTTGCTTTTTTTTTGCTTTTTTAAAATCATTGTAAGGGTTATTGAGGATGAGAGAATATGAGACAAAAATACTATTAAAGAGAGAGAATAATAAAAGAACAGGAATTAAGATGACAGAAGATGACAACTGACATTGCATTTAAATTTTTGAAGCTCAAAGTTGACTGGGAAGCAAGAGGCCAAAAGAGAGTTCCACAAACAAAAAGTGTGAGAGAAGACACTGTTAGGATTGAAGGTATAGTTACATCTAGCCATTTCTACTATAAAATGATGAGACCTAACTGCCAATCTAGTACTGCACTTTTTATTCATAAAGTCAAGGTACCAAAGAGGAAAGCTCATCAGAACAATTACCATGATATAGAATTTATAGAAAAGGCTCAAGGAAGTTACATTATGGCAGTGGGAAAGTGCTTGAAGCAGAGATGCCAGGTTAGGACTGATAACATTGCAGATTCTTCATTGAAATTTATCAATATCTAAATGCATGGCCGAAGCACCAGACCAGATGTGACAGCAATATTTGACACATGGAAGAATGGTAAACTTATAAATGCGCATGACAGATGCTGAAGAGAAAAATTGTTTAGCATGTCACAGTGAACCCACTTTCCTAGCAGCAGACCTACCAATTAATTCAATATACTCTTTCGACTTCATGTCAGTAGAAAACATTAACCCCCCCAAAAAGTGCAATTTGTCACTCTCCAAAGATCTTCATCTTTGTTGTTTTTTTTTTTTTACATTTCAGATAAAGAGGGTACTTAGTTGAAACATTGTGTTTACAACCCCATCTATATCAACTATATACAAATACCCAAGTCATGATCTTAAATAGCTTTGTCAGTTCAAGACTTTTATATGAATGTATTGCATAGTGCCAAATGCTTTCAGAAATATATCTAAACTATCAGCACTATACAACTCCATTCTCAGATTAATAGTTAAAAATAACTTTGAGCAAATGAAATCTGTAGGTGTTAACAAGTACCTTACTTCTTTGAACCTTGTGAACTACCACTATAGAATCACAAAGAACTTTACCAAATAACAGACATCACATCACTTGAAGACTTTCAAGAGCAGTAACAATTAAAATGGATACTACATGGAAGTAGAAGAAAAAATAATAACAATCAAGATGTTGACATTCCACACAACTTCAAACAAAAGGCTAGGAAGAAAGTTCCTACCAATACTGGAAAGAGCAATAACACTTAGTGGACTTCAGAAACCTATTTTCTTGAAAAATTGTTTTAATAGAAAGATTTTATAAATTTCAACCAACAGCTGCACTGGCAACTCAGCCAATGAATATCAAACATTTCCTTATAAGGAAATGGCAAATATTACCATTAGAGATGAGGAGAACAGATACTACTCTGATCCCGGCCCAATGACCAGGGTGTGAAGAAAAGCATAACTCAGGCAGCACTGGTTGTTCAGTCAATGAATGTCTAATGTTTCCTTATAAGGAAATGGCAAATATTACCATTAGAGATGAGAAGAACAGATACTACACTCTAATCCAAGGCTGATGGCCAGAGAGTGAAGAAATGAATGTTGAGTAACACTGGTTGCCTGGTCAATGAATGCCAAATATTTCCTTATAAGGAAATGGTTAATATTACTATTGCCTCCCTACTTTGAAATTTGAGCATTGCAATCACCTTTCTTCCTTTAACACCTAATTTATCAACAGTTGAGCATAAAAAAGTCAAAAGAATCTTGCAGTCTTAATGAATGTATTGGAAATATATTTGCAGACAGACAGACCTGTAATGTTTTCTTTTGTTCTATTGTTATACCAGAACAATGACTTCACACTAAATAGGTTTTTTTTGTCTACAGTGTCTCTTTATAACAGTTACCTCTACCCTCAAAACCCTTCCCCACTCAGCTATGTCTATATTTCACATGTCTTAACAGCCTTACTAGCTTGCAGCTTAGAAAAATTAACACATTTTTAACAAGGACCAGATTTGATCACATAGAGACCCTACCCTTCATTTAAATTTAATATTACAGTATTATGGAGTCAGGTCAGGGGTAAAATACTGCTTCTTTTATTATGGAAGTCAGGTCTAATAAAACAAACATGAAAGTGACTTGGTGGTGCAATCCAAGCTTTTATTAGTGTTAGTAACAAATCATGTGGTTCCAGTTGTTAGTGTGTTAGTATGGAAGCCCATACATGATATAATAGTACTTTCATCTCTCCAAGAAAAATATAACATCAGCATTAAGAGCTATATCCATATCAATCAGGTTTTGACACTTGATTAGATTACCTTAGTTCCTGCTGGGCAATCATTTTGTCACCTCCTTAATCATGACATGACCTGTCATTGTCTTTTATTATGAAATCATATCAGGGATGAAATCCTGCCACTTTCATTATAGGATCAGGTTAGGGATAAAATCAATATTAATAATGATAATGATTGACAATACATCATCTAATAAAAAATGAAGATGAAAGTAAATCCTAGTCAAAAATTAATAATAATGGCTGACAATGCTTCATCTAATAACAAATGAAGATGAAAGTAAATCCCAGTCAAAAATTAATAATAATGGCTGACAATGCTTCATCTAATAACAAATGAAGATGAAAGTAAATCCTAGTCAAAAATTAATAATAATGGCTGACAATGCTTCATCTAATAAAAAATGAAGATGAAGTAAATAATTGTTAATAATGGTTTACAATGCTTCATCTAATAAAAATATCAAAATAAAAGTTAATAAAAAAGGTTAATAATAATGTTTGACAATCATTCATCTAATAAAAATAAAGATGAAAGTAAATGCTCACCAAAAAGTAATGCTTGACAAATCTTTGATTAAAAAAAAAAAAAAAAAAAACTTGTACAATATTTAGTTTCATTTTTTAAAAACTTCCATTGGTGAAAAAGCGAAAAAGTTTTGTATTTTTCTAATTAGTTCACAAATTAATTAATTCTTTAATCCCTCTACACAACAGCAAAGGACATGCATAGTGACTTCGAATGAAAAATTAGAGAGTTGAGTTCAAATTCCAGTCGAGGTCGTCAATTAAACATGCACGAAACGACCCTTAGGAAAGGTATGAATCTATCTCTTCTCCCCCCCACCCAGCTATGAATAAATAGCAAGACAGATAGGTCCTTATTGCCATACTGATATCTTCGTTATGGAGGAACTTTACCTCCAGGAACTATTCTTGGAATGAAAAAGCAGAGAGTCGAATCTGAATTCTAATCAAGTTTGTCAAATTAACTTACACCCAAATACCCTTGAGAAAAGTATGAATCTACCTCTTTTTCCCCAGCTATGGATACATAGAAAGACAGACTGGGCTTTATAGCCTTGGTTGGTAATCAGTCTAGCAAAAGGAAAACACTGAATTCAAACCAGCCTGGAGATGGCTGGTCTCAACAGTCTATGTTGCACAAAATTCACCATGGCTGCTACAGCTGCAATAAATATGGTGTCTCTATTAACTTAATGGGTTATACAACTCATGATCATGATATTAGCAAAAGATTTTGCCTTGATAAAAGCAGTATTGGCTTGATTACAAAAAGAGCAACCAATAGTCTGTAATCTTCTTTACAAGGGAATTTCATTCTATGAACTCTTCCAACTTGATCTACAGAACTTAAATAACAACGATGAGATCAGAAATACCCAATCAAGTGCCACTTTGGAAAGAATTTCAAATCTAAGAAACAGAACTTCACCCAGGACAGGAATTTCATTATTATGCATAAACCATAAATATGATGGCAAAAAATAAGACATGGCACTTCAAAGTAATTGTCCTGGGTAAGATGTGAAACTATGTCCAGCAGTAAGGCCTCTGATCTGGAGGTTTTGAGGAGCGTGGAACCACCTCTTAATTGCTGGTGTTTCCAGGTCCACCCTGACCTGGGGTGGTAGCACCTGTTAGGGTCCCAGCTATGGGCAAATAGTTAACTATTACCAGCAATACTTTTTTGAAAAAAAATTATTACTAGCAATACAATTTTGAAGGAAATAAATTACCAGAAACAGATTTTTGACAAAACAAAATATTACCAGCAATAAAATTTTTTGTTAGCATTAAATAACCCATTGAGGTTGATATGCCATAAAACAAAATAAACCAAACCAATCTAAACCAAAGAATACATATTCTAGTCATACGAATCTATCCTAAAAATGTTGTCGGCATTAAATGACCCATTGAGGTTGATATGCCGTAAAACAAAATAAACCAAACCAAACTTCAAAGTAATGGGGGAAATTAAGGAAACAGGATTTTAATGTCAACATAAGGCAGGTAATCTGAACTGAGGATTGAAGAAACAAGCCTTCATTTCTACAGAAAAAAATTTCTTAGATAAAACATCATCATTATTAATTGTTGGCTCATTTTTCTTTTTATCTTATTTTTGTTACCTTCTTTAGTTGAACAATTTACATTGTTCAGACTCTTGTCCTCATCTTTATTGTCATATTCACAATGTTTCAGACATTGTATGCTCCAGCCTTCTTCAGGATCTGTCTATATTTCCCAGATGAATTACTGTAACTATTTACGCTATTTACATTGTTTGGCCTGTTGTCCTCGTCTTTATTGTCATATTCATGACATTTTCTTCTTCAGGTGATATACATTGGAATTTGAACTGAACTCTTTATTTAGTGCCCAGGGGGTAGATTGTTCTAGTTCCACATGCCATGCCTTTTCTAGATATCTCACTTTAGTAATCCAACTCTCCAAGGTTTTGTTTACATCTGCTGTGGCCAGGTATTGAACTCACAACTCTTTTGGTCAAGTTGTTGGATTACTTCAACCAATGCCTTTATCCACTAGGCCATCTGGGGGCATCAGTGAATGAATTTTTGGGACTTATAAACCTTATGTCTCAGTTATCATTTTAACCAGATCTCATATTACAATTTTTGTTATTGTTGTTTTTCTCTAGCATTCTGTATTATTGGTTTCCATATTGTATTCATATGTTTGGCCGTCTCATGAGATTTTTGTGGACTACCATATGTGCTGATTAAGTTTTCATATTTTCCAGTGATGTTCTCTATTATTTCAACCTCATCCCTCAGGCAGCAGTGATCTCCCTTTTTCTCCCATTATATGTCCAAAACATTGTGAATATGACAATAAAGATGAGGACAAGAGTTCGAACAATGTACATAGTGTAAATAATTACAATACCGCATCTCAGAAATATAGACAGATCCTGAAGAAGGCCGGAGTGTACAAGGGTTGAAATGTTGTGAATCTTACTTATTATAAAACGCAGATTGTGTGTGTGTGTGTTTTTCTGTACGTTTATATATTGGATAGGATTTCCTACATTTTTCAACCGATTTCAACAAAACTTCACAGGACTGCGTAAAATTACCTTGTGGTGGTTCTGTCAGCACCCAAAATTGGAAAAAACAATTGTTTTTGCACAAAATCAATTTGAAAACACGTAAAAACATGATTCTGTCGCCAGAATGAAAGGAGGACAACTCATATCAAGTTATACTTATTATAGAACCCAGGTTGTGTGTGTGTGTGTGTGTGTCTGTGTTCGTTTATATATGGGATTGGATTTCCTACATTTTTCAACCGATTTCAACAAAACTTCACTTTTTTTTTTTGGCAGGTAGTGTTTCTTATTGCCTTGCACACTTTTTCTTTATTTTTACATTCAGAATGCTTTAAAAATTCCATTTACAAGACAATTGTTTATAATAAAATTCTATTCAATCGGTAGACTCATAACGATTGAAAACAATGTTTTTGTTTTAGTTTGGGTTTGACCAATTCATTAAAAAAAAAAAAAAAAAAAACTATTTAAGACATGCGTGTCCGTCAACCTTAAACAATAATCTTTGTCAATTTTATTTTTCAGTCTTTATGATGGTTGATACTTGATCTATCTCTTACTGTTACATCCCCAGGCTACGCCGGGCTCTACTGCTAGTATGACGATAAAGATAAGGACAAGAGTACAAACAATGTAAATAGTTACAATACCTCCTCTCAGAAATATAGACAGATGTTTTAGTTGAAATCTGGAACTAATGACCATTACATTTATTAATGACTATTAAGTGTTCAGATTTCTTTAAGAATTGTCATTATTAATTATTAATTTTTAACTCAATTTTCCTTTTACCTTATTTTTGTTGCCTGTTTATGCCTGACAGTATTAATAGATGTAATAGTTTTTAGTTGTTTAGATTTCTTCAATGAAGTATTGTCATTATTAATTTTTTTTTCCTTTTATGACATAAAATTAGAACTTACATTGAATATTCTTGACAGACCTTTCCAAACAGGCTATGTAAAACACACCAAGAGTTGAAATACAAAATTTAGTTATATAGCTACCGTCTAATGGGATATGAGTTCAAAGCACATCGGAGGTAGCTTTCTTATTTCCGTTCCATACAGCTTGCTTAGCAGGTGTAGAATGTAAAACAAACTGAGAACTATATTAAAAAAAATAAGAAAAATAAGATTAAGATTAAAAAAATAAGAAACAAAAAAAAACAATAATGCTTCATCAAAGAAATTCAAGTAGACTATTATTAATTTATTATTAATAGCTGTAAACAATGCAGTATCAATTGCTATTTTCAGAATTAATAAAGATAACTTGTAAAGATTTCACAAGATGGAGGATTTAAATGTTAGCATTGTAGAAGATATTAAACATCACATCTATGAAATTCTTTCCTCAGTGGCCTTTCCTTCTTAGGGATTAATAGAGATAACAAGTAAAGCAGACATTTTACAAGATGGAGGATTTGAATCTTTGCATTGTAGAGGACATTAAATAACACATCTATGAAATTCTTTTCTAAATGGCTTTCCCTTCTTAGGAATTAATAAAGATAATGTTGTGTCGTGTATCCTGCTAAGTAAGCGTTTAACATCCGTTCTAGTTGGTGTCCCTTTATCATATGAGCTACCTGCTCATATGCAAATTATACTAATTTGCATATCACTACATCTCCCTATAATGGAGGGGCCTTATGCCGCGAGTACTTCTTGTACTTCTTCTTGTGCCCTCCTGAACATCTTCCCTTATCTCTCTCCTTTCCCTTGGAGATCTAGATCTATCACGTCTTTCCCTATAATCGAACTGTTCCTCTTGCATACTCTGGTCTTTCTCTTCTAACTTGTCCCATTCTACTTCTTCCTCTTCTAACTCATCCCTCTCTACTTCTTCCTCCGCATTTTCATTCTGCATTAACTCTTCTGTTATGTCAATAATGGGCATCTCTGAAGCCATTTCCTCATCCGATTCTTCTCCTTGGGATCTTATTTGGTCAGCATGAGCTAGAACACTGTTCCCATTTTCTTTATTTAATATTGCAGTATTATGTCCTTTCTGCATAATAAATTCGGCTGACTCGGGTTGCATATTCCTATTTCTTTTGTACCACATCTTTTGATTTGTGGCATATGACATAGTCAAAGGGGACCTTAATTGTCTGCCCATTAAGGCAGATGGACTTTCTGGCCTGCCTGCATGTGGAATTGTTCTGTAACTTAATAATAGTCTTGGTAGGAAAGCATCGATTTCCTCCTTCTGTTGCAAGCATGCTTTTATGCCCTTCTTTACCGTCTAGACCATCCTTTCCGCTGTCCCATTACTTTGAGGGTGGTAGGGAGGGATCTTGTAAGGTCTGCATCCTATTTTTCTTAGCCATTCATGCAAATCAGCATCCACAAATTCTGGTGCGTTATCAATCACCAATGTTCTCGGTGTCCCATTCCTCGAAAATATTACTCTTAATATTTGTTTTACGGTGGTACTTTTTTTATCAGGTACTCTCACCACTTCAGGCCAACCTGAATATGCGTCTACTAATATTAATAATAGTCCTATCCCATTGACATAGGCATGGTCCATGTGTACTCTGCTCCATGGTTCTACTTCTCGGGGCCATACATGTATTTTCTTTTGCTTAAAATTCCTGAGTTCTGTGCATTTTTTGCATCTTTTTACGTAGTCTTCTACGTCTCTTGAGTAACCCGGCCACCAGGCTTCCAATTTTAATCTTCTTTGCGTAGCTGCCACTCCACAATGTATGTCATCGTGTACACTTTTTATAACCTGTCTCCTCTGTGTTTCTGGGGGAACTACCAAGTCTCCATTACATATTATCCCGTTTTCTATAGTCATTTTATGTCTGATTTCTTTGAATGGTCTTTCAGCCATTGAACAATTTCCCCAGCGATTCTGTTTTATCCTCGACATTATTCTATTTAACACTGGGTCATTTGTAGTTTCAGTAGCCATTTTATCTACAGATATTACATCGGTTTCTACAAGGTGCAAGAATGTGTCTTCAAATTCCTCGTCGTTTTTGTCCTTCTCTCTATAAAACCTCAATCTAGATAAGGCATCAACGTGCGGTATCGTATTCCCTTTAACATATTCAATGTCAAAGTCGAACGCCATCAGTCTAATTGCCCAACGTAATATTCTGGACGTTGTAACTTTCGGTAGCTCTTTTCTTGGGTTGAAAATAAATTCCAGTGGTCTGTGATCACTTTTCAACAAGAATTTTTTTCCCATCAAGAACTGTCTTGCTCTATCCGTTGTCCACACTATGGCTAGTGCCTCCCTTTCTATATTCGAATAATTGTGCTCAGTCGTTGTTAATCTCCTCGATAAGTACATTATGGGATGCCCATCTTGTGACAAAATACCAGATATGGACTGCTCACTAGCATCAGTAGTTAGAGTTATGTCTTTCTTAGGGTCAAAAATTTGTACTATTGGCTTTTTTGCCAGAATCTGTTTTAAGTTTTCAAAGGCTTTCTGTTGGTGTTCTAACCAAATGAATTCCACATTTTTTTTTCTTAACTTAGCAAATGGTTCTGTCAACTCATTATATTTTGATACATATTTTCTATAAAAATTTACCAAACCTAAGAAGGACTCCAACTTTTCTCTATTAGTACTTTATCTGGAGAGATCCCTTCCTTTGATATTGAGTAACCCAAAAATGATATTTCATTACTGTTGGTTACACACTTTTTTGTATTTATTGTCATACCAGCGTCTCTTAGCCGGTTCAGTACATTTTCAATTTTTTTTTTTTTTAAATCATCTTCACTTAAATCTCCAACACATATATCGTCTTGATAACAGATGGTATTTTCAACATTTCCTATTACTTTTTCAATAGCTTTTTGAAAAATTGCACTTGCCGTTTTTATGCCATACGGCATTCTTTTCCACCTTAACAGGCCTATAGGTGTGTTTATGGTTGTCACTTCTTTAAAATTTTCATTTATCGGTATTTGGTGGTAAGCTGATTTTAGGTCTTTCTTCGAAAATACTTTCATTCCAGCAAGTTTATGTAAAGCTACTTCCACATTCGGAATAGGGTACGAGTCAGCACAAACTTTGTGGTTCACCCCTATTTTATAATCTCCACAAATTCTCAGGTCACAATCTTTTTTTTTTCAATACCACAATGGGTGATGCCCATTTACTTCCTCCTGGAGGGGCAGGTTCTATTAAGTCTTCCTTTATTAGCTTTCGCAATTTAGCTATTACCAACGGTAATAAATGCACTGGTATTTTTCTCGCTTCGTAGTAGGAGGGGGAAACATTTTCTTTTAATTTCAGGCTAGCTTCATAATTTTTTAATTTTCCTGTTTTTTCCATTTCTATCTCATTAATCAACTTCGTTGAATTTATTTTTAACACGTCATTCCCCAGTAGTCCATGCGTTTTTCGGCAATTTGTAACTATAATGGGTACTATTTCATATTTTTCTTTTAGTTCTATTGAACCTTCAAAGTAATCCATAATTGCTATAATCGAGCCATCAAACTGACGTAATTGTACGTTGTACATTGGTTTTTTTTAAAAACAGTTTTCCCATTTTTTCCCCACAAATTTCTGGGTACTATCGTGACCTCACTACCTGTGTCGATTTGCATTTCGACAATACAGTCGTTGATTTTCACTTTTATTTTTGTATCTCCGTTCTTAGATCCAGTATTTTGTATATTATCCTTTTTTACATTAAAAATCTGTCTATTTTCATCCTCTACTCTTTCCACATTTTTCATTTTACATACTTCTTTGAAGTGATTTTTTTTTTTAAACACTTTGAACATGTTTTTTCAAAGGCTGGGCATTTTTCTTTTTTCATTTCATGAATTTTTCCACAGTATGTACAATTTTTTCTTTTTGTTTGTACCGTATATGTTTCAGCCATTATTTCTTTGGATTTATTTTTATTTTGATTGTAGGTATGTATTAATTCCTGCTGTTGCATAAATTCTATACACATATTCAAAGGTATGTTTGTAATTTGTAACTGTTCCATTAACTTATATCTGTGTGCTGAATTATGCATACCTTCAATTAATCTTAGTTGGATTAATTCTTCTTCCATTGTCTGCTCTCCTGTTCCTAGTTTTTCAAATTCACAGTATTTACTCGCATTTCTTAACCGGTGTAAATATTTTACTATCGGTTCATCCACTTCCTGCTTCATTGCCATAAACTTGGTCCTTTCTGCAATCACCAGTCTTTTCTTTGGCCTCATGTTTCCCTTAATAACCTAACTTATTTCTTCGAAAGTCATTTCTTCTAGTTCTCGAGGGTAAACCATTGTAGCAACCTTCATAATTGCTTCACAACCAGCTGTAGCCATAAACAAGTCGGTGATTTCATTTTCCCCTCCTCTGTTTTTGTTGTCTTTCAACTTTTTACATCTTGCATTAGCAGCAAAGCAACGAATCCACGTATCTACATATTCTGGGCCTTCAAGGACCAGAGAGTATCCTATCGGCGACGCCATTGTTGTGTCGTGTATCCTGCTAAGTAAGCATTTAACATCCGTTCTAGTTGCTTTCCTTTTATCATATGAGCTACCTGCTCATATGCAAATTATACTAATTTGCATATCACTACAGATAACAAGTAAAGCAGACATTTTACAAAATGGAGGATTTGAATCTTTGCATTGTAGAGGACATTAAATAACACATCTATGAAATTCTTTTCTAAATGGCTTTCCCTTCTTAGGAATTAATAAAGATAACAAGTAAAGCAGCCATTTTACAAAATGGAGGATTTGAATCTTTGCATTGTAGAAGACATTAAATAACACATCTATGAAATTCTTTTCTAAATGGCTTTCCCTTCTTAGGAATTAATAAAGATAACAAGTAAAGCAGCCATTTTACAAGATGGAGGATTTGAATCTTTGCATTGTAGAAGACATTAAATAACACATCTATGAAATTATTTTCTAAATGGCTTTCCCTTCTTAGGAATTAATAAAGATAACAAGTAAAGCAGCCATTTTACAAAATGGAGGATTTGAATCTTTGCATTGTAGAAGACATTAAATAACACATCTATGAAATTCTTTTCTAAATGGCTTTCCCTTCTTAGGAATTAATAAAGATAACAAGTAAAGCAGACATTTTACAAGATGGAGGATTTGAATCTTTGCATTGTAGAGGACATTAAATAACACATCTATGAAATTCTTTTCTAAATGGCTTTCCCTTCTTAGGAATTAATAAAGATAACAAGTAAAGCAGCCATTTTACAAAATGGAGGATTTGAATCTTTGCATTGTAGAAGACATTAAATAACACATCTATGAAATTCTTTTCTAAATGGCTTTCCCTTCTTAGGAATTAATAAAGATAACAAGTAAAGCAGACATTTTACAAAATGGAGGATTTGAATCTTTGCATTGTAGAGGACATTAAATAACACATCTATGAAATTCTTTTCTAAATGGCTTTCCCTTCTTAGGAATTAATAAAGATAACAAGTAAAGCAGCCATTTTACAAAATGGAGGATTTGAATCTTTGCATTGTAGAAGACATTAAATAACACATCTATGAAATTCTTTTCTAAATGGCTTTCCCTTCTTAGGAATTAATAAAGATAACAAGTAAAGCAGACATTTTACAAAATGGAGGATTTGAATCTTTGTATTGTAGAAGACATTAAATAACACATCTATGAAATTCTTTTCTAAATTGCCTTCCCTTCTTAGGAATTAATAAAGATAACAAGTAAAGCAGACATTTTACAAAATGGAGGATTTGAATCTTTGCATTGTAGAAGACATTAAATAACACATCTATGAAATTCTTTTCTAAATTGCCTTCCCTTCTTAGGAATTAATAAAGATAACAAGTAAAGCAGACATTTTACAAGATGGAGGATTTGAATTTCTACATTGTAGAAGTCATTATATATTTTTTTTTTGTCAATCTGAAAGCCAGCATTGTGATTAGTAATTTTCAATTTTTCTCCCAATTTGAAATTCCAGCCGACACAATCTTCCTATCACACTTTGAATTTGTGCTGTACTAAGGGAATGCTTCACAATTTATTAGGTTTGTATAAAATATTTGTTGTAACCTGGTTATTGAATGAGGAATAACCAAAACGAAAATTGGAAATGAAATGGTAATCTTTATAACATCAATAAAATACAATACTCGCCAGTGGTGTGAAGTAGGTAAACCACTGCTAGTGGTGGACTACTTAGATAGCATATTACCCCCAATTACAATAGTGTCCAATGTATTTATCGGGATTGGAACATACCCATTAGTGTTCATAGGTACAGTAAATAACAATATGCAAGTTCTTTGAAAACTGGTGAATCCCTGGACATATCAGAGGCAAATAGAATCACTATGAAAATAGCAACAAATCCCATTAAGAAAGGACATGAATAGATGGCAATTAAAAAAAGCATAAAAAATTATTACTTAGAGCAATACAAAATAGAAAATTGTGAAGAGCCACAACTGTCTACAGTGAGAAAGAATTTACCAGCACAAAAGAAAAAGTGACTGAATGCATATGTGAAAAGCAGCTGTTTTTTTTAGGTTGGAAACATTTGCCCAAACTTAAATAAACCTGGTTAATAACTCCAACCACAATTTTTAAGAATTTTTTTTTTCCTTGTCTGAAATGTCGACATTTTCTCAGCAATTAATGGCATTTTGTTAGGAATGTCAAAGGAAAAGTGTACACTAAATCATATACACACAAGAGATAGAAGAATTTGGATTCTGCAATATTATATAACAAGTAATGAGATTAATTCTCAAAAAGTATAAACGAAAGTCACCACATACCAAACCTTAAGAGATTCTAGTAGGAAATCCTTTTCCGGCGTTTAAAACAAATGACTTCAAAATAAATACATAGTGATCCACAAGTCACTTGACGTTTTTATGAAGTGAATGATTTTTGTTATTTCTCTAAATGATTTTATCATCAGGATGTAGGCTATCTAACTTTCAATCAGGATGTAGGTGATAGAGCTCTCTATCAGGATGTAAGGGAAAGAACATTCCATCAGGATGTAGGCGATAGGACTTTCCATTAAGATGTAGGCAATTCAAGTCTCCACAAGATTCCTTTTATTTATTATCTGTGAATTGTCATTTATTCTTGTGAAGCATAGTGGAGTGGTTTCCTGTTACTTTTTCCAATGATTCCGTTCGTTTATTTTCTGCAAATTGTCATGATTCTTGAGAAATATAGTGAAAAGATTCCCCATTGCCTTCTCCACAGTTTAGAATTTGCCTTCTCTTCATGGGTTTTCCTTGTCTTAGTTTGGTTGCCACCCAAGTCTACAGAGCCATTTACAACATTCTAAAAACTAATACAATGCAATATTTATTTATAAATTTATAAAAATTTACTAAATTATTAAAATATGTCAAGCAACTATAAGGAAATCCTTATTATTTACCATTTTATAAAGTTTGAATCGATTGGCTATTAGCTGATGTTTTGCCAAATATTTTGATAAACAATATAAATAAACAGTGCAAATAAACACACTCATAAATAGTTTTTATTGTTTTTGTCAGTTCTCAAGAACAAAAAGAAAATGTATAAATTCACTTTCATATGTTTAGATTTTATTACATTTCTAATCATCACTTTTTAAAACAAACATTTCCAAAGTGTGAAGGTAGTTAAAAAAAAAAAAAATGTGGTGTCCTGGGGAAAAACTGTCCTTTTTGACACTATGTCTTATTGCAGGCACGTTTATCTATGTTTGCCAAAAAATGATTCCTTATATTTATAATTTGTCATCTGAAGTCAGGTAAATACAGAATTGGGAGTTAAATTGCTAATCATTGCTTTTTAAAACAATAAACATTGCTGAGGAGTGAAGGTAGTTAAAATAAAAGTGGCATCATGGGAAAAACCATCCTTTTCACACTCCGTTTTTTTGGGTGGGCAGACACAAAAGTTCATCCAAGATTGCTGAAATTTTTTCCAGTATTTCTATTGATCTTAACCTAAATTAATTAATTAAATAAATAGTTTAAATAAACAATTTAATAAATAAATAGTGTTTATTATTTTTGTTGTCAATTCTCAAGAACAAAAAGAAAATGTATAAATTCACTTTCATCATATGTTTAGGTTTTATTACAATTCTAATCATCACTTTTCAAAACAATAAACATTGTCGAAGAGTGAAGTTAGTTAAAAATGCAGCATCATGGTAGAAACTGTCCTTTTGACAACCCATCTTACTGTGAGCACATAAGTCCATATTTGTCTTGGAGTACACTAACTGTATAATAGAGAGATTGAAAGTACATTTAAGTCACATAATTGGTTAAATAGCAGGGTAAACTGGGCTTTCTAGCTTTGGATGGCAATCCATCAAAACCTCTGAATTTCAAGCCATTAAGAAAGCAACAGAAAACTTCTCCACTATATTTTCCAAGAATTCATGGAAATTCACAGATAATAAAGAAAAGAAAGATGTGGAGAGCCATTATTGCTTACATCCTGAAAGGACACAGCATTTTTAGAAATTCACTAAATTATAGACCATCCCCATATAATATTTAAAACCTAGACTGGTCTGTTTTGGTTGGGTTTGTTTTATGGCATATCAACCTCAATGGGTTATTTAATGGCAACGAAATTTTTATTGCTGGTAATTTTTTTTTCAAAAAATGTATTGCTGGTAATGTTTTCTTTTTCAAAAATTTATTAAAAAATACTTTTCACTAAGTATTCTGGTATTAAAACTTATTTTTACATTTTCATAGTGTTTTGACTCCAATTTGGGGGTTAACTATTTACCCATAACTGGGACCCTAGAAGGTGCTACCACCCCGGGTCAGGATTGACCTGGGAACACCAGCAATTAAGAGGTGGTTCCATGCTCCTGAAAACCTCCTGATCAGAGGTCTTGCTGCTGGATATAGTTTATCCTCATACCCAGGACAGGGTGTGTTGTATTTGGTGGCCAGCACAAATATGGATTATGTCTGGTGATTACAGTCAGGTGCTAATGTTATATTTCTTTATCAGTTATTAATTTTTAAATATATAATTCCGTTCTTGATAAGCAGAAATTATAAAAGCTAAATGTTGTTTGTTAATGGTTCATTCAAATTTTTTTTTTTAACCAAAAATTGACAGAAAAAATTGTTTTTTCTGCAGTGTTTATTTAAATATTTTTTTAATCATTTAATCTCAAGCAAGGCAGTAATGCCACTAAGATGCAAGGGGTTACTGAATGTGAAAGAATATGAGAAAAGAGAGCACTGTTAAGGAAAGAGAACAATAAAAAAAAAGAAATTAAGATGACAGTAGTTAACAATTGATTTTCAAAAATTTAAATTCAATCTAAAAGTTCACTGGAAAGCAAGAAGCCAAAGAGAGTTCCACAAGCACAAAGTGGGATAGAAGAAACTGTTAGCATAGAACTTATGGTCATATCCATTCATTTCAACTGTAAAATGATGAGACCTTGCTGCTAATCTAGTACTGGGCTTAAATTCAAAAAATCTAGATACCATAGTCACCAATCTAATACTGCGCTTGAATTCATGAAGTCTAGGTACCATAGCAGAAAGTTCATCGGAACAATTACCATGAAAATATTTATAGAAAAAACACAGAGAAGCTACATTATAGCTGTGGAAAATTGACTGAAACTGTGATGCCAGGTCAAGAACAATAATATTGCAGATTCTTTTTTAAATTTTTTTTCAAGAATTTCAAAATATATTAACAGAAGCACCAGACCAGACATATTCAGAGCATGGGCAAATAATATAATAAAGTAATAAAATGATGGTACCAAAGAGGAAAATTCATCAGAACAATTACCATGAAAGTATTTATAGAAAAAGGTACAGGGAAACAACTTTATAGTGGTGCGAAAGTGACGGATACTGAGATGCCAGATCAGGACTAATAATATTGCAGATTCTGTTTGGAATTTTATCAAGAATCTCTAAATATATAGCAGGAGCTCCAGACCATATGTCGCAGCAATATTCAATGCCTGGTTGAATGGTTGACTTACAAATATATCAGATAAAAATTATTAAAGCAAAATTAGTTCTTACAATAAAGACCCTAATGTTTATCCTACATAGAGATTAATAATACTAATATTAAGTCATTCAACCTTCAATGTTTCATTCAGACTTCATTCACTGGTTTAAGAATAAGTGCTTTGTTTATTGTGCATGTGTGTGGACATGCTCAATTTATTAAAATGCCCACATTTTTCTATTTTAACAAATTAGTTACTTTAAGAATAAAAATAATCAGATTTAAATAAAAACAAATTTCTGTCATCCAGGCACCTCTCACAAAAAGCTAATCAGTGACCCCAAAGAAATGTTCTCATTCCTGTGATGACAGAATGATATTAATTTCATGCCCTGCAATTAGCTTATCGACTTTGGGTAAATATCAGCCTATGTTGTAGCATATCTACAGACGATAATATAATAAATACAGAAGTAAATAGTGTATGTTGGTCTGCAGTTAGAGATTCACTGTAGTATTCACTCGACTCATTTTTAGCAGTTGACTACTTCTTCTATGCGCCGCTGGCAAAACCTTATATGTGTTGTTCTCATCCTAAGTATTATCATTTATTACCAACCTTTGTGTGATTATTCTATTCAGTAGCCTTACCTTGATTACGAAAGCCTACCTTATAAGAAATTTAAGCTGCTTGAGTGTGTATTGTCTGCTTTTCTGAAAGAAAACATATGCTGTGTGAGGCTCTTGCTTAAACTTTTGAATTTCAAAAATATTTTTAGATCGTTCCAATTTGTATGAAAATACTTGCATTTGGTTTTCACTTAGAACTAATCAAAACGCTTTTGCGATCGTCAGTCTGACGATTGCAAAAGCGTGAAACTCAGGGACGCAAACTCACATCAATCTAACCATATATATATATATATATATATATATATATATATATAAAAACAATTACAGAAATATATTATAAACAATTATATAATATATATAAACTATTACATATATATCATATAAACAATTATAGAAACATATATAATTGTTTATATAGTATATATTATACAAATATATTATAAACAATTATATAAATATATATACATTATATAAACAATTATATAAAAAGGTTAGGCCTAGTGGAACTAAGAAATGTAGTTCCTCTGAGCACTTTCCATGGAAATAGCTATAGAGCTGCAAGAGGTTTGCAACATTCTGTTTGTGGGGAAAAAGGTTGTAGGGAGTGACATATTTCATCACTCACAAGGACTCAGAGATGCTTCTGTACTCTATCAATATTTGAAAGTGAAGACTGTGCTACTCCTATCCATATATGGTAGCAGGACTCCATTTTCAGCCTGATTTGGCTCTTGTAAAGGTAGAGGAGAAAAGGAGGAGTTAATACTTATTTTGTATTTGTCTATATTCCTGAGATAAGGTATTATGTACACTATTTACATTATTCAGATTATTGTCCTCATCTTTGTCGCCATATTTATTACAACGTTTCGGCCGTTGTACGCTCCAGCCTTCTTCATTATTTTGTAATACAAATGATTTTAAAAAGTGTAGAAGTGTGACAGAATAAAGGAAGGAAGTGTAAGATTCTGTGGTAATAGAGAAAGAAAGAAATAAAAACAAGAAAGAAGTTCAAAATTTCACCATCTTTAAAAAAGAAAATAGATAATAAAAAATAAGGCAAAGTTGTAGTTTGACCAACCAATCAAAAAGCTTTCACAACCAGGATGTAAGAAAAGAAATAAATAATAACAAGGAAACCAAAATTTCCCTATCTCTAAAAATAGTTTGACCAACCAATCAGAAAGCTTTTATAACCAAAATATAAGGCCCTGAGGCAATGAGAAATTAGCAACCTTTTCAAAGTGGATCTATAGATGTGTATATAAACAGATAAAAAATCAACCAAAATTAGAGTCAATAAATTAATTTTGTCCATTTTCCAATACTGCAGTCATCTTGACATACCCAGAGATAAAATACATCATTTTCACAACTAGCTTGTGACCATAAGTAGCTAACCTGTCCCTGCTACATTGAAAAACAAACATACCTTCCTTCACCCTGTGATCAAGCACTGGCTACCATATCTGAATAAAAAAAAAAACATCCATGACTCCTATACATATTTAATTATCTTCTTTCACTCCTTCTCTCTCATATGTGTCCACATAACCTCCATAAGACTCTGCCTGTCAGTTAAAAAAAATGAAAATAAAATGAACATGACAAAGACTAGAAATCACACAACAACCTCAATCAGGAACCCTCTACCTTAAGTGGCTCTTGGGCTTGTATTGGGGGAACAATTAGTACAAAAATAAAATACCATACTCCTTCAAGATATAGGTGTTCATAGCTCTCCACAGAATTCTTTTATTCTACTATCTGTGAATTTCTATGCCTTCATGGAAAAGTAGTTTTCCGTTGCTTTCTCTAGATTCCTTTCCTTTATTATCTGTGAATTGCCATGACTTCTTTGGAAAGATAGTGGAGTAGAGTGGTCTCCAGTTGCTGTAGGAGTGCCAATCGGCACTTGTTTTAACATACCCGTTTCTATGTCTCGCATAAGGTTAAGTGGTATGGCACTAGTATAGGTCTGTGCTTAGCTTTAGGGACTGCCCCCTCCCTTAGGTGGATATGTGCGGGTTTACCAGACATGGCTGGGAATTGACCATCAGTCTTGAATGCTGAATTAGCAAATTGTTCTAGTAACCATTTTTTCAGGTTCTCCACATTTTCTTCATTTGCTGGAATCCACAGACTTTCAAGTACCAATTCATCCTGATGAACCCCCACTGTTCATCAGGGCTAATTGGTACTTGAAAGTCTGTAGATTGCTTTTGCTCCATATTGGGGAGGTACACAGTTGCTGTATAATCATTAGGCATCCAATTTACTTCGCTTTGGGACTGTCATAGACATAGGCGTGGGGAAGTGAGGAGACAGTATGCCTACATCAGTACAGACAGCCTTGCTAAAATATAGTTTATCGATCTTATTGTAGATATACAAGGCTTGCTTTGTTGACATTTCTCTAACACTGAAGTATTCTCTATTTAGTTTTTTGCATTCAGAATTGTCTTTGTCTTAGACTGGCTACCATCCAAGCTTAGAAAGCCCAGTCTACTCTCCTAATGAGCTCACAATTATTATGTCATTAGTGAATTTGGCAGCTTAATAATTCAGAGTTTAATTCCAGGGCTGGATACTATGGATATATTGAGATAAGAGGGAAGAGGACTGATAATAACTAAACAACTAACCAAAATGAGACATCTCTAGACATGAACTGCAAAATGAGAACAACCTACCCTTATAAACTGATTAAAGTGTTCAGTTCAAAATTTCCTGAAGTTTACCTGAATCAACAGACACCTGAAGAATGCCAGAGTATATGACAGCTGAAATATTTCGATTTGTAAGCATAAAGATTAGGATCTTAGTCAGGCTTAAATAATATCAATATTATTAATTCCAATCTAATAAGAATGACTGCTAAAAACACCCCCTCCCCAAATTTATAGACAATTCCTACAAGGTTAATAGTCTGGCACAAAGTCAACAAGTGGGGACACTAAGTAAGGACTGTATTCACTAACAAACTATCATCCTTGAAGTTAGCTCATTAACCATTACTTCATGTTAGCTCCAATGCAGAGGAATGAATGGTAAGAACGACCCCCTCCCCAAATTTATGGACAATTACTACAGATGCATGCTGGGATTTTTCCTAACAAAAAAAAAAAAAAAAAAAAAAAAAAATCACTTCCCAGTTTGATCCACCATATTTTTCTTTTTGTCTTCAAGTTAGAATGATGTAATCCATTTTGTGCAAGAGCACAATTCTTACTTTGTGAACTTTTTGCCCTATTACTGTTGCTTTGCCTCATTTTGACACACCTATACATATACATTCACACACACATATATTTGTGTATTTAGGCAGCAATCCTTTCATGCACATTTCATTGAAAATGACAGACACGATGCTTTTATTTAGTTTTCCATACAATTTCTCATGCGATCTAATAAATTTTTTTTTTTTTTTCAGATGATAAATTATATAAAAACTGAAAAATGATTTTTGAAAAATGAAAACATTTCATAAAACATACATACAACAAACTATTTCTTATTTTAACAGTTAAAATATAATCCTTGAAAATGGTTAAATATATAGCCGAAAGTGCTTGGATAAAAAGAACATTCAGACAGTTTTTTCACATGAAAAGAAAAAGATTATTAGATTGCATGAGAAATTGTACAAAGAACTAAATAAAAGCACCTTGTCTGTCGTTTTCAATGAAATGTGCATATATATATATATATATACATACATACAACTATAGATAACTAGACTCGTTTCGAAAAACCGTCAAATTTTTATTTGCCAATAATCAAATCAATCTCGAGGGAAAAAAAGGTTTTAAAAAAAGAAAGAGCTACAAACATGAACTACTGCCGAAAAAAAATCGCCCAGATGCAGGTCTGAAGCCCAAAGAAAAAACCCCGATATGAGTAAACAACTAACGAACAAAAGAGCTCAATACAACCATAGAGCAGACCTAGATACACCTAGTGAGCCAGACAAACCTACCTAGGTTTCACCTAAATGGATCGTCAATGAAAGTTGGCTAATGAGGCAAAGAGAAACGCATATTTATAGGCGATAGCTAAAATTATACCACGTGACCAAAGAACCACAAACACAAACACCTGAGTTGGTTAAATATTTATTAAAGAAAAATGGGGGAGGGAGGGAATAAAAAAAAATAAATAAATAAATTAAGATAAAAATAAAGATAAAAAAAAAAAATGATCATTAAGGTGGAATGACAAATCAACAGAAAAACGTCTAATTTAGTAGCCAAGATTTTTTATGCCTACATACGTTAAGGATTTCAGTTTTGGAGTTTAATACCTGGTTAGGTTGATCATATAAACCTATGGCTAATTTCTCCTCTGTACATAATTTACAAAATTTATGGCCTGCTTTATATTTGGGGCATTTTTTTAATATTTCCCATTTAAGGATGGGGTCTATATTATCTTCTTGTTTGGTTTTCCATACATAAGTAGATAGCGTGGTACTATGTTTAATTTTTTGTTTTTAAAACTACTCGTGTGGTTATAATATCTTTTTTAAAATTTATCCTGAGTAGCACCTATGTATATTTTAGGGTTAGTATCCTCGCTATCTTTGTAAATTTTCACTTGATAAACCACACATTCTTGCTGACATTTTCCCTGTAAATGGACAGATGTTTTTGTTTCTACAATTACAAGCAGGGGGATTACTGCGTGGATTATTCCTAGTTTTTTTCTTATTCAATCCATTTATTATAGTCCCTACGTTAGGCATGCAATAATAACTAAGTTTTACATTGTTTTTATTGAATATTTTATGTAACTCGGTTTTTATTGGGGAAATGTTGCTCTAATAAATCAAAAAATATTTTGCCAATTTTTGTTTTTACTGCTAAATTAAAAGGAGGATTGAACCACAAAAACTTTCCCTGACGATCCATTTAGGTGAAACCTAGGTAGGTTTGTCTGGCTCACTAGGTATATATATATATATATATATATATATATATATATACACACACACGGTTACCCTAAAGCCATGCACCATAGGGGTTAATGGATAGGTTGAAGAGGTCTTGTTGACTGGTTACCAAACTTAACACACTTGGATTGTTTTCTGTGGGGTCATTTGAAATCAGTTGTTTATCAAATGTGCCCAAGAAATATTGAGGAACTTAAAGAAAGAATTTAATATGAACGCAGTAAAATGACAGAGGAAACTCTCCGACATATTAATGAATCAGGCATGCATAGAATTGAACTGCGTTTTTGAAAAAGAAGGAAGAAATTTTGAACAGCACATGTAACAATTAAATTAAATGATAGTAAATAAAATTTTCCTGTGTAATTATACTTTTAATAAATTATCACTATGGGGCATGACTTTTGCCTTGCACAGTGTGTGTGTGTGTGTGTGTGTGTGTGTGTTATGTAGTGTGTGAAAGGTTTTCTTCCTCCATATTTCAAATCCTTTGTCACCAAGTTGTTATGTAGTGGTTTCACAGTGGAGGCTTGTATTTGTACTAAGTCGGTCCTAAAATAGGTTCGACGTACAAAATGTTAGGAACTTGATATAAGTAATGGCGCAGTAATCTAGTTGTGGTTGCTGATACTTTAATATCCGACTAACGGTCATCCGACATCGACTGACTGACCAACTCTCTGACTCACTTGTTACTCCTACTACTCATTATAGGTGGGAGAGTCTATTAACTATAGAATAGGTGTGTTCCATTATAACAGTGTGTGCGTATATATTAACAATTATAACAAAAATGTTATAAATTGCTGCAATCATGTTTCAGCACTATAGCTGCTTCTTAAAAATATAATATTTGGACATTGGAATTAACCTACCATACACTTGGATATATATATATATATATATATGCGCGCATGCAAATGAGAGAAAGAACAAATGGACTAAAATTCCACTGTTTGTAACATTTACTTTTAAAAAGTGCTCAATACAAAGTATAGCAATATATTATATTTTATTATACGAGATTATAACAAAAACATTTTGAAATGACTACACAAAAGCTTTCATGTTTCAATACTATGATTGTACTTCTTCAGGCGATGGTAAGTAACTAGTGATCCCCAGTTACTTACCATCGATTTAGCTATTTCAACATGTTTTTATTATAATGTCTTATAATAATAATTATATATATATATATATATGTATATATATATATATGATAGAAATTAGGAGGATTTGATAATTATATTTAATTAATTCATCAAGTCTAAAAGAAACCTCAACAGAATGCAGAAAGCACTTGACGGCCGTTTCAACCTATATTTGGGACTCATCAGCAGTGCGCACCCACTACCAAGAATTGAAACCCTGATAGTTAGGTTGTCAAGCAAACATCATACCAACTGTTACAATGGGTAGTGGATGCGCACTGCTGATGAGTCCCAAATATAGGTTGAAACGGCCATCCTTTGCTTTCTGCATTCCGTTGAGGTTTCTTTCAGACTCGATGAATTACTTAAATATAATTATCAAATCCTCCTAATACTTTCCATCTGTGTACATCATTGCTTGAACCAGCTTCTAATACTCTAGAGTGAGCAGCTTGGTGATTGTAGGCGTGGCTCCAGGGGGCACAGTCCTATGGTTAGAGAGAACTCAGTACAGTTCCACCACGGAATATGTGAGCAAGCCGCGCTATATTGAGTCTGATTTGCAATCTCTTCGTCACCGAGGCCCGTTGGAACAGTTGGTATGATGTTTGCTTGACAACCTAACTGTCAGGGTTTCAATTCTTGGTAGTGGATGCGCACTGCTGATGAGTCCCAAATATAGGACGAAACACGGCCGTCCAGTGCTTTCTGCATTCTGTTGAGGTTTCTTTCAGAATCGATGAATTACATATATATATATGCACATATAATCATATATATATACACACACACACACACACACACACACACTTTTGTTTGCTTGATATTATTTTGCTCTCTTCTCATTCTTCCTTTTCTTATTGTTTTTAGAGAACTTTGCCAATTCTGTTTGTTGAGCATTTTATCCATTACACTTAACCCTAGCCAATTACTCCACAAATATTCAAAACTTGAACTTACATGACACTTCCCTATCTGAAAGACATCCTCAGACACTAACAACGCAGCTGGGGACAGGGACAGTACCCAGATAAGATAGCATTTTTATCAGTCCTAGATAAGTTAGGTTTATGTGTACGAATAAATATATACATTTAGAGATTTTATTGAAATATTTTTTTGTCTACATACAATATGTGAAAGCATGTGCAATACCTTACCCTTGTAAGCCGCCAACCAGGGGAGGTGACACAGTTTCAGTAGCTAAAGTGGATCAGATACAGGGTATCCCAGAAGTTATGCACCATCAAGGTTTTCATAAAAACACGTAAAAAATGCCTTTATTGATCATAATTAGAGTTGGGCAGTTTGGCAATTTGTTTTGGTATCAGTTTCATTTTTTTCTTCTTGATACCGTATTTTTTGATTTGGTTTTTAATTTAGTATTTTTGCTTTCTAAGGAAGCCATTCATTTTCTTGTTTCATGATAGCAGTTGATATCTGATTTCGTTTGAGATTGATAAATTCACAACTTAGTCCGTTCAACTCACAATTTATCGTACACTTACTTTGATTTGCAAAATCAATGTGACCAATCTTTATCTATATTCTTGAAATTGTCCACTCAAGAAGACACATTAAACTACAACCAGGAAGATGTTCATTTCTTCTCTGACCTGTGAAAGCAAATTCCTTCAAAAATTCTAAGCAAGAAAAAAAAAAAAAAAGTGTTTGACAGAAAAAAATTGAAAAAAGTTTTTTGGTTAAACCACCCACCTCTAATCATAATAGATGATGAAATTGTGTACCCCTTGCAATAAAACAAGCATCAATTCTCTTCATCAAACTGTCTTTCATTCTCCTGAGGGTTTCACACCTTTGTTTATCTTCCACTGCAACGAGGTTGGTGTGCGACTTCTGGGACACCATATATATATATATATATATATATATATATATATATATATATATATATAATATATTTTAAGACATTTTTATGTTTATACATTTTTTTTTTTTTTTTTTTTTTTTTTTATAGATACAAATATTTACTTAAATGCTCTGTTTATAATAAACAGTATTAACAACATTTACTGGCCTGAATGTCCAAGAAAGTGTCATAGAAAATATGCGTCCTCCGACAGGAATCGAACCTGTATCCTATACGGAACTGTCATATAGTCTGACATGCTTTTACCGATTTTGCCACAGAGGCATGTTCGGTTAGCAAGGTTGATTTTACTGTCTTTAAACTTCAATCTTCCATGATTCTCTCACGTACATTCATATCTGCTCAATGTGTATCCAAATGTAAACAAATAATGTCACACATTATGAAAAGAACAAAGTCCGACAATTATTTTAAGACATTTTTATGTTTATACATTCTTTTTTTTTTATAGATACAAATATTTAAGTAAATACTCTGTTTATAATAAACAGAATTAACAACATTTACTGGCCTGAATATATTTTGTACCTATATATATATATATATATATATATATATATATATATATATATATATATATATATATATATATATATATATACCTGTGATAATTTCAGTTTTCCAATTCAAATTTTCTGATGAATCATAATTCCTAAGTTAATGATTGAATAAAGCTCCTTGTGAGTTCCATGACATTAAGATTTGAATTTTTTTTTTTTTTTAATCACTTAATCCCAAGCAAGACAATAAAGTCCCTAAGAGTCAAGGGGGCTGACTGAGTGTGAGTGTGCAAAGAGAAAGAGAGAGAACAATAAAAGAACAGGAATTAAGTAGACAGACATTACTGATTGACATTGCATTTATATTTTTGAAAATCAAAATTGACTGGAAAGCAACCAGCTTGAAGCAAGTTCCATAAGTGAGAAATGTTAGAAACTGTTAGCATAGAATGTACGGTTACAATTATCATAAAAATATTTATAGAAAAGACACAGGAAAACTATGTTAGAAAATGATACAATAATCAACATTTATATTCCATTCCAGTCAAAATAATGGACAACTCGTATACTTGGCCAAAACATTGTACCCATTTTTTAAAAATCATTTCACCCCAAACAAGGCAATAAAGCCACTAAGACACAAGGAGTTACTGAGTGTGAAAGAAAATGAGAAAGAAAAACATTAAAGAGAGAGAACAATAAAAATAAATAGGAATTAAGACGACAAAAAGATAATAAGTGACATTACATTTAAATTTTTGAACATCAAAACTGACAGGGAAATGATATCAGAAAAGAGTTCCACAAGTGAGAAGTGCAAGAAAAGAAACTATTAGCAAAGAACTTATTGATATATCTATCAATTTCAATTGTAAAATGATGAGACCTAGCTGCCAATCCATCATTGTGCTTAAATTCGTAAAGTAGAGGTACCAAAGAGGAAAGCCCAGGAGAACAATTACCATGGAAGTATTTATAGAAAAGGCACAGAGAATGAATATAGAATGAAAAAAATAACTACTGCATCGTTAAATATTTGAGCTTAATTACTTTAACAAAGTATTGTAGTAACAATCATGAGCATGAATGCAGAAGAATGAATTTAAAGAAGTAAGAGGATAAAAATGAAAAGATTTGAAATTAACCTTTACCACACTGCAGGCGAAAACTGTCGCCGATGAATTCTCTCCCTTTGCTGCTCTAGGTACATTCTTTTGCCTTGAGACAGTTGCTATAAATATAACACTTGTCAACTGTCATTTCCAGTATTCTAAGATGGAAATTGCCTACTACTGCTTTGGAAGAAGGTTAAACTTCCATTTTCCAATGACATTTTAAATTCTTTAGACTCTACACAAGGTGTAAAACCGATTAAACCCACGTTAATTCACGATTTTTTGTAAACAAAAATGGCTGCGTCAATATCCAACAAAGCCTTCATTCAGGTGTTTTTCTTTGATTAGGACTCCGATGATGATTTTGAAGGCTTTACTTGAGTGGATATTGACAGTGAATTGGTTGAAGTGTACAAGAATTAAAATCTATATGCACAATACAAAGAAAGTTATAACAATTTTAAAACAGTAGGTATTCATGTTTTTGCACCCTAAAAAAATACAGTGGCAGGGGAAACAATTTTAGAAAGAAATTAGCGTGGTAAAGGTTAATAAGGTTTTCTATTTCAATGAAGCAAACATTAAATGTATGAGAGCATTATCACTTGTTACTTTTTTGCATTCATTCATTTGCTAAAACCAAACAGTATCTCAAAGATATATCTTTTTCATCCATCTTTCAATCAAAACAGAATGGTCCATTAATTATCTGATGCAGTGGCAGGGAATGAAATAAGTAGTTACTCACCACAAGACTTCAATGTAGGTTAATGGCTGTACCTCCAGAGTGAGGTTAGCTGGAAGTAAACAAAAAGGTTAGGGATTTACTCTGTCTATTGTTGCAATACCAAAAAGAAGCAAGCTATTACAGGATGTAACATGTATGCGAACCAACTTACTAACAGAGGGTGTGGAGAAGCAGAATTATATATATATATATATATATATATATATATATATATATATATATATATATAGAGAGAGAGAGAGAGAGAGATAGATAGATATCCAGGTATGGGATAAGAACAAATGGAGTATAATCCCACTGCCAGCATTTAATTTTTAAAAAAGGGCTCAATACAGAGCAGAGCTTAATGTTATTAATTATATGAGATTAAAATAACTGGTGAGCCATCAGTTATTTACCATCGCCTGAAGAGACACAACTTTAATGCTGAAATATGAAAGCTATTGTGTAGCAATCTTTTACAAGTTTTTGTTTTAATCACACACACACACACATATATATATATATATATATATATATATATATATGTGTGTGTGTGTGTGTGTGTATATATGTATCCATCCATGTAAAATGAGAACAAATAGAATGCAATTCCAATGGTTGTAACATTCAATTTTAGAGGGCTCAATACAAAAGTAGAGCAATATTCTTTGTGTAGCATTTTTACATGTTTTTGATGTAATATCCTAAAATAAAGGAATTGAGTTCTCTGGGCCATTGACATATTTCACATAGAAAACATTAAAATTTCCTTTCCTCTCTGCTGTGCAATGATAGCCTAGGGGTAGAATCTCTGACTGATACCAAATTAGTCAGGTTTCAATCCCGGCTTGAAGCAATCAGATGTCTAGCCACATTGATGAGCTGTGATACAGCAAAACAGTCTGTCACTGACTGATGACAAATTGGTCAAGTTTTGATCCCCGCTTGATACAATCAGATGTCTAGCCACACTGAAGAGCTGTGATACAGCAAAACAGTCTATCTGTGGATATACATGTGTGGCACAGATAAATCTTGAATTTTTACATGGCAATATCACAGGATTTCAAGTTTTCGAGAACACCATTAGAAAGTGATACGCCACAGTAGCTGTCTGGCCATTGACGCACAAGACACTTAGTAATGGACATATTTTCAGAATATGAACATCAAGCTACTGTTGCCAGACACAAAGCCAAGGAAATCATTGAATGGTTTAAATACCCTAAAACCATGGTCTATGAGCTTGCAAAGGCATATGAAGTCCCCGAGGCCAAGGACAATTTCAAGCCAGAATGCAAGACTCATAAAAAGTGCTCTGGCACCAGTAGTACACCCAGGTTTGTCGCTGAGGCTGTCAAAGAGAACCCCAGCAAAAGGATGAGGATAAATTGACAAGGAAATAGGTATCAGCAGGTGAACAATGTCAAAGATTGTCAAGGAGGATCTTAATTATAAATATTATCTACTCAAAAGGCGCCACGTGCTCACCGTACCCCTGGTTGCCAGACTTCTATCCCCCCCACCTTTCATCACCAGACTGCAATCCTCTCGACTATTTTGTGTATTTAGAGAGGAAGATGAACACCAGGCCCTACAATACCAAGGCAGGTCTTAAGGCAGCCATCAGGGACACCATGGTCAATGTGGACAGGGATACCATAACCAAGGTCTACTCACACTTCTGGTCCCACCTGGAGAAAATGATGACCACATTGATTTTTGTACCTATATATGTGCCGAACTGTATATAAAGTTCCATTGAAATATATTAAATTGTTATATAAAAAATGTTGTCTTTATTATCCATTGATTTATTTTACAGATTTATCTGTGCCATCCTTTATATATAAACTGGGATCAAATATGAATCAGAATTTGACAGAATAATAAGATAAAGAAAAACTTTGATGTAAAGAATTAAGTTCTTATATATTAGGGTGTCATTTGTAAAATTATTTGAGGGATCATTAATAACTATATTACTAACTATAAACACACATTAAAAACATTGTTTATGTAAAACGTTCCAAAACATTCATCAAACATGTCTACTAGAAACACAAACCCACAAATATACTTTATCATCTGGATACCAAACAGACAAACTAGAATTATTATACACTTACATACGTAAAGAAATATTTATGGTTTTTCAGTTAGGCATGAAATCCGTTAATTTCTTGAAACTTCAAAAGGATGTGTTGTCTCTCCTTGAACTCAGATCACCATAAATTATACTAACGTTTATGTACTTGCTTCGACAGTACATATACTAACGTTTGTTTAGCAAGCCATATTAATGTGAAACCTGATTAAGCAAGAAAAATGAAACGATACAAAAATAAAAATATAAGAATTTTTTTCTTCTTTTACTCTATATCCCATTCTCTAATTAAGCTTTAAAAGTGAAACTTGTTAGATTGATAAACATTTCCTATTTGTTCTTTATCCTATTGTGTGTGTGTGTGTATACATATATACACACACGCATATATATATATATATATATTGTGTAGTGATATAATAATTATATATATATATATATATATATATATATTACGAAATGGACAAAGTCCGATAATTTATTTATTAAAGGCATTTTTATGTTTAACGTTATAGATACAAGTATTTAAGTAAATGCTCTGTTTATAATAAACAGTATTAAATAACATTTACCGGCCTGAATGTCCGAGAAATTTTCATAGAAAATATTCGTTCTTTGACAGGATTCGTTCCGTGTAGGATGCAGGTTCGAATCCTGTCAAAGAACGAATATTTTCTATGAAAATTTCTCGGACATTCAGGCCGGTAAATGTTATTTAATACTGTTTATTATAAACAGAGCATTTACTTAAATACTTGTATCTATAACGTTAAACATAAAAATGCCTTTAATATATATATATATATATGTATATATATATATATATATATATATATATATATATATATATATGGTGGCTGTCCTCTCGGTTTCGAGCATGACCACCTCCTTTATTTCATGTCCTCACCCTCCCTCCCACTCCCCTCAAATTCTATGTATTCGCAGGTAACTCTTCAGGCCAGCCAAACTGCGACAAATTTTGCCACAGAATTGGCATACCCGATCAGTTTTGTTTACAGTGACGTTATTCGGGTGCACACTAGGTTTTGCACATTTGCGCAAATGGCTTTTGAAGACGGCAAAAGGTAGGCACAATTTTCCGCATATGTCACAATTAACGTGGTGAATTTGTGGAATCAGTGCTGGGCCCTGTTCGCCTTTACGAATCAGACGTTTGTAGGCACTGTACTGCATACGGCTATTCTCAAAGGACTCAATGCTTTCGTGAATTAGTTTCTGCCACTTACTTCTATCCAAAGCCATTTTTTCCCATTGGTCTACAGATAGTTCAGATTGTTTCAGATAAGATTTTATTGTCTCCTTAAATCTCTTCTTCGGCTTTGATGCATTTCTCTTTCCTTCCCACATTTCACCAGAGAACAGCCGTTTTGGCAGACGACTGTCAACCATACGTGCAATGTGACCGACCCATCGGAGACAATTTTTCATTACCATCGATTGAATGCTTGGTAGCCCTGCTTTCTCTAATACTTCTGTATCTGAGATATGGGACTGCCATGTGATATGAAGTATCTGTCTCGGACACCGTTGATGGAAGCCCTCAAGAAGTTTTAGTTGATGTTTATAGAGTGTCCATGTTTCGCTTGCATACAGAAGGGCCGTCAAAACACATACTTTGTTCACAATGATTTTCGTATGTAACTTGATACCATGCTGGGACCACACACGTTTTTTAAGTGCTGAAAAAGACCAAGAAGCCCTTTCAATGTGGAAAGAGATTTCTCTGTTATGGCTGCATCCTTCAGAGAGGGTACTGCCAAGATATACAAAAGAATGTACTGCGTCTAATTTATTTCCTTCAACGAAGATAGTTGGTTCCATACAGGGTGATCCGGGTGCCGGATCATACATGACGACTGTCTTTTTTTGCCAGCAAACATAATATAGCATGAGCAATGTAGAAAAGATATTAGCTCTCACAATAGCAGAATTATAAGAGAATTTCATAATAATCAACTACAAAAAGATCTTAATGCAAACCAAAAGAAAACATCTACTTGTAATTGCAGGGAAGGATCCATTTGTCCATTAGAGGGAATATGCATGGCAGAAAATGTAATATACGATTATAATGGAACCTTAAAGTAGTTTGTTTTTCTTTAAAATATATATATATAAAAGATAACAAAAACATGTTGAAATCACTATACAATAGCTTTCATGTTTCGGCACTATTGTGTTTCTTCAGGTAATGGTAAGTAGTGATCAAATGATTTTTAAGAAAATTTCAAAAGCAAAGTGTTACCTCTTTTATGACAGATAAGGAGTGAGAAAACACAAGTCCGAATTAAAAACAGACTTGTGGGTTTCTCTTGTTCAACCAATTAAAAATCAAATCTACGCTAAATAGAAAATTAAGCTCAGAGGGTGGAGCTGGGGGGAGTTATTTTTCATGTCATGATAAACTGGAACTGACAATTGTGGAAAACATGGGTTAAAGTGCTATCAGGGATAGAGTGTATATAAATATAAAAATGGACATTGAAGTCAATACCCAGTGGCAACAATCAGTATTTCATGCTTATTTGCAATCATCAGGCCATATGTGTTGTGTTTTTGCTTGACTATATGTACAGGTCACTGAGGATTGACTTTTACATATACATACATATATACATACAAGTGAACATTGAAGTCAACTCTCAGGTGACAGGCTGTTTCAGGCCTGATGATTATGTCTAGCCTGAAACAGCCTGTCACCTGAGTGTTGACTTCAATGTTCACTTTTATATTTATATTTTCATACACTATCTCTGATATTCAGTACTTTATCCCATAAATATAGACACCCCTTTAAACTATATTTCTTCAGATAAAAAAAAGATAGATAATATTAAGATATTGAGAAAGTAATATTTGCAGCTTAAAATACAGGGTGAGTAAAAATTATGTTAACACTAGTATGAGAGGAGTTATTTATTCAGAGTTTACTGAACAGTCTGCACCTGTCCACCAGCACGATTGATGCAAAAATTTGTGAAATTTGTGTCAAGGCACTAAATTGTAGTTGACTGCTGGATTTTGTGCATCAATCATGCTGGTGGATAGGTGGAGACTGTTCAGTAAACTCTGAATAAATAACTCCTCTCATACTAGTGTTAACATAATTTTCACTCACCCTGTATATGATTTTGTTTTTCATCATCAGGTTAAGTTTATTGACAAATTTATGTAGATATTTCCTCAAATTATAAGTGAGGATCAAGGTTGCAGTAAAATCAAAAGCTTATCTTATGAACTATTACTCTATAGCCAGCTATCAAGATATCTATCTATGCTGTATAGACATCTGTATGTTGCTCTAAAACGGATTAAAAAAAATGTTGGTAAATATCTACATTTATGAAACATGATAACATGAAATGACATCTGTCTATATTTCTGAGATGAGGTATTATGTATATTATTTACATTATTCGGACTACTGTCCTCATCTTTGTCGCCATATTTATTACAACGTTTCAGTCTTTCAGTATCTGTCTATATTTCTGAGATGATGTATTATGTACACTATTTACATTATCCGAACTATTGTCCTCATCTTTGTTGCTATATTTATTACAACGTTTCGGCCATTGTATGCTCTGGCCTTCTTCAGGTGGATGGAATGTCAAACTGAACCCTTTATTTTGCTCACTGGGGTAGACACATGGCACAGTGGGTAAAGGCGTTAGTTAGATCCAGTGACAGGACACAAAGAGTGTGAGTTCAATACCTGGTTAAGGAGGGGAATTAACAGGAGATAACTGATAACTGACATCCATTAGACATGGCATGTGGAACTGGAACAGTCTACCCCAGTGAGGTTTCGGTTCGACATTCCAAGCACCTGAAGAAGACTGGAGCATACAACGGCCGAAACGTTGTAATAAATATGGTGACAAAGTCCGAATAATGTAAATAATGAAATGACATCCTGTTTCAAAATCTGATAATGATGCCACATAATGCAATCTTGGTCTGGAAGGAGATCCCAATCCCGACACAGAATTTAGCACTGAGACTATTGAGAGATTCCTTAGCAAATAAATGAAATGAATAGATGTTTAACAACTTCTTTTAATTTTCATGTGTTTTATTTGTATTTATTTTACCTACTGCCAGGGATTATAATAACTTAAAAATGAAAATCACAATATAAAGTCGTAATTAATGTTAATAAAAAAAAAAAAAAAAAGTATATCCTTTTCTTTTATTAAAGTTAACCTAATAAAAGGCTCAAAAGCCAATCAACAAAGAATAAGTTTACTGAATGACGTGTTTGATATGACTGTAAGAAGAAATGAAGATTATTATGAGAATAGATAACAGATGTCTCTTATGCTGAAGAGGTTAAGATTATATTGTTCAAGGTGTCAAGTTGTTTTTTATGATTTATCAACCCTTTTTGAATTATCTAAAGCCAAAATATAAGTATAAGAATGATACTTGGATAACTGCTTGGGAATCGGTCAGTTATGTGTTATACGAGACACACCCTTAGACGATCATGTCTCTTTCAATACATAACTGACAAGGTAGATTTTTTCCCACAGTAGGTTGCCATTTCTTTCTGCAGTAGACCATCTGCCATCCAAGGCTATAGAACCCAGTTTGTCCTGTTATTTACCCATAGCTGGAATGAGAAGAAGAGGATTTATACCTTTCCCAAGTGTATTAGCATGTAAGCGAATGTAATAGATCTGACTGGAATTAGTGTAATGGTTATTGACTTGTAATTGTTAATCAGATAACTGAGTTCCAATCCCATTTTGGTTCATTATATTCACTTACACACAAATACTCTTGGGAAAGGTAGGAATCCACCTCTTCTCCCCGAAGCCATGGGTAAATTAGTAGGACTTGTACCACTAAAACAAATATTATCTCCCCACCCAAAATATTACATGCATTATTACATTATTCAGACTTATCCTCATTTTCATTGCCATATTCATAACCTTTCGGCTGTTGTACACTCCAGCCTTCTTCAGGTGATTGGAATTTTGAAGCGAACCCTTTATTTTGTCCACTGAGGTAGATTGCTCTAGTTCCACGTGCCATGCCTCTTCCAGATGTCTCAGTTATTTCCCTTTAACTCAACTCTCCAAGTTTTTTTTTTGTTCACCACTGCTGTGGCCTAGTATTGAATGCACAACTCTTTGGGTCTAGTCACTGGATCCAACAGATGTCTTTATCCACTGGGCCATGTGTTCTTGAGGAAAAATAATTCCTGGCTTTAAATAACCTGCAATGGGTTGATTAAGCCATAGAAAACAAATCAATCAATCAACTGTATGAGAAATTATTGATTTTAATGAAACTGTCCCATCCATATTTTTTTCAAACCACTCTCTTTTTTCTTATTGCCTTCTGGATCTTTCCACTGCACACAGAGGTGGGTAGATAGTCCTACCCACTTTGGGAATCCCTGATCTATGCAAATGTGGTTTGGTTTGGTTTACGATATGTCAACCTCAATGGGTTATTTAATGCTGACAAGATTTTTATTGCTGGTAATATTCGCTTTCAAAAATGTGTTGCTGGTAATAAAACCTATTTTCATAGAGTTTTGAACCCAGTCTGGGAGTTAACTATTTGCCCATATCTGGGACCCTAACAGGTGCTACCACCCCAGGTCAGGGTGGAGCTGAGAAAACCAGCAATTAAGAGGTGGTTCCACACTCCTCAAAGCCTCCTGATCAGAGGCCTTGCTTTTTGAATGTAGTTTCTCATCTTACCCAGGAGACACGGATGTAGGTTATTGTTATACTCAGGACGGTACAAATGTGGTCCAAGTTTTCTAATTTTATGCACCACCAAATATTCCATGATGCTGTAGCCGGCCATGCAAGCAAAATAAAAAAATATTTTTTACAACTTTTAATGCACGTCACACATGAAAATAATAAGTGTTTACAATAACTATTGGCACTATGACTTCCAAAAGCTCAGCAAAGTATTAAGAAATAGACAAATTTCATTAGAAACAAAGAAAAGAGAACTGAACCATTACATAATATTAGTCCTCCTAGATGGTAGTGAATGCTGGACATTTTCTTTGCAGATGAAGAAACTTGAAACAACAGAAAAGTAGTGCTACAGAAGGATGCTGAAAATACCATGGACAGAACATGTGAGAAATGACAAAACATTTAGAGAAAATGGAAACAAAAAGGACATTTATATATAACATCAGAAAGTGAGAGTTGAAATGAACACATGATGAGGAAAGATGGCTTGGAAAATTTGATACTCACAGGATATATTGAAGGCAAGAAAGAAAGGAAAAGAATGCATAACCTACCTAGAGAGCTTGGGTAAATGGATGGCAGAACAAAGTTATAGAGAGATAACAAAAAGACAAAATTTATTAAGAGCTAAAAAGGACAGGAAATTTAGGAGAGCCATGATCCTGAAGAGTCATCACAAAAAGACAATAAATGTTGAAAGCAGCACCAGAATGTAGCTGTCTATATCTCTGGGATGAGGTATTAAAATTATTTACATTATTTAGACTGTTATCCCCATCTTTATTGCCATATTCACAACGTTTCAGCTGTTGCACACTCAGAACTCTTTGGGTCTAGTCACTGGATCTAACCAAAGTCTTTATCCACTGAGCCATGTGTCCTTGAAGACAACTAGCCCAGTGAATAAACCAAAAAAATTTGGAGAGTTGAGTTATAAGGGAAATAACTGAAATATCTGAAAGAGGCATGACATGTAGAACAAGAACAATCTACCTTGGTGGACAAAATAAAGGTTCTGGTTCGAAATTCCTATCACCTGAAGAAGGCCGGAGTGTACAACGTCCGAAATGTTATGAATATGGCAATGAAGATAAGGATAACAGTCTGAATAATGTAAATTAACAGAGAGATAGATGTTGAATAGCCTTCACTAATGTAGAGATATAAATAAAGATGTTTGCGGTTGCGGTTGCCAAACAAAGGAATGAAGAGAATGCTTTATCATTCAGGCAATCTCTTTTGTTGGATTCGGAATTTTTTTTTTTTCATTACAGAATTCATGGTTTCACGTAGATAAATGCCGACAAAAATAGATAAAAGATGTGAACTAAACTGGCGCAGCCTCTAGAATCAGGTAGCCGACATGAAATTCTACAATTTGGCACCAGTTACATGTTGTTTACTGCACAGAAAGGCATCATTCTGAAGGCGACAGGTTTTGATTTTGTCTACTTCTGATTGATTTTCAATTGCAACAGTCATGTGTCCAGTGAATAACAAACTCAATGTTGTTTTCCAGTCTTGAAAAACCATTAATTTGCTTTGAGAACTGGTTTATGACATTGATTAATTATTTTTCAAAATCAATTGAAATTAACCTTGTACGAGGTTATCACTTATTACAAAGAATTGACCTGTCAAGAGAACTTAAAATATACTGACTGCACCTCTTGCAGAGTAGAACAGCACCAAACAGCACCACTTTCCAGGTTGCTAGTTGCAGATTGAGACATCAAACTTGTGCCTACCCTTTTCAACTCCCATGGAAAGCCAGACCTGAGCCTACCTTTTCGACTCCCATGGAAAGCCAAACCCGAGCCTACCTTTTCGACTCCCATGGAAAGCCAAACCCGAGCCTACCTTTTCGACTCCCGAGGAAAGCCAGACCTGAGCCTACCTTCTTGTTTCCCGTGGAAAGCCGGACCCAAAACGACTTTTTTGATTCCCATGGAAAGCTGGATCTGAGCCTACCTTTTCAACTACCATGGAAAGCCAGATCTGTGCCAACACCTTTGACTCATATGTAACCTGTGTCTACCCATCTAAGTTCTTTGTGATTTTTGTCTCATAAGATATATTCAACATGAAATGTTTATATATTGTTAAATGAGTCAACCTCTCCTCACTTTTCGAGCAGAACAGCATGAGAACAATGTTATTTAGAAATGTTACTTTGAACAGCTGTAGTTCATTTTCAAAACCTTTTAGGCAATTGTAATGATGCAAAATGTCCTGATCTTCTGATTTTTACAAAGGCCAATACCATTTAATACTTAATGAAACATATTTACTGTTTGTTATGCAAACTATCATAGGATGACGTCGATTTAGGTGAGGGCAGTACACAGCCCACATGCTGTAGAAGGGAAAACACTGAGCTATACTATGTGCTGACTGTGTTTGAAAAATGGAAAACATTCATATAACTCTAGATACATAAAAAATCCATACATTCAGTTAAAAATAAAAATCATCCTTGATAATGGCTAAAAGAATATCTGAAAACATTCAGACAGTTTTTACATATTTGCTTTAGGTAAGCATATGTTAGATTCTTTAAAAATGGCTTCAATAAAGGTTGTTGATGTAATGTACATTATGTATTATTATTTTTAATGTATATTATGTAATATACTGTTTTTGATATGTGTTTATAGTTGGTAGAATATTTATAAATAATCCCTCAAAGTACTTTCAGTATGAAGTATTATGTTAAGGGCAGCATTTGTAAAATCAAAATTATAGCCAGTTTTGTTCCTGTGTATTACAGTTTAAATGGTTGTCCAAATATAAAAACCTCTTATGTTCGTGGATATGGGTTATTTAGATTCGAAGATGTTTTGCTGATATAAGAGCTATTACATTGTATAAAATTTATTTGATAAGTACCAGCATCTGAAGTGGTTGGACTTATTTTGCTTCCTCATTATATCTCAGATTGCCTTGAGCGTGATGGTAAAGATACTAGTATTAGTTATTTATTAACAATTTTTTAGATAGAGTGTTAGATGGTAGGATTATGAGTTTTTTGTTGTTGATGTTAGAAGTGCTATTTATGGTGGGTGTCTGGTTGTTGGCATTTGTATAGTGTAGTAATGGATAGCAGCTTGGATTGAGGAATCAGAGAGCCAAGTTTGAATTCCAGTTAAATTCATT
>OZ010612.1:8356397-8486397 GCA_963932145.1 Acanthosepion lycidas | reverse complement strand
GCACTTACAGCTACCTCATTTTATAACTGATGTAATAGAATAACCTGTCACCCCCATGAGTGACTACACTATAGGTAGTAACTACCTATAAGTATCAGTAAGTCAATGGACTACAGAGTCTAGCTGCGATCTGTTACTCAGATCTTAGATGTTGTCGAACTCTGTGCCTTCAGGCAGAGAGGAACCCGAATGAGGTTATGCTGAAGAGCAGAGACTCATCCGGGGAGGTAGACAGAACCGATTCCGTTTATGCAGTGTCCATGTTGATTTTTTGGCCAAGCCTATGGGCTTGGGAACCCCACATTAAATTTAGCTTTGTGCCACATGTGACTGCATGGGGCAGTTTCTAGATACTCTAGCTGGAATCCGTTACTCAGCTCTTGACCGTTGTCAAACTCTCTGCCTTCGGACAGAGGGGAATGCAGACAAAGCTATGCTGAAGGGCAGAGTCTCATCCGTGTTCTCTGGGCTCGGATTGCCCCACATTAAATCCAGCTTTGTGCCACATCCTACCTTGTGGGGAGGCTGGTAAATATTTCTAGATGGGATCTGTTGAGTACAACTCTGACTCACTACTGGATTGACTTACGACAACCTTGTGCATAAGTGTACCTTCATTCTTATTGTATTGGTTTTTACAATAAACCTTTACTTATTTTATCCACCATATTTGTCAAGTATATATTCCTATTAGCACAGAATATAACAATAACCTTCTACCTTGGGTGGCTCTTGGGCCCTGTATAAAGTGAACAATATTAAAAAAAGAACAAAGACAATTTTGTATTTTTACCCCATGGGCCAGCACATCTGGCCAATAATTCTATAACAATGCAGCTTTGAAAATGTTAAATAAAAACAGTGTTAATAATCAGAAACAAGATCAAGTCAACAACACCCAATATGCAATCAAATCTGTTATCAACTTAAACTACAATCGCTACAGATAACCTTTATACTAAAATGTCCATTTTTCAATCTCGGCAAATCATAAACAACCTAAAATAATAGGTACTAACAGTACCTATTACTAGTAACTACTAACTATAGTTACACACGATTCAAAATTAAATAACCCATTTAAAGTTAAATTTACATATCGAACAAGGTTTAAAAAACAATTCTTTATTAAAAGAATAACTTTAATTTCGCATTTCATCACAATTGCAACTGATATCATCTAAACCATAATTAAAGATAAAGCAGGGCACAGTATGTTGCTCATATGCTTTTTTGTTTTGTTCTAACACACGTACTGTGACGTATTTGAAATATTACATAGTTCGAGTTCCCTCATATCTTTTAAGAAGAGTGATTTTCTGAGAAGGAATCATAACGAATGGTGATTTTTAAAAGAAAATAAAAACCGCGTGCAAAATTAAATGTAAACAAACTATGGAGATTGGTTGCATATACAAAGAAAGATTATGCTGGATTAAAGTGTCAAATAAAGATAAAATAATTTTATTATTTCTAAATTCTTTTACATACATAGAACACTGAAGGTAAAAGGCTGAAAGCCCAAAATCCCACCTGAAGGGTCACTTCTAGGCTAGTTACTAATAACATACCGAAAAATTAAAACAATTTACAATATACAGGGTGTCCATAAAGTTCGTGTGCACTTTAAAAAATTTATAAGTTTATTTGTATTTGCGATAGAAATAATCTGTAAAAAATGTTATAAAGTTTAATGTACCTAGTTTTAAGTATAGCTAAAATATCTAATGTGATTTCAGGCATTACTGTAAATCAGTTGGCAAATGTTTTCCGTGAACTGCAAAATCGTATTACCCTTTGTATTGCTATTGATGGTGGACATGTGGGAACTTAAATAAAATTTCAATAGAACCTTAAAAAATATAGATTTATTTCTTTCTAATCCTTTTTACAAATTATTTCTATCGCAAATACAAATTAAGTTATAAATTTTTTAAAGTGCACACGAAGTTTATGGACGCCCTGTATTAACATATTGTTAGTTACACCACATTCATAGCATTTTAAACTTATATTTGTATATCAAAGCATCAGGTGTATGATTTGGTAATTTAAGAGCTGGATTATAACATTAATATAAAATCAGTTTGAAATCTGGGTCTTGTTTAAAAGTTATCTTATCTCTTAAGATACACAGACACACAATGAAATAAAATCTTCTGCAATTAAATTAGGAGTTTACTAAAAATATTTAATAACTGATGCTTTCTAATGAGTGAAAAACCAGTGTGTGGACGTGTTAATGACATCTTAATGATGCCGGAAAACCATAGTCCTGATAAAGATACAAAGATATCAACATATATCATCACATATTTTTTTAATGACCAATTTAGCCCTTAGTGTCTTGAAGATGCAAAAGTGACATGATAAAACAGGTTCCGGTAATCTCAGTAATTTTATTTATTTACCTTGATCAAACTCTGATTGAGGGGCTCATAGCCACATCATGCTGAAACACCGGTTCCCCATGTGATCACCAAAGTTAAGCAACATCGAGTACCTAGATCACTTGGGAATACCAGGTTCTGTAAGCTTAGATGTGTGGGTGGGTGTAATGGATAATAGTTCAAAATTCTTAATCAGAGAGCTGAGTTCCAATTCCTGTTGGGTTCATTATATTTACTTATGTACCAATACCCTTGAGAAAGATATGAATTCACCTCTTCTCCCCCCCCCCAAGCTATGACTTAATTAGTAAGACTTGTATCACTAAAACCATTATTATCTCTCAAAATAAAATAAAGCTGCATACAAAATATTTAGAGTTTGGCATTAAATAACCCACAGAAGTGTTGATATGCCACTAAACAAAATCAACCAACCAGTGATAAAACACTCAACTGTTATATTTCTTGGGTAAACCATCAACAATCAATTAAATGCAGTATTAGATTGGCAGTTAGATCTTATTTTACAGTTGGAACAGATAGAGCTAACTACAAATTCGATGCTAACGATTTCTTCTCTTGCACTTCTCGCTTGTGGAACTCTCTTCCAGTTTCTTGCTTTTCTGTCAAATTTGATTTTTTTTAAATTTAAATGCAATGTCAACCGTTATCTTTCCTCTTCTTAATTCTTGTTCTTTTATTCCTGTTCCTTAATAATGTTTCTTTTTTCATATTCTCTCGCACTCAGTAACACCTTGCATCTTAGTAGCTTTATTGCCTTGTTTCGGGTGAAAAGATTTTTTTTTAAATAAATAAAATAACAGATAAAATAAAGTTGTTCACTTATATTATGAATGTCTTTAATCTGAATTTTGTGGAATTATGACAACTCACCATATCTTCCAGTCCTTGAAGAAACCCTGAGTTACATAATATTGATAGAAGGTAACTTTCTTTTTATGTAAAGTGCTTCCAAGTTTGAGAATCCTTTTTTTTATAGTTGGTATAACAGAGTACCAGTGGTTTTGTCAATGAAAATATGATAGAAATTAGATAAAAATAAGAAAAAACTGTTAGTTTTGCATATGAACTTGGTTTCAATAAAAGAAAAAAAGAGAGAAAAAAAAAAAATCTTTTTTCTTAATGTCTGGATCGACTTTAATGGTCAGAACTTTATTACTACTTCGGCATATAAAAACAATTACCAGTATTAATTCCTATCTCCCGAACTGTCAAAATGAATATCTTTATTGATACAAGATAACAGTCATAAAAATAAAACATTTTAACAATGCTAATTGTCTAGTATTAAACAAAAATGGCTTCTGAAGTCAGATCATTACAGAACAAATAAAATTATTTTTTATAGGCAATCATATTAACATGCAGGATAAACCTGTTTTAAAGTCCAACAAAAATACTATCAATTTAATTTACTGCAACCAAATGCGCTCTGATAATATAAAAGACAAAAAAACAGTAAAAAATATCATAGATATATAATTCTGACAGACAGTAAAAATCATCAAATATTCAATATACGCTACAAAAAAAAAAAAAAAAAAAGTCTACCTTGTGGTTACTAACAACAGTTCTTTCTTTTATGTGCCATGTCCCTTCAGGATGCAGGCGATCATGGCTCTCCACTTCCTCCTGTGCCCTGTAGTTCTCAATATGATTTGTTTTTCTGCTACTTCTCCCAAACCCTGTTCTGCCATCCACCTTAGCTTTTCTTAGATAAATCACTTTGTTCCATTTCAGCTCCATTCAGTTAATTTATAATAATACAAAATAACAGATGACAACATTGCTTATTATGAACACTGTATATTTTTCTAATTTATGACAAGGCAAATATAACTTCTATATAAACATAATGAATTTTTACAAAAAACTTTACCAATAGAAACATTATTTATAAATGGGAAGTTTTAAAATTTGAATTAAATATAAATAACATAGAAGAAATATTTATTAAAATATACTTTAAAAAATATTATGCAAATAAAATATTAACTATTAGAGCCAATGTTGTAAATGCAATTTGTTAGTAATATATATATATATATATATATATATATATATATATATATATGAAAGGCTGGTAAATATCTCATTGCAAGTTAATAATTATTACTGAGTAGGGAGTTCGTTCTTCAAGTGTTCCATACTTTTGGCCTTGTGTCACACCTTAGCTTTTCTTAGATAAATCACTTTGTTCCATGGTATTGCTAGTAAACCCACTTTAAACTTAGGCCATGTGTCACATTCAGTAGTGATGTGAGCAAATTCAAAAATCCCTTCATTATGTTAACAATGTGGGCTGTGTACTACTTATTCAAGGTTGAGATTTCTTCTATGTGAAGTGTCCTTTCATGAAGTGGGCGATCATGGCTCTCCACAAATCATCTGTGGTATTGTGTACTGAGAACCCCTCCCCCCCCCCACCTGGCTAAACTATTCAATCAAGAGTTCTACTGCAACATTTTGAAGCTGTTGAGGGAGGGCATTTGTTGAAAGCAACCAGATCTGTGGAGCATGATAAATTAGATTCTTCACAACGACAATGCATCCCATCACCGAGCTCTCCTCAATCATGAGTTTCTAGCCAAAAACAACATTGTATTGCTTCTGCACCCACCCTATTTGACAGATTTAGCACCTGCAGACTTCCAAGCTGAAAATGCAGTACAAAGATCACCGTTTTAACAACACTGCTGAGATCCACAGTGAATCACAGAAGGTCCTCCATTTGCTCAGGGAAAATGACTTTCAGGCTGGATTCCAAAAGTGGCAAGAATGCTAGGACCCGTGTATTAGCGCACAAGGTAACTATTTGTTGTAGGGTAGCTAGCACCTCTTCAGCACTCTACCAGATGGCCTGGCTCATAGCCTTAAACAGTCTACGATTAAGGACTTCAAAAGTTAATTAATAAATTGATACTAAGCCGATTAATATTTGGACTGATCTTACTTCGTTTGGCTATACAGCATTTGACCTTCCTCTATTCCTTGTAAGTTAAAGATAAAGGCGTTAGTTAGATCCAGTGACAGGACCCAAAAGAGTGTGAGTTCAATACCCAGTTAAGGCAGTGGAGAACTTTCAGAGGGAAATTAATAGGAGATAACTGATAACTGACATCCATTAAAACATGGCATGTGGAACTAGAACAGTCTACCCCAGTGAGCGAAATAAAGGGTTCAGTTCGACATTCCAACCACCTGAAGAAGGCCGGGGCGTACAACGGCTGAAACATAATAAATATGGCGACAAAGATGAGGACAATAATCCGAATAATGTACATAATACCTCATCTCAGAAATATAGACATATCCTTGTAAGTTGTCTTGTTAATTGTTTTATAACTTGTTCTGTGTTTTTTGTATGTATCTGTTAGCACCAGATACTGGTGCTGAATAAATATATTAAGCACTCATTCTTTTCTGTGTATCATTCACCTCAACGATACAACACTATTTCAAAGGAGGTGATGTTAAAACTTAGGTAGATATGTTAGTTTTTTTAATAAGATAACTAGATTAGGAACTTTTTGTACCATTTCATATTTACTGAATTCACTGTCTATTCATATACATGCCATTTGATCTCACTATTAAAATTTATCCTTACATAAATTTTTAAAAGATTAGCAAAATTAGAATCTCTCCCAGAATCATCAGTAAATTTTTCAGAATAATTTTGTCGTAATAAATCTGAAACATGTAGCAAATTCTAAATCAGGTAAATGTTTGTATACTTGTCAATTTGAACAATCATGTGAAATAGCATTTTTTTTTATTAAACCCACACAACCAAGAGATCAAAACACTTGAGATTGACTAACATTTGGCTAATTGAGAAGAATGTATGGAGTTTTGCTAGGAGTTTTTTTTATTGGAAACTTTGGAATAAAATGAACTCAAGGGTATAAAATAATATATTTTTCTTTAATTTTTTTTAGAGTTCTTTGATATTTGGTGTAGCAAAATGTTTGTTTATAAGGTGGATATTGGTAGTAGTTTGGAGAAAGTATTTGAGAGTTTGGGAAGTCAACACTTGATAGTTGTCATAGTCATCTTAGAAATAGGTGAGTGTCAATATACTGTTTTTCTTGGCCCTAACCAGGGGAGAAATATGATCAGTAGATGATCTCTTAAACTACTACTTCACGTATCATGCATGGCTGGTTTCTCCAGTGGTCACATCTCTTGTCATCACCTTTGCCATCCATTCTTTCATTTAGCTCAGAGCTGACAGCTTATATCGTTTTGTCTAGGCTCCGAGACTCTGGCACAAACCTTGGTTTTGGCTAACATCAAAAGTCTCTTTTTTGTTCATTTTTTTGATTGGCCCAAATTATTTTATTTTCCAGCATTTTTTTTCTTTTTCATTATTTTTTTTTTTATAATGGAAGTTGTGTGTGGAGCCTCCCTGATGTTTGGTAGTTTTCAGTCACAAATTAGTAGGCTCTGGTTCCACAAACTTCCAGTGTCTTTTGGACAGTCTTTTCTTCTTCCTCTTTATTTGAGAGTTACCTTCTCATTAGTTGAGGGAGAGAGAGAAAAGAAAGAGAAGTTTTAAAAGAAAGCAAAGATGCCTTATTTTCATTTGAATTCTTTTTATTTTCCTTATATATTGTGTTTTTATATTTTAGTTTTTATCGAGACAGGTAGGTTGTGTAGGTAGGCTGTGTTGTGACAATCCTTCCAATGGGAGAAACCAGTCTACAATGAACATTCTGTTTTTTTTTATTTTTATTATTTGAAAACTTAGTTTAAATATGTGCCAGCAGTGTTAGAGGATATTTTTTTTATCCTACAAAAGGATATAGAGAATACTATGGACCGAATATGACGAACTTCTAGAAACAATGGCAGCAATAAGGACACTTATACTCAACATCAAGAAGAGATAACTGAAATTTCTGAAGAAAGAAGACGTGGAAAATTTGATACTCACAGGACAGATTGAAGATAAGAGAGAAAAGGAAAGCAACAGACAACCCACTGATCTTGAGTGAATGGATGGCAGAGCAGAGTTTAGGAGAGATGGCAAAAAGACAGAAGTTATTAAGAGGTATAAAGGACAGGAAAATGTGAAGAGCCATGATCCCCGACATCCTGAAGAAACATGACACACAGAAGAATAACTTAAAGAGGTCCTCAAAGATATGAGGAAACTAATTCCATCATTGGAATCAGTAAGCAACAGGGAAATCCTAAAAGAAAAATGTTAACAAAAAGAACGCTTATAGAAAGAGAAAGAGAGAGCTGATGTTTGTTTGTTTGGGTTTTATGGCATATCAATCACTGTGGGTTATTTAATGCCAAATTCAGTTTATATGAATTTTAAATGCCTATTTTGTATGGAATAAAAAACGTATAGCTGGCAACATTATTGTTTCAAAAACGTACAGCTGGCAACATTATTTTTTACAAAAAACGTATAGCTGGCAACATTATTGTTTCAAAAACGTACAGCTGGCAACATTATTTTTTACAAAAAACGTATAGCTGGCAACATTATTGTTTCAAAAACGTACAGCTGGCAACATTATTTTTTTTCTTGTTAAGTAACTTAAAACATCAAGAGCGTGGAATGTTTTGGTTTTTCTCCAGTGAGAAAAAAAACTTGATCAGGATCAAAAAGTCAAGCAAAGGAATGATAAAGTGTTATGCATAGGCCTTAAGGACATTCAAACAGTCATGAAAACAAAGTTACTGGCAACTGGGAATGAGGTATTTTTGAATGAATTTTTTCTCAGGGATTAAGAGCCAATGCTGCTGACTATAAGGAGATGTTTGGAGAGGCCTTGGATAGAGAGTATGAGCAAAGGAAAACAGTACACCTATAAACAAGACTCTATGCTGTCTCCTAAGACCAAGTTAACCCAAAAATGGATGAGTTAAAATCTCCATGATCACATCACCCCAAACATATGGCCTCCTGGCTGAATCTGTTAGCCTACTACGTATAGGGCATAATCAAAAGAGAAAGTAAACGAATGCCCCCATAACACTATAAAATCTCTGAGATCCACCATAACTTAAATAGGAAAAAAGTGTCATTGCAAACACTGGAGTTTGAACACAGATCACCAGAGAGCAAACACAGGCAATCCCATTTTTAATAAGTAGATCACATGATGATAAAGGAAATGTATATATGGGAATTAGCGTGATGTCTAAGGGATCACTATATGGATCATTATTTGGTGGTTACTTTTCGAGTAAGTATTATCGAGCATGTACTATTAGTGTGAGTGGTATTCAAAGGTATCTGACACCAGTACTGTTGAATGGCATTAATATAGTTGTATCTGTGATTACAAAGTCTCTACTACAATGAGCATTACGAAAGTGACGACTAGTATTGACATTACAAAAGTGGCAACAAGTGTTCGTTGACATCACAAAAGTAACAATGTTTGTTTAGCAGCATATCAACCTCTATTGGTTATTTAATGCGAAAATCTAAATATTTGAATAGAATTTCATGGCTTCAATTAAATATATTTTGAAAGCAATTGTATGCCTTCAACTACAGATAAAAAGTATTGTTGGTCATTTTATTATAAATAGGTATTGTTGGTAATTTTTTATATAATAATGTATTGCTGGTATTTTTACTATAAAAACGTATTTTTATATTTTCATAGTATTTGGTTTGAGGATTTATTATTTTCTTATAGCTGGGACCCTAACAGGTGCTACCACCCCAGGTCAGGGTGGACCTGGGAACAACAGCAATTAAGAGGTGGTTCTACACTCTTCAAGACCTCCAATCTCCTGATCAGAGCCCTTTCTGCCAGATGTAGTTTATCATCATACAAGTACAATGTCCAAAAGAGATAAAGATCATCTGATTCAGGTATGTCAACATTTCAGACGTTGTATTGAAGCAGTCATCGATGCTAATGGTGGATTCATTAATTAGACGCATAAAGAAGAGTCTAAAGATTGTTCCTGTCAATTCATTCTCAAATAAATCTCTTCTTTCATGATTTATGCATCTTTTATTATATTCATGTAAATGTCCTCAACTCAAGCAGCCCTGAATAAAATTAATAACAGAAATTATTATTATTATTATTATAAATACCTTTATTCAAAGGTACAATGTAATCCAAACCAAACACTTTATTCAATTCCAGTTTCAGATTCCCATCTGATTATCTTAGGTGAAAATTGTTTGGTTTACAGTACAGTTTAAGTGTATGTAGTGTGTTCAATCCCTAGCTAAGGTGGTGAAAAAAAAAATTAATATTGTGATTCAGACCTATTAATTCAAAAGAATTCATTGATAAAAGATATTCCCCAAAGCCTGAAAAGTAAAATTAGAACAGCCCATACACATGCTATGGGTAAATAGCAGGACAGAACAGATCCTATAGTCTTAGGTGGCAACAGGTCTATGAGAATGATAACTCTGAATTTAAAACCTCCAACTATCGGTTAAATAGCCTCACCAACCCACAACTGGCCAAGCGTGATGAGTACAGTTATACCCCTGAAGTAATGGTCAATCAGGGAGGGGTTCCTCCAAGGAGTGAGAATGATCTGGATCTGTTCCAATGAGCAGGGCAGACTGGGTCCTATAGCTTTGGGTGGCAACTGACCTAGGAGAATGACAACTCTGAATTCAAGACCTCCACCTACGAGTGTGATGAGTACAGCTACACCCCTGAAGACATGGTAAATCAGAGAGGGGTTCCTCCAAGGAGTAAGAAGGATCTGGATCTGTTCCAATGAGCAGGACAGACTGGGTCCTATAGCCTTGGGTGGCAACTGATCTAGAAGGACAACTCTGAATTCAAAACCTCCAACTATGAGTTAAATAGCCTCACCAACCCACAACTGGCCAAGCGTGGTGAGTACAGCTCCATCCCTGAAGACATGGTCAATCTGGGAAGGGTAATTCTAAGGAGTGAGAAGGATATGTATCTTTTTTTCTTTTACACAATGATGTTCACTCTGTACATGGCCCAAGAGCCACTCGAGGTAGAGGGTTACAGAGTAAGAAGCACAGTTTATAGGGATATGTGGGGAAGATAACAGTTGACCTTATCTGCATCTGTTCTAGTGATTGTTCATCCCCGGTACCTTTATATACCTGCATTAAATAAAGAATTTGCGTTCAGATTTCAAGATGGTTACTGAATAAACTTTTGTGATTACAATAATCAAAATGAAGACACTAGTCCAAATGGATTAATATGTTTTAAATATTTTACAATTAAGGTACTAACAATAGAATAAGTATCAGCAGAATTAGTAAGAAACATAGCTGGTGCACACTACTCCTGACTATTGGGGGGGAGTCAACCTGATTGGGGTCCCTGGGCAGTGCTTTGTGACCCTTGCTAACTTACCAACTATTTTTTTTTTCCTAGTTACATTTATATATGTTACAAATTAAACTGTGCACAACGGAATATTAAAAGATGAAAACTTTTTGTGAATTTTAACGTCATTCTGGGATCTTTTTTTTTTTTTCATCCAAATCTGTGAATTTATTTCACTCATGCTAAGCCTCTTAAAAAACAAACAAACATCATATAAAATTCACTATTTTTATCCATAATGTGGAATGTGTTAAAATTATTAAACTTTTTAAGAAGAAAAATCTTGAGTTGATTTTAAAAACAGCCACAAAACATTGCTGATTTAGTTAAAATGGAATGATCTATTATGATATGTCTCTAATTTGTATTTAGATACATTGGATTTATTTTCAATTTTTCTAGTTGAATTGTTCATCTATATTGCACATAATCCATATTTGTGTATAATTAGGTCACAATAAAATTTGCATTTTATATGATTACTACCTTATGAAAATTGAGATATAGTAGACTCGGGTACCCATATTATATATTTGGGAGGGGTGAATCATAGATTCCAGGGGATGAGGGCACAAGACTCTTACATTGGCCCTGGTAAGAAAACCCACTTTTTACATTATGTGACATTTTTCTTTTCTTTTTTTAAATAAAAATATAAAAATACTGACCAGCCAACAAATTACTCGCCCCCACTACCAAAAATAAATAAATTCAGAGCAACATTGAGGTATCTGGTGGGTACGCAGACACCATATGCTACCAATACTTGTATCAAGCCAAACTCCATAATGCTGTAATATTAAACAGGGGGAGTGTTCTTACATTCAAAGTTGAGGTATCTAGTAGTCTAATATTTACCCAGACAACCCACAGACGACCAGGGAATGTACCTAGCCTAATTTCATATGAATGTGATATTAAACGCAAGTTTGGGGTGGTGTAGGATGGGACAGGAAGTTGGCACTTGCAACAGAATAAAATAGAATAAGCTAATCTTGCCATTCAAAAAAAAAAAAAAGCAATAAAAACAATGCAGAAAATCTCTCCTAATCACCACAAAATTAATCTAAATTAAATCCACTAAAAATAGATCAGCCAGTAGATATAATCTTTTTTTTTCTTTCTTTCTTATCCCATGTTTAACAATATTCTAAAAAGAGATGTTGTTTTCTAGAAGCTTTGATTAAAAAAAAAAAAAAAAAAAAAAAAAAAAAAGACCAGATCCAGTCAAGGTTGACAATAGTTGTAACAGCTATTTTCTTAAATTTTTTTTTTCTTTCTTAGTGGTTTACCCATATTCTCACTCATGTACTCTCGTCTCCATCAGCCATTTTTTTTTGCAGATTTATAACTTTCTGAAGTATACCAATGCAGGGTTAGTGCATGGCTGAATGATGAGAACATTAACATTCCAACCATGAGAACTAAGTTTGAATCTCACCATGCTCGACTTGGCAAGGAGGTAGATTCTTAATATCTTTTTTTTTTTATCATTTCACTCAAAGCAAAGCAAGAAAGCCGCTATGATGCAAGGGCTTATTGAGTGGGGAAAAATATGAGAAAAAGAAAAAGGACAGAGAACAATTAAAAGAAGAATAATTAAGGCAGAAGATAATGATCAACACTGCATTTAAATTTTTAAAGATCAAAGTTGCCTGGAAAGCAGGAGCCTAGAAGAGAGTTCCACAAGCGAGATGTGCGAGAGGAGAAACTGAACTTAAGGTTACATCTAGCCATTTCAACTGTAAAATGATGAGACCTTGTCGCCAATATAGTAGTGCTAAAATCCATAAAGTCTATGTACCAAAGAGGAAAACTCATCAGAACAATTACCATGAAAATATTTGTAGAAAAGACACTGTAAAACTATGTTACAATCTAGGGTAATTAAATAGTTTGATTGGATACATAGATTATACTAAACCCAAAAATGAACATAAAATGTCTATGCTGGTCAAACATTCGGAGCATGCTCTTCATGTCTTCCAATCTCTCCTTAATAGTATTTTCTTATATTCTTTAACACTCAGTGGCTTTCCTGCCTTGCTTGGGGTGAAATGAATTAAAAAGAAAACAACAGGAGAGAATAATAATAAATCAACTGGATCCTCAACACAACATGTTAGTAGCACTCAGCACTAAGACACCAAGATTTGATATCATTGTCAACAGAAAACAACAGCAACAAAGTCATTGAATTTGTTAATGAACCATAATGATTCACAACACACCATGCATAGTACAAGCACATGTTAGTGTCATTTTATTTTTTTGCTAATATGAAAGTAATCTGGGTTTTTGTAATGCATTATTTTTGTTGTCAGTTATGTGAATAAAGATTAAAAGAAACACAATGGTTTTGTTATTTACACATGAGATCAATATTGTTTTTCATCAATTTTGGAATAGGGTGCAAGATCTGACTGCTGGTTTGAAAGGGAGGGTGAACAAGCTCAGTTTTAATATTTGATATTACTAGGATACACTTGGATTATATACCAATAGATTTATTACCTGAACTATATATATATATATATATATATATATATATATAAAAAGAACAGTAAGATATATAATCAGGTGTTCTTATTGATATTTTTATTTTTACAAAATAGTGCTCAATGTAAATTTACAGAGCATTAATATTATAAATTAACTATTTTAAAATGTTTTTTTTCGCTACACAGTTCTAACCATGTTTCAAAAATGGAAGCTAAAAGCTTCAAATTAATTTTGTAATTAAATTTAAAACATTAGTTCCATTTCATCCTCAAGCGAATTTTGGAGTAATTTATTTTTTAAATTTACAGAGTTTTAAAGGTACAGAAAATTCATAATTCAACTGTTTCCAAGGATACAGAGAAATCCAATCATTTAGACAAGGAGTGGTAGCATGTTCATTTTATTAACTTTTGTTGTATCAGTTATTAGTTACGTTCGAAAAAGGGGTTATGTTTAAGTAGGGGTAGGCATGTATTTTTCAACGAATTCTGACATCGGTTAAATGCATGCCGTCTGGGGTTTTTTTAATTTTATTGTTAACGGCAAAAAACTTTTTACAGCATTTTTTCTATTTGTATACTTAAAGATTTTGGGGGGCTGTTTAGGTTAGAATACGTTTATATTATATATATATATATATATATATATATATATATATATATATATATATATATATATATATGTATATGTATATAGTATCAAATATTAGAACTGATCCACAAAAACAGCTCACTGTATTTATTATAACAGGGCATATAAATTACACAACAAAATTTAAAATTACCTTATATTATAGATCTATTTTAAGCAACAAGAAGTACATCAGTCTTATTCAACCTGTGTATAGACAGTCTATACACAGGTTGAATAAAACTGACATACTTCTCATTGGTTGAAATACATCCATACTTCGCTCCATATGAGTTAATTTTGGATTTTGTTGTGTTTATATATCTGATAAGGATATAATTTTGAGAAATTCTATATTTATGGATAAAAGTGCTCAATATCAGAGATAGCATGTACGTAAATGTACAAGTTGACACTGAGGTCAATATCAAGTGGCGATAGTCTGTTTTATGTGTGGATGTAATCTTCAGGCTATGTATGTTTTGTTTTGGCTTGACTATATGCTAGTCAGTGGTGCATTATGGGTAGTAAGGTGTATTGTATTATCCATGTTCCTGATGCAACTGTAGCTGATTTTTACTGTTTCTGTCAAATATTTTGTGAAGAGTACTTGATAGCAGGGAAGTTTTTGCGTAATAGTTTAATGAATATTTTTTCTAGGTTTTATATTTTTATTGTACAGTGGGTTGAACAATATGAAATTTCTTTTCTTGTCAGCTTTGTTTTTTGTACTGTGTGGTACATATGTGAGTGTTGCTGAAAATCTGCTATATTTTAGGTCAGTTTTATAATCTTTTTGGCAATATTGAAGATGCTTTCATTGGAAGGATTGTCAGATAACCTGCGGTTAAATGATTGTGGGATCTGTGTTATTATTGTTGGTAGGTGGCTGGAAATATCAAAACTGATGGCAGAAGCTGTATAACATGACACAACTGTATAAATAAATGCTTATCATAGTAGTATGGAGTGACCAAAGCTTAGAAATGAAATGACTAATGATTAAAAATCAAGACTTGCTCTCCAACAAGTCAGCACAGGTAATTCAGTCAGGAAGCTATGAATAACAAAGTAGGTATGAAAGTAATCATTTGTCTGCATTGATTGATAAAACCTCAAATGCCAGATTATAATAATATCATTGAAGGACAGAAAAGCATGCCTCTCGGCACAAAAATTCATTGAGTTTTATTATCCAAGGACAAGAAGCAAAGCAGAATCAAATTTCTTATCCGGAATTTAAAAGCTAATTAATGAATATTTACACTATTTGTTGTCATATTCACAACATTTCATCCATTAAATGCTCCGGCCTTCTTCAGGTGATTAGAATTTCAAACCAAACACTTTATTTAGTCCATGGATTGTTCTAATTCCACATGCCATGCCTCTTTTTCTGTTTCAGATAATTCCCTTTAGTAAGTCAACTTTCCAAATTTTTGTTTCCTCTGCAGTGACCAGGTATTGAACTTACAACTCTGAGTCAAGTCACTTTTTGGATAACCCAATCAATGCTTTTACACATTGCTGAGTGGATAAAAACCCAGTGAGTAGAAGCATGGGTTGAAGTAATTTAATGACTTAATCCAAAGAGTTGCAAGTTCAATACCTGGCTACTGCAGAGGTTTGTTTTTGATTTTATCAACTGCACAGTATAGTAGGGTCAGTTGGGCACCATCTGTGAGAAAAGGAGCATCATGATGCAATTCACTCCACCAGAAATTTGGAAACAGCATGCTGTACTACTTGGCATCTATGCTGGAATCTCCAATATAAACATTTCAGAGTGTTTGGGTGCCAATATGAGGACAGTGCAGAGGATTCAGAAAGAGTTGGATGGGTCTAATTGTGATTACAAAGGTATGGCAACTCAGAAAATTCACTCTGAATGTACTGATAAGACAACTCCCAAACTTGTTGGCGAGGGCCTCAGGCCCAACATGGAGGCATACATCAAGTGCCTTGAGGAGGTAGTGCTGCCTTAGGTCAAGAGAGTGGCTGCTGGAAGACCCTATATCTGGCAACAGGACTCTGCCACACAAGCAGGAGAACCCATTCATGGCTGTCAGACAATTTCTGCAATCCCATCACCCCTTATATGTGGTTACCTAACTCCCCAGACTGCAACCTCCTCGATTATTATGTGTAGGGTGCAGTGGAATGAGAGACCATTTTAATTCCTTGTAGCACCAAACATGAACTGAAGACAAGGATTTTGGAAGCATTTACCAACTTAAAGAGACTGTCTAGAAGAGATGCAGGAGAATCCAAAGTCATCTGGAGGCCATGGTTGAAGCCAATGGCGATTTTATTGAATAAATTTACTCTTTAGTATTTACAATATTTTTATGTAATTTTGGTAAATATACCTGTTAAAATGAGATGTCAGTGTTATTTTAATTTTTGCGACAATTTATTTCTTGTACACACACACACATATATATATATATATATATATATATATATATATATATATATATATATATAGTGTGTGTGTGTGTGTGTGTGTGTTATCAAATGTAGAAGAAAGCTTAAAATAGGAAATAGTCATTAATGCTTCCAAACAAAGTTTTTATTTTTTCATGCAATACAAAGTAAAAATATATATATATATATATATTTATATATATTTGTCTATATTTCTGGGATGAGGTATTGTAAAAAATTGTGTAAGTTCGGGTAAAAAATTAGTTGCCTGTATATAACAAATGAAAAAACTGTATCACCAAAACACTCTGCTGCTGTGGGCTGTCGCGAAAAGTTGTAAACAACGTGTGGCACTGCCCTCATAGCCACTCAATGAACAAATGGTATCTGATTAAAAAAAGTACCGGACTATAGGATTTATTGGGCCACAGAGTGCCAGATTAAAGCTGTCACACTGTAAAGTATCAAAATTCTTTAGATGACATTTTATTTTAGTTATTAATCTTAAAGGAGGCATAGTGGAGTAATGGATAGCAGTTCGGATTGAGAAACCAGAGAGATGAATTTGAATTCCAGTCAAATCCATTACATTCACTTACATGTTAATGCCATTGGGGAAGGTATGAATCCTCTTCTCAAAGCTATAGGTAAATAGCAGGACAGACCAGGTTTGATAGCCTTGGATGGCAAGTGGTCTACTGCAGAAAGAAATGTCAGTCATGTATCGAAAGAAATATGACAAATAATTTTTTTTTTTTTTTTCGAGTGAAATAAGACAAAAATTGTCCAGCATTTGGATATTCTTTTTTTATTATTATGCTGTTCCTTGATCTAAGCTTTCGGATTACATGAGCCATCTTCAGAGTGGTTATATAGACATTTAAATAAAGATATTTAGCATCAAAGATTATATTCTGTTATGTTGACATAGAAGATTGCTATATGATGATAATGGTCACAGAATAGCAGGCGCAGGTCATAAATTCATGATGTGGTTCTATGACGTTGTAATAAAAAAGGGGACACAACTCTCTAACTTTCAATAGTTCATAAATGAAAAAATTGCTGTCCTCAAATTACCATGTTTCAAAATAAAATTGTGTTTTCAACTTTACTCCTAGAAGCAGTAGCCCAACATATCATACCATTGTGGAATCAATTTGAATGTGAACAAACTAAAAACATTCCAGGTTGGATCGGGACTGACAATCCTGAAATTTGGGATCCCCAAATTTTCATTCCTGTGATTGTTTTCAGTGATTTTTTTTATGACAAATTTTTTTGTACAATAACCGTTTTTCTATCTTGGAAATAAATTTGGGAATAATCAAAATTAATTGTAAAATCCAGCAAAAGTCACCCATGAAATAAAAAATAATTGTTTTACAGAAAGTAAAGACCTATGTACATCAAATTGTCTTTAAAATAAGTGGCAGCAGAAGAACTGTTGTTGAACTTTTAAAAGGTAAGCCTAAGGATTAATGCAATACTTAAATGTAGCGATTAATTTTGAGTTCTTCTGTAGTTTATTGTTGCTTATCACATCAACTCCTCCCTATCTATTGTGATGAAGGCCCAATCAAGAGTCCTCCACAGGAGCTATCTTAAATGTCACTCAAGAGGGCAGCTTTTAAGCTAGCACACACACACACACACACATATATATTTTGTTTAAAATTTTCTGAGTGAACAATGCTAAATATTGGTAATACATGATTATTGCTTACAGGTTGGAACTGACACTCACTATGCAGTGTCGATGTCTATATCCACACACAAACATAATATTTTTATTTAAAAATATTTTTTTCATCGCGTCAAGACACAGAAATTTTTAAGGAACCTTAAATTTGTTCCATTATCAAGCGATATTCAGTAACCTTTGAAGAAAATTATTTACTTTTTAAAGTGGAGTGGTATTATATTGAAAAGTTTACGTATGAGGGGGGAACAAGATATCAAAATATAATATTTTGCTCTATTTTGTATCAAGCACTTTTAAAAAAAAATAAATGCTAAAGAGCTGTGGATTATTAATCTGACTGTTCTTTCTCTCTCTCTCTCTCTCCATATATAAATATATAAGGTTGGTGCAAAAATAATGACGTAATAATGTCGTTTTTTGACATTAAAAAACACGTCAAAAAACAACATTATTACGTCATTATTTTTGCACCAACCCAATATATATATATATATATATATATATATATATATTGCATATTTGAATAGCAAAAGTTCTTTAAAACATGTTTCATTGAATATGACAAACTAGACAAAAGGAAAACCATTAATGACGGACCCTTTCAAAATGGCCTAATGAATTGGTCAAAAGTGTTCTGGACAATAGCCATTAGGGACTTATTTCTGCACTATCTTAGAACAAATAGACTATTTTGTCAGTCCTGGTAAAATAGACACAAAGCTTATTTTGCAAGTAAATATAAATATTGTATTAGAACAAGGAATATATTATATTTGAGATCGTCAGTGTAGTGGTTGTGTGAGCAGGACTTGAAAAACATGGATTCTGTGGTCTGTTGTGCACCTGAAGTGTATTGGCAACAGAAGCATGCTCAAGGGCAAGGTTTCATTTTGCAGAGACCGTTATGCCTGAAGGGCTTAAAATATTCAGAGACTCCAATATTTCTTTTAATAATTGATGATGAATAAATAATTTTAACTTGTGTTTTAAGAATTGAAGGTGAAAAAGATTTTAAATTGTCTTCAGAAGTGACAGTGAAAATAAATAAACTTCTGTATGTTGTTATTTTTAACATTACCAGCCTCCATAATGATAAAAAAATATTTATCGGCAAAATAGCCTGCTGGTCTCTTTTACTGAGAACGGCAAAATAAAACGAAAAGAATATTTGTCCATTTTACTGAGACTGGCAAAATAAAATTAAAAGAATATTTGTCTAGTTTACTGGGACTGGCAAGATAAAATTAAAGAATATTTTACCGAGACCGGCAAAATAAAATTAAAAGAATATTTGTCTATTTTACTTAGAGCGGCAAAATAAAATTAAAAGAATATTTGTCTATTTTACTTAGAGCGGCAAAATAAAATTAAAAGAATATTTGTCTATTTTACTTAGAGCGGCAAAATAAAATTAAAGTATATTTTACTGGGACTGGCAAAATAGCCTCTTCCAAAAAACAGTAAAAACTTTAGAAAAACAGATCAGATTTTTCTTGACAGTCACATTTAATGTTATATAAGTAAAGTGATGACAATGATATGGAAAAAATGTCTGCATATCTGCAAGTTTAACACTTAGGTGGCCCTCAGGTAAAAAGTAAAAGTCACAGAGTGAGATGTTCATAGTAATATTATATGTAAGTTGAGGAGTGTTGTGTGCGCATTTTGTATATATTTAAGATACAAGTTCAATTAAGTGCAACTGACAAGGTCTGCTGCTTTGTTGGTTTTATTTTCTCAATTTATTCTTAAGTGCCAAGATGACTTTTTATTGCACTGATATATCACGGCTAATTGTTTTTTTTCATCCTTCAGGAGATTGTTATTGTCTCGTATGTCCAATGTATATTAAACAGTCTTGTAATGGAAAATAAAATTGATAAACTACACTGGGCGTTGTTAGTTTGAATTTGATAGGCTTGTTGCTTTTTGTAATTAAATGGTTAATGAATTGGCCAAAAGTGCTTGGGACAATAGCCATTATGGACAGTTTATGTACGTGCTTGGTCCCTCTAAAAAGAAAACACGTATTGGAATTTAATTTGAGAACCACGAATGCAATATTTTACAAGTTCACTTTCTAACCTATTTTTCCAACCCTCACTCCAACTCCAACCTTTTTTTCCTACTTAACGAGTGAGCTGGAAAATATAAAAAAGGAATTCCACCACCATTATTCTTTCCCTGGTGCCATAAAGTTTGAGGGGAAACCTCACAGCTTGTTCACTCCAACCTTTTTCCTTGCTTTCAAAACTGACTCCCAAAGCATTTTTTCTTATCAGAAATAAGAATATATTTTCTGACCAATGAAGGGGTCAGGGAATTTGTATAACAATTTTGGAGGGAAAAATCCCCCATTCTTCTGAGCCTCCCAAATCTCCATAAATTTGGAGACTCTTTGCCTATTTGGCAGTAAGAATTCAACAACCATCTGTGAGGTCAGAGATAAAGAACACCAGTCAACTTCGGAACCAGTTTAAACAAAGAAGAACTACCTACTAGAGGGCTGTCGAGAACGAACGTTGACCTACTATTATAGACGAGTTGAAAGCTTCCTCCTTTCACCTACAAGACTTCTGTCGTCGGCCTACAAACTCACTCAACTGCAAAATTTCCTATCTACTGACATTTTCCTACTCTACAAGAACTATGAAGAAAACCTTCTACTCATTTAAAGAACTTTTAGGCGCTCAGAGAAATATTTTGAGCAAGCCCTTTTTTTCTTTTATTAACATTTTCTTTTTTTTTAAAGTTAAAGGACTTTTTCTTCTCCTTTTCTTTCTCTCCTAATTGTGTTTATCCCTTCACCCCTTTTTTTGTATATATAAATAAACACTTTCTTCTTTTATTGTTATGCACTGTTACGTTTTGAGTCTTTCTTTATTCATCCGCCTAAAAGAGAGAGTTTGTCAGCTCTAAGCTTGCTGTTTTTATTTGATTTTTGTCCTAATTTTTTAACCTCAATCCTCTCATGTAGGAAAACCTGGACAAATTTCCCAACACACAGTAGGAAAAGCATAATTAAAAAACACGTAAGATTTTCTTTGTCTGTCACATTCAATTATATATATGTGCACATATAATCATATAAATATATATATATATATATATATATATATATACACACACACATATATAATAATATACATGCACATATAATCATACACACACACGGTTATTAAAAAAGAATGAACCAATTTCATTATGCAATATTTTAATAAGGAAAAGCAATAGAAAACTAGCCAAGTCTCATGTATCCTACTCACAATCAACTTTTATTTCCTGTCTTACAAGTGTTTAATGTGGCCACCACCTGCAGCACAGGCAACATCAATGCAATAAGAGAATTCCTCCCAGACACATAGCAGCATATCACGATCCATTGAGTTGATCAGTGTTGTCATTTGATGTCTATGGTCATCGAATTTAGTGGATAGTGGTGGAACATAAAAAAAAAAAAAAAAAAATCACACATGGTGTAGTCTGGGGGTCTCACAAGCCAACCACAAAGAGCAAGGTTTTGGTAAGTGCCTGAACAAGGCATAGTCTATAACATTTCAAATGTACATATCTTCTTAGCACATTCCAGATAGCTTGATTTGTGGACTATGGATTTGTGAACGCAAATTTATCATGGCTGAAGTAACAATCAAAGCAATTTCCAGACATTTTCATTTCTGTAGATTATTTTCTCTTTTAATCTAAATATTCCCCATGTCAAAATTGTCATCAGTTTTGTTATGGTGAATAACCAATGCGTTTTGTGTGTTGTTATTTAAAATGTCCCTTTTGTGTTCATATAGTCTCTTTTTTAAAGTTCTTGAGGTTTCTCCAATGTATTCATTCTAGCAATTCTTACATTTGATAGAGTAAATTCCTCCATCAAGTTTTGGCTGGTTGTTTTGTTTTTTATTGATTAAGTCATTTATTGTTTCAAATGTAGTTGTGACAAATTTTATGTCAAGTTTAGATAAATTCTTTTTGGTTGTAGTTGTGATAGAGTTAGTGGGTAGAACAATGTTTTTTTTTATTTATTGGGATTGACAGCTCTTCTAGTTTGGAATATTTTTTGAGCCTTTTGTTTTGTTTGTCACAGTGTGGATATTCAGGGACAAATGTGATGGAGAGAAAATGAAAAAGAATACAGATGAATTTGGCTAGATTGAAAAAAAAAAATTCTTTCCAAAATTTTGAAACTACCTGCATCCCTCGTTTCATACACATGTTTAGATGTGGCAACATCAACAAAGCCCAGTCCGATGAAATCTTAATGGATGAAATGCATTACAAAAACAGTTTCGAGTTTGTTATAACTGAGTGACTGGTGGTGTTTATGAAAAAATAAATACACAAAAATTTGACTTTCTCTCTGCCAGGCATAGATGACCTAGGGATTAGAATCTTCGACTGATACCAAATCGGTTGGGTTTCGGTACCCCCAGCCTGAAGTGATCTGATGTCTAGCCGCACTGATGAGCTGTGATACAGTGAAACAGTCTGTCTATGGATGATGATATTAGATCTTGATAACAATAATTGATTGAGCACTGTGAGAAGTAAGGAAAAAATTTGTATGCAGTTACTATTACTGCTGATATTGCAAGATTCTCCGACCACTATAGTTCTCCGAGTGACTGGTATGTTTATGAAAAAATAAATACGCAAAAATTCGCCTTTCTCTCTGCCGGGCATAGATGACCGAGGGATTAGAATCTTTGACTGATACCAAATCAGTCAGGTCTTGGTCTGAAGTGATCAGATGTCTAGCCATACTGATGAGCTGTGATACTGTGAAACCATCTGTTTGTGGATCTCTCTCTCTCAATATATATATATATATATATATATATATATATATATATAAAAGGAAGAGGTTATAGTAGTTCCAACGAGAGAAAAGTGTGTATATTAAAAAGAAGAGAGATACCGCAAATGTTCTTGGTTGTAATGTGGATTTTTTTTTTTTTAAATATCATGCTTTATTTTCCATTATATATATATATATATATATATATATATATATATATAATTATATATCTGCTCTACTTTGTATTGAGCACTCTTTTAAGAATAGTAATTGTTGGTTATTGGAATTCATTCCATATACACCAATCATATACTTGGATATATATATATATATATATATACACACACACACACACGCATATATATATATATATATATACATATATACATACAGAGAGAGAGAAATATTCTCCAGCCTTTTTGAAATTTCTCTTTACATCATTTCCCTTAAAAAAAAAAAAAAAAAAAAAAAAAAAAACAAATCCAACGTAAGTTTTCCCCACAATCAGGAAAACTGTAAAAAGTGAAGAAGCAGTTGCCATTAAATTAATTGAGAAAATATTTTAAGCATTCCAAAAAACCACAAAAAGTAACATTCTTTCATGTCTGCTTCGATGTCAAGCGTCAACTTTCGGCTGCTGTGGAAGTCATAAATTACAATAAGATGCTTTATCCACACAAATTTTGGACCGATCTCAGAATATCCTGCAAACTTGCACTAAATGGACTAAAATATTTCTAAATTAAAATTACTCTTTACTGAAATCATTTCATTACTATCAATTGTAAGAGAAAGATTTTTAAGGGTGGGTCTTGGAATGCTAAAAAAATTTTTTCTATTGAAAGTAACAGTAATTACATCTTCCCTTTACATCATGCTGGAAACCCCAAAAAATAATTTACCATATAAATTAATGGTGATTGCTTCCTTGGTTTAAACCATCTCAACTTACAAAAACATTTTATAAGAACATTCTGATTTTAGACGAGGAGAAAAAATATATGAATATTTCTATGGCTTATCAACCTATTGCAGGATATCTAAAGCCAGAAAATATTTTTTAGATTGTAAGAATTTTTTTTGTTTTTTTAGATAATAACTATTTAATGATATAAGTTTTACTAATTAACCCATAGCAGGGGGAGAAGAGGTGAATTTATACCTTTCCCCAAAAATTTGTGCATAAGTGAATATAACAAACCCAACTGGAATTGGAACTCAAATCTCTGATTAACAATTCCCAGCCATTATCCTTTACACCACCTGCACATCCAAGCTTACAGCACCTAGTATTCACAAGCAGTCAGCCATCTAGGTACAGACCATTTGCTTAATTTTGGTGATCATACGGGAACAAGTGTTACAATGTGATATAGCCATAAGCGTGTGCATATATATATATATATATATATATATATATATATATATATATATATATATATATATATACACACACATACACACACGATATGCTCCAAAAGTAATGCCTTTTATCCATTTCAATGGAAACTACAAAAGACTGAGATTATAATAATATCAGATAGAGCAAGATTTTAGCTTCAAAACAGTTTTGGGCATAGTAACCACCCTTTTCACCAACAACAACCATTTTGTGAGTTGACAGCTGTGCAGTATCACTCAGTGTGGTTTCTCACACATTGCTGTCACCACTGCTGAAATGTCGTACTCATCACTTAACAATGCAGCTTCATCCAGCTTTATCTCCATAAATATTCATTAATGTATATCAATAGTGACAATACCCATTACCTAACTGTGCTTACATCCACTGTTCAGTTTCCATAAGTATTTATTAATGAATACTAATAGGTGAACTTTGAACTATATGGAAGAATTCAATCATACTTCTTTGCTTTGTACATACTTTCATGTTAAATGCCATTATGTCAGAATGCTCTCTTTAACAAACAAAAGCAAAAAAAAAAAAAAAAAAAAACTCGGGTGATTGCATGAAAGGTTCTAAGATACCACCAACATGCAGCTTTGACACCATGGGCCAACTATTACGATGCAATACATTTAGAGGGAACCTGTCTGTGTGTTATACATGCATCATTGCTGTCACCTTGCTGTCAATATGATTGTCACAACTTATTGTAAGAATGAGTTATGCTTTTAAAAAATGCGACTCTTTAAACCTGGACAAATTTTTTAAAATCTATGACACAGAGTTGGCAGACATGAGAAACATACATTCTGATGTCATTACATCTCTTTTTATGACTTTTTGTATGTCTTTTCAGAAAAATATATAAGTTTTATTAAAAATGATTAACAAGGTACTGCGGTTAAGCTTTTATATTTCATTTTTCTTGTGTTTTCATAAATTTTTTCTTTTCTGGACACAAAGAAAAAAAAAAAACATTCCAATAACTCTAAATATATACATAAAAATGTATACATCCAATTAAAAATAAAAAATACATCTTTGATAATGGCTAAAACAATAGCTGAAGTTTTACACACCTTACGTCCAGGCAAGAAAATACTTATAAGAAAACAAGGAAAATTAAATAAAAAGCTTTAACGCAGTACCTTGTCAATAGTCTTTAATGAAACTTGTATGAAAGAGGGATTGCTACCCAAATACACAATTATATATATATATATATATATATATATATATATATATATATATATATATATATATATATATATATTCAAACATGCTTCATTGAATAATATGTTATGTCTTTATTTTTGTTATAGAGGAATAAAGTGTCACTGCCAACACTTGAGTTTGAACATAGATCACCAGTGAGCAAATTGAATTAAGTAGACCACATGACTATAACATAAGGATATCATCAACATATCTTAGATGGAAGTTTTTTTTAACATCTCTAAATATCTTATTTTTGAGGTTTGACATGTAGAAATTGCTAAATGTCGGGCCCAGTACTGAACCCATGGAGATGCCATCATGTTGTGTGTGTGTATGTATATATATATATATATATATATATATATATATATATATATATATATATATATATATATAGATAGATATGTGTTATTACTATGATCTAAGAAAGGGACTTCAGTAGTACAAGCTAATAGTAGTTTCCTCCCCATTAGTGATTTGCAAAAAACCAACATAGTTTATAAATTCAAGTGCCCAAAGGGCACTTAAATTCACAAATATTTTTCTGTATATTACAATTAAATGAGGCAAGAAATGCACTGTAACAGTGAGAATCACTTTTATTTGCCAAGTACTTTCCATCTCTTTCTGAGATCATCATCAGAGGTGCAACTGGTAAGGTAAAAACTGTGTAGCTATACATTACTGAATTTTTTTTCTTTTTGCTTTTAAATGCAATGGCTGACAGTTATGCTTCAGCGTTCATTAGAACGTAAATAGTTATCCATTATGGAATTTTTTCTTTTATGTTGGAATGTCATGGTCGAGCATGCATTAAAGGGCGAAAACTGTTCTTTTTAGAGGCATTTTAGATCATTATTACAGTATTCATAGCTGATCCTATTCAGTGTCAGCTTCAATTTTTCAACGAAGATTGTTTCGAGGATCTGTAGTTTTAATTTGTTATTTTCTTATGGCGTAAGATAGTTGGGTTATCAATCAGTATTTTTCTATACAGTGATTTGTCAGGAATGTTGTTGTAAATGTCTCACAATGGACATGGGTAGAGTAAGACGTCTTGATAATTTAGTGGTCGTATATCTAACATATATATTTGTTTTTTTGTCGGAGATATATTCTCTCAAGAGACATTTGAATTGATATATAATGTTGGTTTTACGTAATACATCAGTTGGTGAGGAGTTATTGCGAATAATTAAATTGGTTGTATTGTATTTTGTATAATATATCAGTTGGTGAGGAGGAGTTATTGTGAATAATTAAATTGGTTGTACTGTATTTTGTATAATATATGATTAATTTTATGTTTTTTATTGGAATTCATAGGAGATATATTGGTACTAGTGAGGGTTTTTTTTATGATTTTCTTATCCTGTTTGTAGTTAACAAACATTTGGTTACAATATAAGAGTTTCATATATTTAGGGTCCTTTGAGGAAGTACCATGTTCTATTTGACATGTGTTGAAGTTTTTGATAAATCGTTTTATTTGTTCATCTACAATGTGGTTTGGATAGTCATTATTAATGAGAGTCTGCTTAATATTTTTTAGTTCAATGTAGAAAATCTTTTTTGTTGAGGTATTAATTTGTGCTCAGTTAATTAAATTCTGTATAAGTGCTATTTTGTAGTAATTAGGACATTCACTCTTATGGTTGAGAGTACAAGAGTTTTTACTGGTTGCTTTTTCATATGGGGTGGAGGGGGGGTAGTAAATGTCAAGGAAAAGGGATTTTGTTATTTTTGTTAAGTTTATTTGTGAACTTGAAGAGAGAGTTTTTTTTTTTTTTTTTCAAAGTTCTTTGGGAATTCAAGTATTTCTTCTATATTTTTAACTAAAATGAAGAATATGATCTACATATCTTAGGTAGATGGAGGGTTTCTTGGTGATGCTAAATATATTATTTTCTAGGTCGGCCATGTAGATGTTGCAGAAGGTTGCACCCAGAACTCAACCGATAGAAATGCCATCTCGTTGCATATTTATGTTATTTCTGTGATCATAGTATGGGACTTTAATGGTACAGGTTAAAAGTAATTTTCTTACTATTTTAGGTTTAATTTTTAATAGAGAGCAAGATGAATTGCTATATATATTTTTAATAATAATGTCATTCGTTTTTCTACCTGGAATGTTAGTGAACAGATTTTCAAAGTCAAGTGATGCTATGGTTTCATTATTAAGTCTTTCAGTTTTTAATATTTGTATAAGTTCAAGGCTTGATTTAATGCTATATTTGTTAGGCATATATGATGTAATTAATTGCTTAAATGTTTTAATTAATTGGTAGACAGAAGTGGGAATTTGGGATATAATAGGGTACAGTGGAAAGTTAGGTTTGTACGTTTTGATAGAATCATAAATGTATTCAGGTTTATAGTCTCCGATTATTTTGGTAAGTTTTCGATTGTCTTGTTCTGCATTGTTAGCTGTGATTATTTTATTAATTTTCACTTTTAGTTGAGTATTCATGAGTATGAAAGGATTATGATAAAAATAAGCAGACTTAATGCTTTTAAGTTAATAAATATACATATTATCCCTCACCTCTAGCACAACTAGGTTTCATGTACAACACAATCTTCAGGTGCACAAAATCTGCACCTGAAGATTGTGTCATGCCATCAGTGAGGGATAATAAATATATATATATATATATATATATATATATATATATATATTATAAATTAACTGATTTAAAATATGGTTTCTTCGCTACACAGTAATAACTATGTTTCAAAAACCGAACCCAAAAACTTCAAATTCAATTATATAATTAAATTAAAAGCATTAGTTCTGTTTCATCTTCAAGCGAATTTTGTAATAACTTATTTTTAAACTTACTGAATTTTAAACGCACATATAAATTCATAATTTACTGTTTCCAATGATACAGAGAAATCTAATCATTTAGACAGGGGCAGTAGCGTGTTCATTTTTATTAACTACTGTTGTATCAATTATGAGTTACATTCAAAAAAGAGATTAAGTTTAGGGAGGGTAGGGGTGCATTTTTCAACGAATTTTGATATCCGTTAAATGCATGTCGTCTGGGTTTTTTATTATTAACAAACAAAAAGTTTTTCGGCATTTTTTTTGTTAAATTCTAAAAGGGGCATTTGGATTAGAATACGTTATATTTAACTACAATTTTAAAATATTATTTTTACTCTTAATTACTAATAGACTATATTTCTTTTTAAATCAAGTAAATGTAATAGGATTACTTAAATTATTTAAAAATTATTTTTTCATATCAAATATAAGTATGTATATTATTAGCTCCAATTTTTTATTTTTATTTTATTTTTAAATATTATTTAAGGAAAATCTTTGACAATGATGGCAAGGGATAGCTATTTTATTTCTTTGATTCAGTAAATTTTTATTTTTTATAAACTTAGTAATACATAGTTTATCATATATGCACAAAGGACATGGGTTATTTAATGACCTACATATTCTAGCTTTTCTTATTAATTTCCATTTTACTGTAGGTGTCTTATTGGTTTCTTTTAAGTGCCAGAAATATTTTGAAAGAGATGTCTGATTTCAGTATTTATTTATCCTAAAGGAAGTTTGATGTTGATTGAACCTCTTTTTTAACTCGTGGGTTGTGCAACCTATATAGATTTTTATATTTTCGGGATTCTCAATAGATTTTATTTATATATATATATATATATATATATATATATATATATATATATATATATTTAAATACATTTTTAGCAGTACAGAACTTGAGTATTGCTTTAAAAACATTCAATTTAATATTGCTGGGCATAATGAAAATAAAAGATGAAAATGAGTTTTGCCCCTCGCTCTTCCAGGTTTTTTTAATCAGGTGTGTGCAAAGTAAAATGTAATAAATTTAAGGACACTTGGCACAGTGGATAAAGGTGCTAGATCCAGTGACAGGACCCAAAGAGTGAGAGTTCAATACTCGATTAAGGCAGTGGAGAAATTGGAGAGGGGAATTAACAGGAGATAACTGATAACTGACATCCATTATACATGGCACATGGAACTACAACAGTCTACCCCAGCGAGCGAAATAAAGGGTTCAGTTTGACATTCCAACCACCTGAAGAAGGCTGGAGCGTACAATGGCCAAAAGGTTGTGATAAATATGGCAACAAAGATGAGGACAATAGTCTGAATAATGTAAATAGTGAATAAATTTAAACTTGTGAATGATTAATTGATGAGAGGACAAAAAAAAATATGGGGAAGGAATACTAGAGATTAATCATAGTAAGACCAAGCATATAAATAGACTCGAGTATTTTTAGATGAAAAATTAAGTGTGAATGAGATAAAACAGTAAACCATTCAGCACTGAATTCAACATCACACTTTGTTTTTAATAAAATGTTCACAAATTGAGGAGCTGTAAGTATTATGGATGACCATTTTTGTCAAGGGTATGGTTCTTGATTTTACTTGGCACACGCTGTTTAATTCTTGCATTCAGTCATTGAGTAATCCTCCCTATGTAGATGACTCTGCAACCACAGTTATATTTATAAATAGTAGAATTTATACACACACACACATATATATATATATTTCATAACAGAATTTACATTATATATATATATATATATATATATATATATATATATATATATATATATATATATATATATATATATTTTATAAATAACAGAATTTACACTATATACATTTTATAAATAACAGAATTTATACAATATATATATATTTTATAAATAACAAAATTTACACTATATATTATAAATAACAGAATTTACACATATATATATCAGGTCATCCCATAAGTTCTGTCCGAATTTTAACTTTTTGTTAAAATGAACAAAATTTAAAGAGTATTTTATAATATCTAATGGAGCTGAACATTATTTTTATGTTTAGATGCATTTAAACTGATCAAATTTTATTCCAGGGAACAATAAAATAAAATTTTGTTTTATTAAAACCCTGCTAACATGGAAGTACCCAAGAATCATTTGAGGCACATAATGCTTTATGAGTTCAAGAAAGGAAACTCAGCAGCCGAAGCGGCTAGAAACATTCACTCAGTTTATGGAGAGGAATGTGTGAATGAAAGAACTTGCAGAAGATGGTTTGCAAAATTCAGAGGTGGAGATTTCACCCTTGAAGATGAAGATCGAACCGGACGTCCAGTTGAGTTTGATGAAAAGCTTCTTGAAGCAGCCCTTGAAGAAAATCCTGCTTTATCAGTTGAGGAATTGGCAGTGGTTCTCAGTTCAAATCATACAACTGTTCATCGTCATCTTCAACAACTCGGAAAAGTTCCTAAACTTGGAAAATGGGTGCTTCATGAATTGTCTAAAAACAACCTCAAATCCTGAGTTGACATCTGCTCTTCTCTCCATTCTCACCAACTTGTTTCACCTATTTTGGATAGACTTGTGACTGGCAACGAAAAATGGATCTTTTATCGAAATGTTAAGCATCGTAGACAGTGGCTTGGTAAAGGGGAAGGACCCCAGCCACAGCCGAGAAGGGAACTTCATGGGCAAAAGGTTCTTCTTTCAATCTGGTGGGATCACCAAGTAATAATCCACTTTGAATTCTTACCACCTCATGCAACAATTAATGCTCAAATATAATGTCAGCAATTAGAGCGTTTGAACCAAGCTTTGAGGAAAAAAAAAGACCTCCTCTAGTGAATCGAAAAGAGGTGATGTTTTATCGGGACAATGCGTGACCCCACACAGCAAAAATCACATCACAAAAGATCGAAGAACTTGGTTGAGAGAAAATTTCTCATCCACCTTATTCTCCCGATCTTGCTCCTTCAGACTACCATTTGTTTCGTAGCTTACATAATCATTTGGAAGAAACAGCTTTTGTTACACAGGAAGAGGTTAAAACTGACATTTGTGAGTTCTTCGAATAAAAGTCAAAAGAATTTTACAGTAATGGAATTAGTAAGCTTATTAATAGATGGAAGGAAGTCATAGATAATCAAGGAAAAATACATTGTTGATTGAATCTGTAATTAAATGTAACATTTGGTCACTTGTTTTCTTTATTCAAAATTCGGACAGAACTTATGGGATAACAGAATTTACACACACACACACACACACATATATATAAATATATTTTATAAATAACAGAATTTACACGCACACGCACATTTTATAAATAACACAATTTACACACACATATTTTTTATAACAGAATTTACACACACACACACACACATATATATTTTTATAAATAACAGAATTTGCACACACACACATTTTTTATAACAGAATTTACACACACACACACACATATATATATATTTTTATAAATAACAGAATTTGCACACACACACACACATATATATTTTTATAAATAACAGAATTTGCACACACACACACACACATATATATTTTTATAAATAACAGAATTTGCACACACACACACACACATATATATTTTTATAAATAACAGAATTTGCACACACACACACACACATATATATTTTTATAAATAACAGAATTTGCACACACACACATATATATTTTTATAAATAACAGAATTTGCACACACACACACACACACACATATATATTTTTATAAATAACAGAATTTGCACACACACACACACACACACATATATATTTTTATAAATAACAGAATTTGCACACACACACACACATATTTTTTATAAATAACAGAATTTTTACACAAACACATTTTTTTTATAAATAACAGAATTTACACACAAACACATATATATATATATTTTATAAATAACAGAATTTACACACACACATTTTTTATAAATAACAGAATTTACACACACACATTTTTTATAAATAACAGAATTTACACACACACATTTTTTATAAATAACAGAATTTACACACACACATTTTTTATAAATAACAGAATTTACACACACACATTTTTTATAAATAACAGAATTTACACACACACATTTTTTATAAATAACAGAATTTACACACACACATTTTTTATAAATAACAGAATTTACACACACACATTTTTTATAAATAACAGAATTTACACACACACATATATATATATATATATTTTTTATAAATAACAGAATTTACACACACACATATATATATATATATATTATATATATATATATATATATATATATATATATATATATATATATACATACATACATACATACACACACACACACATTTTATAAATAACAAAATTTATGCACACACATATAACAAACATACACTTACATACATATGCAACATAAGAATGGTACAATAATTTTGCAATTTGATACATTTTTAGCTAAATTCTGATCAGGAATTTCCACTCTTCAATCTATGTAATACATTAAAAAAAAAGCATTGGTCTAAGTGCATTGACATTGGAATAAGAGAAAGAACAAATAGGAAAGAAATCAATCTAACATGTTTCACTTTTACAAAACCTTCATCAGAGACTGAGAGAATACAGACAAAAAGACGGAACTTTGGTATTTTCAATTTTGTTTGTGTCAATTCTCATTGGTCAGTCACATATCATGTACATTAAAACCATAGCTAATTCTATATCTATGTAAGTTTGTAAAGATTCTTGTATGTCAAAGTGGGCATTGAATGGTAATTTGTATTCGTAATCGTGTATGGGCATCTCTTTAGTAGGAGCTACTGTGTCAGCTGACCACACAAAGGTGAAGACATTAGAACTCCTACTAGATAGACACACATACACAATTATGAATACACATTACCATCTGGTGTCTGCTCAGATATACAAGAATCTTTACAAACATACATACATATAGAAGTTTGTTTTAGATAAGCATACGTTAGATTCTTTAAGAATGGGTTTAATAAAGGTTGATGTAATATAATGTTTTTGATATGTGTTTATAGTTGGTGAAATATTTATCAGGATTTCCTCAAAGCATTTTCAATGCAAAAAAATATGTTCTTTTTTAATTAAGTCATAGCCACAGTTTTGTTCCTGTGTATTAAGAGCAAGTTTGGGATTGTAAGAATAATTCTTTTTCTGCAAATGATTTTTCCAAAGACAAAACCTGCTATTTAACCCATAACTGGGGAACAAGATTAATTAAATTAGGAACGAGTAAAAAAATATTTATAATGGATTTGTACTCAACGGTTGTGTGTAAATGAATGTAATGAGACCAACTGGAATTTGAACTTGGCGCTCCGATTTCCCATCCTGAGTTATTATACTAACTATTACATCATCCATCACACCAACTCACACTAAATAGTCATGATGTGGTAAAGCCAAAAAAATCATTTGCCAACTACGGCAACAATGAAGTTAACTGTCATCTGTCAAGACTTTCAAAACATTTGGTGTGTGTATACTTTCTGATTACAGAAACAAATTGACAGTTATTAAAAACATATTAACTTAAAGATTGGGAGGGGATTCTAATAAGTGGAGGGTGGGTGGCGAAATCAGTAATGTAATAAACAGTCGTAGTGAAAACAAAAAAAGAAGAAAATCTCGTAAGCAGTGAATTTTCAGTAAGTGGGGTGGTTAGAAAATGACTAAAAACAAATCTTTTGAGCAATAACCGAGCAGTACTAAAAAAATATGAACTAAACAATCTGACTAATCATGATCAGTGGTATGAGAAAAGTCTACCCGCTGTAGATTAAATAAAAAGGTTCAGTTTAGAATTCCCTGCAGGTTACTAGGGTTGATATACATCTGATGAAGACAGGAGGGTACAATAGCCAAAATGATGTTTTTATCAATTGGTTGATTTTCTTACACACACACACACACACAAAAAGCACCAATAAATAATGCATAAATTATTTTTAACTTAATATAAACATAATGACAATGAGAAAATTGGCAGCCGAAACCTCCACACAAGAGGAATGAACAATTACAAAAAGGTTTGTTTATGAAACTCTGGTGTTGGGGTGCTAAATATAACATTAATCAGCTAAGTGATAAATTTTAAATTTGTATTAATTCTATATATATCATAGGAGGCATGGTGGAGTAATGGATAGTGGATCAGATTGAGGAATCGGAGAGCTGAGTTCAAATTCCAGTTGAATCCGTTACATTCTCTTACGTGCTAATACCCTTGGGAAAGGTATGAATCCTCTTCTCCCTCCAGCTATGGGTAAATAACAGGACAGACTGGGTTCTATAGCCTTGGATGGCAACTGGTTTAGGAAAAGTACAACTCTGAATTCAAACCTGGGGAGAGTTGTCTGGGGACTTTGTGGCACATACTGCACCAGGTCTATGTATTCGGCCCTTCAAAAAAGCCTTCACCACTATAATCAAATCATATGTGCCGGTGTCTGGACTGTCGGTTCATAGGAACTGAGCTGCTTGACCCTCATACGCTGAATATGATGGGAGAGTCCACCATATATATATATATATATATATATATATACACACACACAGGGGGCCGACACTATTTTTGGAACACTTTGAAAAGTTTGCTTAAAGGTGTTTTTTGCTGCCAAGAGCTTTTGTGCTGATGAGTAGCTAGTTCAGCAGTAACTGTCCATTAATGGTATGAACACTGATTGATGGGTTTGTCTTTGGTTTCATGTTTTCTTTATTTTTACTTCAACTTAGGTGACACTATTTTTTGGACATGACACAAATTCCGGGTTTTTTAATGATTTAGTCGTCGAACGTTTACAATATGCAAATTTTCTGCAGGTAAATTGTACCCTGACCATTACATTTGAGTATCTTTACCATTCACTGCAAAAATACATTAAAGTCCTGAAGAAGAATGCATTCAAAAGAAGTCATCAGTTTGGTCCAAAAGAAGAGAGAAGACGGGCTCAGCATCCGAAAGATCGCCGCTGAGATGAAGTTACCGAAGTCAACAGTTGAATACATGCTAAGTACAGACTATGAGTGGAAGAAGAAAAGAGGACAGAAAAAAACAATTTCAAAGTGAACAGTAAGAAGAATGAAGAGGAGTGTTACGAGGTTGTTATTATCTGGAGAAAAGGTGACAGCAAAGAAAGTAAAGGAGAAGTGTGAACTTGACGTCAGTGTTTGAACTGTACAAAGAAAGCTACACAAAATTGGACTTAAGTATGCTAAAATCAAGAAAAGAATTACACTAACGAGAAAACACAAGGAGGCAAGGCTGGGAAGTGCCAAAAGATGGATAACAAACCATGTCGACTTCAAGAAAGTGATATTTACTGATGAAAAACGTTTTAAGTTCAATGGACCTGACGGGTGGTGTACATGGTCGAGAAAAGGTGAACTTGTTATTCTCAACAAGAGACAGATGGTAGGAGGAGGAGTCATGGTTTGGGGTATAGTATTTCCGAATGGAAACTTGTGGCTAGAGTGGTTAAAAGGAAGTCAAAATAGCTTGAGCTAGAGAGCACTTTTGGAAAAGAGAGCCCTACCACTCATAGAAAAAGAAATGGGAAGTAATTTTATTTTGCAGCAAGATAACTGCAGCATCCATGTGGCCAAATCAGTGAAAAATTGGATGTGCGAAGCAAATATAACTACTCTGGAATGGCCTGCAAGAAGTCCAGACTTAAATTTAATTGAAAACATATGGGAAATGCTTGCAGAGCTTGTTTATGACGGGCCAGAAATAACCAGAGGCTGAACTGTGGCAACACATACAAGATGCTAAAAATAGACTGCTAAAAACACAAAGAGACGTTATTATCAATATGTACGAACATTATGAAGATAGACTGATAGAAGTCATTGAAAAAAAAGGGTGCTATTAGCATTGTTTCTGCAATGTCCGAAAAATACTGTCGCCTGTGAAATGTGAAAATTTGTAAAAAAAATAAAAATACTTCTATATTGAATTCTGCTTTTCCATTTGTAGTATTGAAACAGTTTTTAAATGTTTTTGCCATTACACTAAAACAGTACAGACTGCCTGTGCTACCTAAAACTAGAAAAAATAAAGTGTCTGAAAAATAGTGTCGGCCCCCTGTGTGTGTGTGTGTGTATATATATATATATATATATATATATATATATATATATATATATATATATATATAGTGTGTATTTAGGCAGCATCTTTTCATTCATACACGTTTCATTAAATAATATAGACAAGTGTTGTCTATTTTATGTAAATTCTTTTCGTAACTTCTGATAAGTTTAATAACATTATCGTTGAAAGAAGAAAGAAATTCACAGTAGTGATTCATATTTTTTAATACAATCTAACAATCTAAGCTTTCGGCTTACTTACTTATTCATACTTCTACAATTCACTCTCGAGTGGTCATGTGTGACGTCATGAGATGCGGTGCGATTTTCGCTTCTAGCGTCTTATATGCGTGTGTTTATCGTTGCTTAGAAATCTTCTATGTAATCATTGACAGACTATTATCACTGTCTTGTCCGTATATTGTTTAATATGTTGTAATTGACATCTTTAATAATGGCTTAAGTAAGCCGAAAGCTTAGATTGTATTAAAAAAAAATATGGATCACTACTGTGAATTTCTTTCTTCTTTCAACGATAATGTTATTAAACTTATCAGAAGTTACGAAAAAATTTTACATAATATAAATAGACTTGTCTATATTATTTAATGAAACGTGTATGAATATATATATATATATATATATATATAAAATAAAAAGGCTTAAACACTAATATTCCATGGTCATAATTTATTCCATTGGAATCGTAAATACGATCCAATTCATCAGACCTATGAATTGGATCGTATTTACGATTCCAATGGAATAAATTATGACCATGGAATATTAGTGTTTAAGCCTTTTTATTATATCCTTACTCTGTCCTGGACATTGAGTTCTACCTGGATTTTATCCTCTCGGAAATTTTTTATTCTAAAATATACATGTGTATATATGCACCTGTGGATTTTGCATATATATGTATATTTACCACTAATATTATCTATATATATATATATATATATATATATATATATATATATATATATATATATATATATATGTGAAAATATATAGAAAATAGGAAAGAACAGGTTAGGTAAGTAATCCAAAGTTCTTTAGTATTTTAGTTATTATTTTTAAAATATAGTGCTCGATACAAAAGTAGAGCATAAATATAATTATATATTTAAAAATATGATTCCAAGACGCTGTCACCATGGGAATTTTTTATTTCAATTGTAAATATACTATTAAAACACGTAAATTTCAGAAAGAAGTTATTCCAAAAAAATATTTTCGCTTGAAGATGAAACAGAGGTCACTTTAACTCAATTTAATTCTAATAATTATATTGAAGTTTTCAGCTCTTGTTTTTGAAACATGAGACCTCTTATGTAGCGTTTTGGAATCATATTTTTAAATATATATATATATATATATATATATATATATTTTTTTTTTTTTCCACACATGTACAAAAAGACTAAAAATAGTACTATTAATAGCATGATTAATAAAAAAGAAAAAGCCAACAGTCAATAATATCAACTATGAACATGGCCACAATGTGCTGATTTGGTTTAGAAAATAAAATATTCCTCTAACTCTAGATACATACATAAAACACTGCATACATTCAGTTAAAAGTAAAAATAAAATCATCCTTAATAATGGCTAAAAGTATAGCTGAAAGTGCTTGGAAAACATATGGACAATTTTTATATAATTTATATCCGGAAAAGAAAAACATTTTATGAACACATGAGAAATTATATAAAAAAAAAAAAAAAACTCAACTACTACACCTTGTTAGTCAGTTTCAACAAAACTTGCATAAAAGATGGATTGTTGCCCAAATATACAATAAATATATATATATATATATATATATATATATATATATATATACACACACACACACAGGGTGATAATAAAGTCATATACAGTTACTTACAATAACAATTGCTTTTTATTATAAGTAACTGTACAATGACTTTATTGCAACCTTGTATGTATATTTATTATTAGTATAAATTTTAGCTGTTACTTTACTTTAAGCTCTGTTTTAAAGCACCAGTACTCACTGTGTACTATCTTTTATATATACCAGGTGGCAATAAAGTCACTATACAGTTACTTACAATAACAATTAAGACAAAGCAATTAATCAACAGTCCAGGAATTTATTATTAAAATGGTTCTGGTTAATAACAATAAAATGTTATGATAAACAATAGTAAATTAATTACCAATACTTTTTGAACTGCAAGCTACATGCTTCAATGCATTTGCTTTTTTATTATAAGTCACTGTGTGTGTGCGTGGCTAGAGATTGTGCTGTGATAAAAACATTGTATAATTACACTACCGTCAGGAAGAGTACCTGACTTTGTAAAACCTTGTCTCAAATTTTTATGAGAGATCCTCTCAGACCGAACCCACCTGACTATATGCAAGATTAATCCTGGTGTTGCTTTAACCAATAAAAAAACACACACCTATGATGATGATGATGATGACGACGACGACGACATGAGGTGCTGATAAGCTTATTATCTAAAAAGTAACAAGCCACGGAGATGCTTGTTTGGTTCTCAAGAGTATTTTCTTATATTTCTGGCCCTCCCTTAGCACGACTGTTACGACCTGCCAATATCACATAAATAATGGATTATTGTTTTGATCACATAGAAAGATAGAAAAGACATATCAGAGAGGCTACTTGATTTCAATGAGAAAAGAAAGAAAGAAAGAAAGAAAAAATTCAATCAAACCAATGAAATTTTCACGGGGACTACCAGTATGATTGATTTGTTTTGTACAGCTTATCAACCCTTTGGAGGTTATTTAAAGCCAGAAAGTATTTTTAGATTGCAAGAATTTTTTTTTTTTAAATAATAATGGTTTAGTGATGCAAGTCTTACTAATTAACCCATAAATGGGGAGAAGAGGTGCACACATACTATTACCAAGAATATTTCCATGTAAGTGCATATAAACCCAACAGGAATTGGAACTTGGCTCTTTGATTAACAATTCTCAGCCATTATACATTGCACCACCAGCACATCCAAGCTTATAGCACCTGGTATTTCCAAACTGTCACTCATCTAGGTCCTCACCAGGCTCAACGTTGCTTATTAACTTCAGTTTTTTGTTTGAATTTGTTTAGTATCATATTGACCTCTATGGATTATTTAATGCCAAAAGCTAAATATTTTCTATGTAATTTTATGCTTTCAACTACATATATTTTGTACATAATTTGATATATTCAGAGTAATGGGATGTTTATATATATATATATATATATATATATTTTATATATTTTACACATTAAGCAAGTTCCTCTCCCCTCCAACAAATTTATGCGATCTGGAATTATGTCACTGATTTTCATTGGTTTTACCAATTTTTTTTTTTCTTATTTTGTTTGCCAAATCTGAAAAGCGAAATCTGGATATCTTTGCCATAAATTCTCTGTTCCTAACACACTCTTTACATGCACATTTTGCTAGTGCATATGTAATATATATATATATATATATTAATTTAATTAAAATTAGAAAACAGACAACCTTAAGGGGTCCATTGATTCTATTTTATTTCCCTAGGAAGTTGTTTTTTTCCTGGTCCTTCAGATCACATTTCCAAGCATAAAAAAATGGTTTTAAAGTTATTTTTATCCACTTTTGAGAGGTGGTTTTAAGTTGATGTAAGGTGATAGAGAGACGGGGGGGGGAGAAGGACGACAAGTATGGTCGAAATTAGAGAGGGAAGGGAGAGATAGGAATAATTTTAAATTTATTTTTATTAAAATGCTTAAGAGTACGGGAGGTGGGTAAGAGCCAGGCCAGACATTGACCTATTTAATGTGTGTGTGTACATCTCTGCAATGTGTCTGAGTAACATATATGCTTGTACCACTTAATGTATACACAGAGACACACAGTTTGACTAAATTTGAAATAAGACATCAAATACATTCCCCACCTACTCAGTCTAGACATCTACCCTAAGCTAAGCAATAAGTTGGAGACAAAAAAAAAAAATGTTAATTTTTTAAACCCTAAAAATATCAGATAATCATAGGATTTTATTGAACCTTTTGAAATTATTTGGTAATAAATAGAATTATTTTTTAAAGGTTTGTTTGCCAAATTTTGTCTAAATATTTCTAAATCTGTCACTGAATTAATATATATGTTCACATATGCAAACGTACATATACAGTGTAACCCGGATATAAGAGAAATTTTCTCTGGCCCCAAATTAGAGCCTGTGTTAATGTATATAAAATAGATGAAACCTGGATATTGTCGAACAATCACGTGATCAAGATAAACACTCAGTTGTGGAGCAAGCTGAGGTAAAGAGTAATCCAACCTATTTATGGTGCAATGGAGCATCTCATTGTGCTAAAGTGGGACAGTCCATTGCTTGGGCTGTGATTGGCTGCTGGTACCTGAGTGGAGGTATTTCTATATAAATACCAGCTTGATTCAGTTAGTTTGCAGGGTTTGTATTAAGTTACAACCTCCTTTATTTTTGTCTGCCAGCTGGACGCTAGCTGGGACTCTTACACCGGTAAGTGCTGTTTATTGTCTTGTTATTCTACATCTCCTTCCCCCCCATCGCGTGTCGGTAGTGGCCTTTGGGGAGGGATGAGTTCCTTTAAACCTGGCTGGTTGTGTGGAAGTAGTCTGGACAATGCCCGAGGGGGTTTTGTCCGTGTTATTGTAGACGGCTGTGCAGTGTTTGATGTTATTCCAGCGTCGAATGTTTGTGGCACTGGTGTAGGGGTATCGGGTAAGGCACTAGGTCTTGGAACTGGGATTGTTGGTGTATCCAGTTTCCTGAGAAATCGGCGATTTCGTAAGGTAATTCTACCTGATCCGTCAATTCTGATACGGTATTGGTGGTTGGGGAGGGTTTCAATGACCTGACCTGTTGTGTCCCATCGGCGGGTTGTTGGTCGTTGTAGTGCCACTATTTGTCCTTTTTGAAGGGGATTTAAGGTGTGTGCTGTTCTGTTGTATTGCTCTATGAGACGAGCGTTCCGCCGGGACAGACTTAACTCGCGATTTTGGGCTGCGGTTATCCAATTCGCGTGTGGCTTATAGAGTGTGGGGTGGGATGGTATGTAGTCACGTAGTCGGCGGTGGAGTAGTAGTTGAGCAGGGGATAGCCCAATGTTTTGAATGGGCGTATTCCTGTATTGGAGGATGGCTCTTGCTGCACGGTTATTGTCCAATGATCCTTGTGCTCCTGTGTTGCCATTTACGATTCTCTTGGCCGTTTTGACAGCGAGCTCTGCACGACCATTGGATTGTGGGTAACCAGCAGATGATAACCTGTGTTTAACAGCCCAGTCTTTTAAAAATTGCTTGAATGGAAGAGATGTGAAGGGTGGCCCACCATCACTGCTGAGTTCCTCAGGAGCGCCGTAGGTTTGAAATATGTCCCGGCAAATCGAAATAATTCTTGAGGCAGTTGCTTCTCCGTGGCTCAAGTGGTATAGATTCAGCCAGCCTGTTAACCTGTCAGCACATGCTAAGTAACCATGGTTCCCAACATGGAAGATGTCCATGACGATTTGCTGAAATGGCCAATCAGGAGATGGTGTCAGATTGATTGGCTCTTTTGGTTGACTCGGGGCATTTTTTGAGCAAAACGTACAACCTGCTCTAATGTTACGAATTGAAGCATTCATCCCGGGCCAATAAACAGATTCATTGGCACGTGCCTTCATGCCAACTTCACCTTGGTGTGCAGAATGTAGGCTATGTAATACTTTTGCGCGTTGTGAGGTGGGGATAACAATTCTTTGATCTAAGAGCACTAATCCGTCGTCAACACTTAGGCGGTGCCTCACTTCCCAGTATTCACGGATTTCAGGTGCAGTGAGGATGCGCGTCCTTTGGAATCCATTTTGTATTACTTCAATTAATTTTTTGTACTGCGGGTCGCTGTGTCCCGCCGCACGGATAACGTTTGGTGAGATGAGCTCCAGGTTGTCGTTTGCACCGAATGTTGCTAATAGGGTTGTTGATTTGACCCAGTCATCCATGTTGTCAGACTCTATGATGTCTGATTGAGAGGGTTCAGCAGTGAATACATTTAGGAGTGCTTGTGATATGTCTGCTGGGTTACGTGAGACAGCATCAGAGGCTCTGTGCCATTTCCCAGGGCAGTACTGAATGGTGAATCTGTACCTGAGTGTTTTCTCCTTTAACCTGAATAATCGGGGGTTTTGGATTTTACTAAGGTCTCTATCTCCGAATAATCCTTTTAGTGGTTCATGATCTGTAACCACTATGAGATTCGGGCAACCCATTACAAAAATGCGACACTTTTCCAATGCCCATGCAATTGCTGCTGCCTCGCCTTCAATAGGTGCATATCTGCGTTCAGCATCAATGCAGAATCTGCTACCAGCAAATATCAGGCGCCAACCTTCAGGGCAGCAAACTGGAGCTTTGTCAGTGGTGCATGAGCAATACTTCTGTAGAAGTAGGAAGCCCATTCCTTCTTTGCTCCAATCTGGGGCAAGGCAGGTTATTCGTTCTTTTTGAAATGTTGCAATGCCTTTTCGGACTAAGTCAACTATTACCTTCTTTGACTGCTGAAATGCATCCTCGAGGCTTTTATTCCATGTAAAGTGAGAGTCTCGTTTTACAAGATCACGAAATGGAAGCATGACTGGGCTCAGTGAGTATGCCCAAGCGACTTGGTTGACCAGACCAAACCATGATCTGGCATCGGTGAGCGTTTTTGGTATTGGGAAGCTTAATATTGCCTCCAGCATGGATTTAGAAGGGGTTACACCAGAGGATGTTATCTGGAGGCCACCAAACTGCACTGTGTCTTGGCAAAATTGGAATTTTTCCGTATTTAGTATGATGCCGTTTTTTGCACAATGAAGGAGGAAATCGAAGGTGTGAAAAAAGGCTCCTTCAATGTCAGAGTCATAGAGTAGGGTGTCATCTACGATTTTTACTTTGCGGGGGATGTCTTTTATTACTTCATCATACCTTCGGGTGTAGGCATCTCCAGATGCTAGGTAACCTTGTGGCATCCTCAGGTACATGAACCTTCCCCATTCTGTAATGAAGGTGGTGAGTGGCTGGGACTCTTTATCTAAGGGGATGGAGTGATATCCATCAACAGCATCCAACACCGTTTTCTTTTGTTTAGGTGGCACTTGCAGTGCTAGCTGAAATGGTGACCCTGTATGGTGTGTTTCCCGTTTGCACTGTGAATTCAGGTGTTGGTAGTCTATGGTTCTTCGTGGTTTGCCATTTTTCTTGGCAGTAATTACCATAGTGCTACACCAATCAGTGGGCATGCCGACGGGTACTGGGGTTATGATGCCCCTTTTCACATCTTCCCAAAGGGCCTGTCTTACGGGCTCTTTGAAGTGAAAAGGCACAGGAATTGGGTTATGTCTGGCTTTGGGGACTGCTCCTTCTTTGAGGTGTATATGTGCATTGGGGCCAGACATTGGTGGGAATTCACCATTGTTCTTGAACGCCGTTTCGGCGAATTGATTCAATAGCCAATTCTTGAGTCTATCAATGTTCTGTTCTGTTGGGGAAAAAGGGAGTTTTTTGGGACGCGTTGGAAGTTGTCCCTCGACTTTGCATTGTTTAGTGCTTGCGTCCGATTTTTTATGTGTGCTTGTCAAGGGCAGGTGTTGCATTGCTGTTTGGGGTAATATTGTAGTCGTCGGCTTAGGAAAGTCTTTGGACAGTATCCCTACATCAATGCAGGCTGCTTTGCTGAAGTATAGCCGCTGAATCTTTTTGCATATGTATAGGGCTTGTTTAGTTGTTCTTCCTTGGACGATGAATTCCACAGGGAGCCAACCCTGACAGACAAGTGTAAAGCCTCCCACAGCTCGAACGACTTTTTTTGATGGAATGAGGTTGTTGATAGTGAGCCCCATATTCAGAAGGTGCTTAAGTCCCCCGAGACATATGGTGGCCCCACTGTCAGGAAAGATCGTCATCCTAGTGCTGTGATTTCTGGGGATATTCTTAACTTGTCTGGGATCCGGTTTTGGTGAGAACGGAACAACATACGCATCAATTTCCCTTACCTGGCATGTGTCTTTAGATGTATACGTGCCTGTCGTTTGATTGAATGTGATGTGGGCAATAAGTGTGTCCATGGCAGCTTCATTAGCCTCTGGGCTTTTCCTGACCGCTTGAGCTAGTTTCTTAGCCCGGCATACCCTCGATAGGTGATTGGGCTTCCCACAGTTACTACATGTTTGTCCCCATGCTGGGCATTTTAGCCGGCGGGATCCAGTTCCTGAGGTGCTATGCTGGTGGCTGCCACAACCTAAGCAAGCCCGCTGGTTTGGTTTAACATTGCAGTTGCCATAGGTGCTGGTACGGATCCCCTCGTTGGCTTGTGGTGTACCCTTCTGTCTGCGGTATGTTGATAGCCGAGCAGCAGCTGTATCTGAAGCGCCGGCCATTGAGGTTTGGTCTCGCAATGCTGATTCGAATGCCTCAGCATGACGGATATTTTGCTCAAGGGATTTAAGTGCCCCAGCTTTGGCCAGTAGGTCAGCCTGGAGTGTGTCATTTGCTATTCCACGGATGATCTGGTCCTTGATGTATATATCAGACAGGTCATGCTCACACGAGGGGCAGGTAAAGTTACAATCAACGGCTATGGCTCTGAGGCGGACAAGGTAACTTTGTATTGGCTCATCCGCATCCTGAAACATGGAGGCAAAAGCAAGGCGATGGACAATAGGACTTGACCTTTGGGTGACCAATGCTTCTACCATGTCAAGTAGCTTATCTGGATCAGTGGTAAAGAAGTCAGGGTGTGTGTTGATTATGGCATTTTGCACAGCTTCATCAGCACAATTGTATAAGTGAATATTAGCTTGGGAGCTTGGCATATTCGTCATCTTGGTAAAGACATCCCAGTCAATTCGGAACTTCCTGAATTGCTGTGGTGTCATCTCGAGATTGAGATGAGGAGGCTTGGCTGCTAGTGCCTGAATACGGGTTGTCTGGGTGGTGGATTCCTTAGCCTGCTTGATGATACACAGGGCTTCTCCAATTAAAGTGACTCCCAGCTCCTTAAGCATAGATCGATCCAGCATTTGAAGGCTCTCGATTGTCAGCTTCTCATCCGCAAACCTTGTTGCATGAGTTTTGGCTGAGTCAGTGGATATGCCTGCTTCAATGAAGAAGAGTTCCCAATTTTCGGGTGTCAATAATCCTGTTCGCAGCGCCATGTCGAACAATCACGTGATCAAGATAAACACTCAGTTGTGGAGCAAGCTGAGGTAAAGAGTAATCCAACCTATTTATGGTGCAATGGAGCATCTCATTGTGCTAAAGTGGGACAGTCCATTGCTTGGGCTGTGATTGGCTGCTGGTACCTGAGTGGAGGTATTTCTATATAAATACCAGCTTGATTCAGTTAGTTTGCAGGGTTTGTATTAAGTTACAACCTCCTTTATTTTTGTCTGCCAGCTGGACGCTAGCTGGGACTCTTACACCGGTAAGTGCTGTTTATTGTCTTGTTATTCTACAGATATAAGATACTTCTTCTCCGGTCCCAACAACTCTCTTATATCTGGGTTACACAGTACATAGAATTTGAATGAAACTGAAATGGACATTTACAGGGTTATTTTCCCTTTTTGTCTGACAACAATCTATGGATAACAGGAAAGATTTGTAGCACTTTGAAGTCATGTCATTTTTATGACTCCGTCTATATTTAAAGTGAATATATTTTCTAATAAATGTGGTATTTTAAATGGACAAGCAATTTAGATTTGAAATTTGATCATCTTGCCATCAGCCAAGTAACAGGTAGCAAACAAGTTTCATAAATACTGGTTCAAATAAATAATTTCTTTATTTATTTATTTATTTTTTTAAGCGTCTCACCCCAAGCAAGGCAAGAAGCCACTAGGACACAAGGGGTTACAGAAAATTTGGAGCAAGATCAGATAGGAGTGATAGAAGAAAGAATGAGGAGAAGGGTAGTGGATAGATCAAGGCAACTGGAGATGTTGATTAACATTACATTTGAATAGCTGCAGATTATAGCTCTTAGGGAAACTGGAATAGGGAAGGGAGTTCCACAGGCAAGAGGTGTGAGACATGAAGCTATTGGAGTTGAAGAGAAATGGCTACATTTAGGAGTTTTGACAGTGAAAGGGTGAGAGCGGGATGCCAGCCTCATCGGGCGCTTGAACTCATGAAGTCTGGGAACCAGAGAATGCAGCTCCTCGGAGCAATTGCCATGAAAGTATTTGTAAAACGGACAGAGAGAGGCAACAGAGCATCTGTGAGAAAGTGACTGTAGACAAGATGCCAGAGCAGGGCTAATTATATTGCATATCCGCCTCTGGAGCCTATCAAGAACCCCGAGGCAAACAGAAGGGGCTCCAGACAATATATGGCAGCAATACTCCATGCAAGGGCGAATTGTTGATTTGTAGATCTGGAGGATCGATTCCGGGGAGAAAAATTTCCTGGTACAGCACAGGGAGCCAACTTTCCTTGCGGTGGACGAAGCAATTGACTGAATGTATTTGTTCCATCTCAGGTCAGCAGTCAACGCGAGACCAAGCAGCCGCAGAGAAGTGCTCTCGAGAAGTTGAGTGTCTAATGGAGGGCAGGGAAGGATCTCTGTGGTGAAACATTATTTTAAATGGACAAACAATTTAGATTTGATATTTTATTATCTTGATGTTTTGAAACGAGTTCCAGATGAAAAATTAGTCCTCATAAAATGTTTCAGTATTTTTTAAAGAGGCTCATCTAAATTTGGATTGAAACAGACATTTACAAATAGATTATGAGGATACAGAAATGTTAAAGCATCAATAAAATCAATCACAATTTCTTGTTTAATAACCAAATCCTATGTAAAAGAATTGTCATAACGGATGCTACCTGCCTTACCCATAATTATATGGATGGTGAAAAAAAACAGGGAATTCTGGGTAGAAAAGTGGCTATATGAGCCAATGAAAGATCAGTTGATGAGGAAGGTTTGATCAAGTATTAAGCAACCTGACAGACAGACAAAGTACAGTGAAAAAAGAACAAAAGAAAGCAAGAAGCATGTGAAAAAAGAAGAAAAAGAAATTTGTTTTGTCCCTCAAAAAAAAAACCAAAAAAAAAACAACAACAACACATACTAATTTGTGACATTGTATGTTCCAAAGCATATTTTTCAGAGGCAGTGTCTTCATCTTTGTTTTAAGATTGACAGGTGGTTAGTGTAAAGTTCTCAGCCCACTCAATACACTAAAATGATCTTTTTCTCAACATTCCCTTCCAGAATGGTAGAGCCTGGTTCAGGGTTCCAACAGATCAATGTAAAAAAATTCCAAGACTTTTCCAGCACTATATTAATAAGTGTACACACACACACACACACACACACACAAGTGAATGTTCATCAATTTCAAAAATACAAACTTTGTGATTTATCTTTTAATAGATTGATAGATGAGATGTTCAAAGAAAAGCTACAGTTGGTTCCAATAATTCATGTCACATGGATCAATTGAAAGCAGTGAAGAAATCCAAGTGTTGAGAGTAGATCTGGTTACGTTACACATTTTGTATAGCATTCTACATGGTTTAGAGTTCTACTATACTTAGAAATTTTGAATTAATTCTTACAGTTACACATTTCAGCTATCTAGACTACTCATGGTTCTTGAATATCACAAAAATTCTTGACTGCTGCACATTTCCTGTGAAGTATAATGGTTTTAATGAACAGAACTACAAATATAAATTTTCACAAAAAGACTACGTATTTTATCTACACTTACTACTCATGGCTTTCATTGCACATGGCACAGAAGTCAATGATGGTAACATTTTTTCAGTTCATCTAGTTTAGTATTCAGCTCCTCTTCCAATTTTGATATCTCTATGGACTTGTCCTTTGCAGATCTTCGCATGGTACTGGACTTTGCAAGAAGTGTGAAGTTTTGAGTCTGCTCAGCTTTCTCCTCATAGCTGTCAGCTGATTTGAGCAAATCTTGTGTGAAACTCTCACGCTTAGGTTTTTGGTCTTCAGTTCTTTAATTTCCATAAGCATGGATTTCCATTTTTCTCCAGACGCTTCTTCCTGCCTTTTTTTCTTCTCAGCTTTAAGGGATTGGTTGTATGCTGTCCTGACACTGAAAGCATTGGAATATTCCCAACTGTGGCCAAATAGTCTGTGATAATGTGCTGTGGGACCAGAATCTTGTGTTTCATATTGTCACTGGAAAATTTCCTTATTGACTGAGAAATCTCTCTCTACTGCAGCCCTGTCCATAAGAGAGTACCAGCAATCTGTGAACAACTTTCCAGTTTTTGATATTCTTTGTTGCTAGGCAAAGAAGTGTAGAACGAAGCGTAGAACAAAGTGTCTAGACAGTCTTCATGCTTGCTGAAATTCTTGAAAGCAATATTTCCAACAGCCTCCTCTTTTAACTCTTTGTACTGACTGATGATGTCATCACAATCAGACTTGTTGACTTGTTTTCTGTCTATCAAGTTGGAAAGACAACTTTTTGGACTCTGTTCTGTGGCAGATTTTTTTCAAAAATGAATCTAGGGTTCAGCCATGCAAGTAACCTTACAAGATAGCATCTAATGGGAGACTGTCAGTTCAGTCTACCCAGGTTTTAGAAGGTAAAATAAAATCTGAGTGGCATACCCACAAATACAGCACAATTTTTTATACCATGTGAAGAAATGATTTTTGCAGAAAAAAGGAGATTAAACTAAATATAGCAATAACATTTATACAGTCAGATACATGTATTTACATATTAAAAATCAATGTTCACTGTTGTGGACATGAAGAGACCAATAGTTCAATTGCCCAAAGTGATTTGTTGCAAGTGAGGAAATCAAGTGATATGGCATGCCAATATCTGTGTGAGTGTGTAGCACATCCAAATGAAACTTGTGTGCAACTACTGGCTGATTGCGTTCAAGATCAGTAATTTTAATACACATTGAACAAAAGAGAGGGGAGAGAAGACATACTTTCGTTGTGGTGTTGTATATAGAAAAATCTTTGCAGACATGTATGTTGTCATAGTACATGTGTCTATATTGTTGATTGAGGCTGGTCTGGTCTGCGGCCTCTCGCCGACTGTCCTTCACTGTGTCATTGCAGATCTGGTTGCTGATGAGTCATTTTTATCACTATGGGTTGGCTCTGAATCACTGAGTTTTGCACAGGAATGTACTCAGTAACACGAACACCGACCTATTTCTAGAGTCATTTGGAGTTCAACTGCACAGATGTAGTAGAGAGTACATCAAGTGACTTGTCATATCCAATCAGGTTCCAGAAAGCATTTATTTAATTTACGGCCATGTTTGTACAGAATTGCAAAAACGTTTTTTTGTATCTACTGAATTTTTAGTAAGATCCATTTGTAGGCATCTCCCACTTGATTGTACTTCATGTATTGGCCATAAAATATAGGCATTTATATCCTATAATAGGTACCTCCACGAAAATGTAAACAAACAGAGATAGCATGATGAAAAAGACGCCGAACTTGATGAAAACAATTTTTTATCGTCTAATGTTCATATTATTATTAAAGAGGAAAGATCAAAGTATTTTTGGGGTATTTTTTTACATTTTTTAATCGTTCCTAGCACGTCCGAAATTTTCGTTACAAATTTTGTTTTTTTTTGTCACCAAAAAAGGACAGATAATCAATCATTTTCAATCATTTGTTAAAAAGATGAAAATCTGACTTTGATATTCTTTTAAAAATCAATTATCATTTTTTCAAAACTGATTTTAATAAAATCAGAAATTATAATGTTTATTTAAAACATTTTGAACCAAGCTTAACTTAGCTTCTGCGCCGAAAAAATGTAATTTGAAAATAAAACAAAGCAGGTCATAACCTTTCGCCTCGTTGACAGCTGTTGACAGCTGTGATTTATGACGTTTAGATAACTTACGGGAGGATAATTCTTTCTACGGATGGAAGGAAGTGAAATTATTTAGATTTAAATGAACAAATTATTTACCTCGTTACTTTTAAGAAAAACTTTCAGCGCTCTAATTTTTCATTTTTTTTTTTTTGTACTTAGCTTTCATCTTTACGTTTACGATGCTTTATGGAAAATATAAAGAAATTAAAAAATAAGACTGTTAAGAGTGAGATTAAATTTCATAAGAAAGAGGTATCTATTATTTATACGTACCTTATGAATTTTTATCAGAAGTGTACATAAAATACTATAATTTTATATATAATTATATTTTTCCATACGTGTTTCGCAAAAGTAAAGGCCTTAAGAGCGGAGAACAATGCTGAACTCAAATAATGCAACTAGATTGTATCCTGGTTGATCTTCCGTACTTTATAATTAACGCTCTATTATAAGCATAAAAGTTACATTTTTAATGACGTTGGCTAATCCGATTGGTCCAAACGATACAATTTTCAAAGCGCTAGACAATGGCGGTCTCATCTGGACACAATTGAAAGCTAGGCACTGCTTTTAACTAATTTTATAATATTTTTAAATACTTAATGTAAAAATCTATTATAATTAAAAGAAATAACAAATAATTGTATTAAAAATTCAATTTTCATTGGAAAAAGTTTTTGCTTTCAGAAAATATTGTCCATATTCATAAAAACAAATAGAAGCAAATAAAAGCATTTGAAATTAAATAATATATTTGTTTTATTAAGTTTTGTATGTTACAATTCAGAGCTGATTTTCAGGTACGTTGGCCACAATTAAAAAAAAAAAAATGATTTGCATTCTTCAAAGCCTTGTGCTTTTAACTATTGCAATTTGTAGGGGGCGGCAAGATCTAATTTCTAGAGTTTTTCATAAAATTAGTTATGGGGTGTTAATAAAAATGAAAAAAAAATATTTCTGCCATGACTTTTATAAAAAACAACATATTTATAATAATTTCGATCATCTGTGAATAGTTTCTGAAACTTTCATTAACATCTGACAATTATTTTTATTTTTACAAGATTTTCAAAATTAATGTGTGTAAATACAAAAAAAACGCGCTAAAATTATCTATGTTATTTACTACCCCTTTTTGCAACAAAGATAAACAAAGTTTTTAAAACAAAATTTAGAATATTCTAAAAAGATGGAAAAAATTTTGAAAAATAATTAAAAAAAAATTTGGTCTATCCTCTTCATAAAAACATAAGCATTTAGACGATAAAATTTTGTTTTCATAAAGTTTGGCGTCTTTTTCATCAGACTATGCTCTTTTTTTAGCGATTTCGTAGAGGTACCTATCCTATAAGAACTTGTTATTTTTGTTCAGCGGTTTCTTCCTGCCTTTTTTTTTTTTTTTTTTTTAAAAACTCTGAGCCTCAAGGTATTGGTTGTATGCTGTTCTGGCATTGAAAGAGAAGAGCCTTAGTCATGGAAACATTCCCAACCCCTCCAACTGTGGCCAAACAGTCTGTAAATATGCACTGTGCGACCAGGGTTTGTTGTTTTATATTGTCAGTGGAAATTTCCTTATTGACTGTGAAACCTCTTTCTACTGAGGCCTGTTCATGAAAGAGTACCAGAAATCTGAACAGCTTTCTAGTTTTTGATATTCTTTGTTGCTAGACAGAACAAAATGTCCAGAGTCTTCATACTTGATGAAATTCTTGAAAGCAATATTTCCAGCACCCTCCTCCTCAAACTCTTTGTACTGACTGATACTGTCATCACAATCAAACTTGTTTTTTGTCCACTATGTGAGAAAGACATCTCTTTAGTCTGTCTTCTTTGACAATTTTTTTTTTTGCAAATGGATCCAGGGTTCAGCCATGCAAGTGACATTACAAGAGGACATCTAAGGTGAGACTTTGCCAAAAGTTTCTTAATGATGGTAATGAACATTGTCTTTGTTGCAATTCTGCATGTAAACAGATCTTTTGTTGACACATTTCCTTTTTTGGATAAATTTTGCGTAGCCCTATCTACCAGAAATCTACACTCAATATTTTCAGCATCCTTGTACATGTTTGGGTTTGACAAAACGCTTATGAATTCATTCATTTTGGAAAATGTAATTATCTTTTGCTCTTCCTTTGCAAATCTTAACAGTTTCATGATCATGCTAAAAATATCATCCGCAAGGAAAGGAAGCAATAGTTTATCAATATAAACTGATATTTTATCAGAAATGGATCAGTGTCTTTCGAAACATACACAAAAATCTGCAGTTTCATTAGAAATAAAACATCGTTCACATTTAGTAGTTTGCTTCTTTTTCCTTTTGTACACATCGTGGTTGGCATTCCGTTTTGAACCATCTGTGGCTGGAGCTAACCAGCTCTGATATTCTTTTTTGAGTAACCAAGCGTCACAAGCACCTTTCCCCATCTTTACCGAAAATGGAAATACTGTTGCTTACGAGTAAGGGTTTCGGTTTATCTGCTCCGCACACCAAGACAGAAACACAAAAGTAAAGGGACAGTGTTGCCAGACGTTTTAAAATCAAGCAATAAAAGCTAAAAATTTTTTTTTTTTCACGCTTAATAAATTCTAGAGATACAAGTCATTATTGGCTAGTAAACTTTAAAAATAACATTCTTATTTTTTCAAAGATGCATTTTCTATCTTATCACACATCAAAAGCACATTTTCTATTTTATCATCTTTCCCCTCTACATTTTCTTCAAGTTAAATTTAATTCTCAAACTTGTTACTTTTGGCCACAATTTAGACAAATGTAGTATACACGTAGATACACTTTGACATGAGACACGTACGTCGTAAAGTAACTTTATTTTGTCAGTATGAAGTTATGAACACACCCACTGCTGACGAGAGATCAAAAAGATTTTTTACTTTTGAAATTGACATGTGAATAAAATTTATTCAATTGTTCAAATTTTAAAAACACTCATAAACTTTAGGAGATTCTACTTAAAACGTATTTCATTAGCATAAAATAATTTATTATTTCCTTTTAATTACAAATTCAATGAGTGAATTAACAGATGTTTACTAGTCTCTAATGCCTTTTATCTTTGTTTTTCTTTTTTCTTGTTGAGTGAGGGGGGTAGCAGCTAGAAAACACGCCTTCATATTCCTTCTCCCTTTCCTTCTCATCACATAGACGAGAGAATAGAGAAGTAACGACGAGGTCATGAACTCGTTCTAATCAAAGAAACAAACAACGTTAATGATGACTAAAAAAAAAAAAAAAAAAAAAAAAAATTTGTCATTTTGATTTTCATGAATTGAGAAAAAGGATTTGTGGGCAGCCCAATTTAGAAAATTCCAGGACTTTCCCCAGGAGCTTTTGGGCTATTTGATGTCTTTCCAGGACTATTCAAACCCTGGGAAAACCCTGTCAATTTTTCAGGACTTTTCAAAGTTTCCAGGACCTGTATGAACACACTGTTGGTTATGGTAAATCAGTCGCATTTTGAATTAATTGGCAGGAGAAGCAAACATTTTGTCTTGACAGACGATCTGAACGCAAAAGATGTCTTCCAAATACTAAGTAAAGTATTAGGTTGGTGCAAAAATAATGACGTAATAATGTCGTTTTTTGACGTATTTTTAACATAAAAAAACGACATTATTTTTGCACCAACCTAATATTAAAAAACAAGAAAATTTTATTAGAAACAAAGAAAAGAGTACTGAACTGTTATGTAATAATATCAATACTTGTGTATTGAAGTGAATGCTGGACAATCGCCTCAGAGATGAAGAGAAAAATCCACGATATGAATTTCTGGCACTTTCCAAAGATCACACATGATGGGTTCACCTCCCCAGACCAATAACATCAAATCACCCTTCCTGACAAACCGACCATGGCGAAATTCAAATCTGAGTCTCCTAGTCAGAAAGCAAACATTCTAACCACTAAACCATACACTCCCATATGCGAATGTCAATGTGTCACACTCTTTTTCAACTTTATTCCTAAAAGCCATAACCCAACATATCATACTATTTTGGAATCAGGACGACTCTGTAAGCAAATTAAAAACATTCTGGATCAGATCCAGACCCACAATCCTGAAATTTGGGATTCCCAGGTTTTCATTACTGCGATTGTTTATGGTGATTTTTTTGTGACAAATTTTTTTGTATGATAATTTTTCTAACTTGGAAATAAATTTGGTAATAATCGAAAATAATTGCAAAATTCAGCAAAAGTCCCCCATGAAATAAAAAGAATTGTCTGTACGGAAAGTAAGGACCTACGTACATCAAATTGTCTTTAAATTAAGTACCAGCAGAAGAATTATGGTTGAACTTTTAAAAGATAAGCTTAAATATTAGAGCAATACTTAAGTTAAATGCAGTGATCAGTTTGTAATTTTTCTTTAGTTTATTGTTGACTATCACATACAACAGCAGTATGCCTCACAAAAAGAAGTAATCTCCGCCAACAGAGGACTAAATTGCAATTAAAAGAGCCAAGGCTGCAGCGAGGGAAAGAAAGTCCCATGCCAGTGAGAACCAAGATAAAACGGCAGTCAGGAGAGCTTCCGATGCTGAGGATATGCAAAGAAGACTTAGGGACTCTCAAACTCTGAACATACCGAAGACCCAATCAAGAGCCCTCCATAGGAGTTAGCTTAAATGCCATGAGATAGGGCAACTTTTAAGCTATCATACATATATTATATATGAATAAAGAGTAAAGACCAAAGGAAAATCTCAAAGCGTTTCGTCCTCTGAGGAATTTAATAGATTCAACCACAACTTTGATCTAAAGAATCCCACACTTATTAAAAGAGAAACTAACTCTTTCTCTTTAATTGTTGGAGGTGCTGCTTTCAAATCTTATCAAAATACAAATCTGTGCCCCAGTTTTTTTTTTTTTAAATATCTACGTTTTTTTTAAATATCTCCGTTTAGGAAAAAAATGCTACTATCCAAGGGTAACATACATATGACTATAAGTGTTAAAAAATTTTTTAACAGAAAACAGTTAAATTCAAAATCTCATGTTATTTAAAATATGTAAACATAAATTAATTCCAAACTAAGATGAAAAAAAATTCAAGAACATCATTTAATCATTTTCGCTTATTTAACATTATTGAATATTGTGTCACTTAGTGTCTTCCATAGTTTGGCTAGACTTTTTGGCTAATCTGATGAATATTTATGAGTGTCCTTAAATTTAAATATTTTGAAAAAACAATATTTTTGCTCTTACAAAATAAAATCCTTGCATAGATACAGTTACAATTACATAGATAAAGTCCCCCAGAGGACAAAAGGTGTCGGATAACCCAAGTTTTGCTTTTTATTTTGTTTTTTTTTCTACCTAAAATTTTAGGCACACACTTTGCTTGACTATGGTTATTTATCACGTTCTGCTAGATTTCAATAAATGATTTCATCCATATTTCCAATTTTTGTGTGTGCCTGTATGGTTGATGGAGGTATTGTAATTTTCTTATAACACACACAAAGCCACGTGTGGGTGCTAAAAAAGTTACCGCCACCCGACGAAGAAGAATGACCGAAATTCATGAAATGACGTATCATATTATGAATAATTCCACATGTTAGCAGTAATAAACTTGACACGTTTTTAAAGTATTGGCCTCACCACAAAACAAAATTCTTGTTTCGTCATTGAAAAATACCTAATAATACTGACTTTGTTTTCGTTGATGTGGGTCGGGTCGAGAATTTTCCGGCTGCGCTTAAAAAAGAAGAAAAAGAAAAAGTCCTACTCACCTAAAATTCTCTTGATGAGCAAACCGGATTTTTTGTTTAAAATTTAAAATGAAAACTTTTCAGCACCCATCTCGTGTATGTAATCGCACCCACCCCATAAGTGGATTATTTCTAGATAACAATAATAATTGATTTTACTCCGAAATTACTAAATAAAAAAAAAAATAAAACTCTCGTTGAAATAATCAAGAAATATTGATTTCCCAAGCGTAGCTTAGATGTGGTACAAGGCCGAAAATAGAGGGCATCCAGTGAGGATCGAATTCACTACTCAGTCGTAATTGTTCTCTAGCGAGACAAGCTTGCTAACCATTACCGCCTCGAGGTGCCCTAGTGAGGATCGAACTCATTACTCAGTCGTAATTTTTCTAGCGAGACAAGCTTGCTAACCATTACCGTCTCGAGGGGCCCTAGTGATTTTCCAGGTGTAGCTTGGATGTGGCACAAGGCCGAAAGTAGAGGGCACCCAGTGAGGATCGAACTTGCTAAGACTTTTTTTTTCCATTTATTTTTTTCTTGTTTTTAAAAGAAATATAGAGAAAGAAAAGAGAAAAAAGATTGACTTCACTTTGATTTGTTTGCTCATTTTTTTTATCAAACCAAATCGGACAAACCAAAAGAAATAAAGAAAAAAGAAAAGGCTATATTTTTTGTTGTCTAGTGAAATAACTTACTTAACATCTCTAATATTGTTATATTTTCAACTTTTGACATTATCAGTTTCTTATCAATAAATTTTTTTTTGAGATCAGACGATTGTTCGATTTTCATTTTAAATTAATTTAAATGCCATGTGCAAAAAAGAAAAAGATATTTCATTTTTCAACCAGATTCTTTTTTTTTATGCTCTTTACTTTTCCGTCATCCGTACGATTGTTCAAATAAAAGTTTTATTTGAAAACTTGTTTTATTATAAAACAAGTTTATGAGGCCCAAATTTTCAAATAAACCATAAAAATGTCAGCATAAAAAATTGAAAATACTTTTTTTATTATTACCTGGTTTTTCTACTAAATTCAATTTTGAACCTTTTTTATTTTTATCATGTTTTTAAGTAATAAATTAAAAAATAATTAGAAAATTTAGATAAACTAGAATTTGGAATTTGGATATATATATATTTTTTTAATTAATAACAATAGAAAATTGTCGTGTAATTTTTTACACTTACACAGTAAAAAATCTAAAGTACTATAGTAGTTGATTAAAATTTAAAAGCACTTTCTGGTTTTAACAGGATTTAATAAAAATGTTTCAAACATTAGTTTTTCTTTTTCTTCATTAATTTTAAACACAAAAAAACTAATTAAAAAAAGTAAAAAGAAACTAAAAACAAATTATTTTTTATGGGTGTCAAATAAGTTAAAAAAAATTAACTATTGGAATTTTTTTTTTTTTTTTAATTGAAAGATAATATAAAGCATGTTTTTTTTTTTATTATTTATTATTTTTTATGTAAAAAAACTAAAACTGAAACCGTGAAAAAATAATATAACGAAAGTCGCTTTTCTCGACGTTGTTTTGTTTTTTTTACACTTAAAAAAAAAAAGAAAGAAAAAAGAAAACTATCGCGATAATTAGATTAATTAAATTTAATTACTTACATTAGAAACAGGGAAATTAAAATAAAATTAAAAATTCTAAAATTCGTACATTTTGCCTTTAGTTTAAGAAATAAGCGATGGAAATTAATTGCTTTAAAAAAAAAAAAAAAAAAAAAAGTTCGCACAAGAAAAAAAAATGAGCGTGTTTTTTTTGTTTTCAAGCCAAAATAAAACACTTCTAGAAAAAAAAAAAAAAAAAATTAAATTACAACTCAAAAAATAGCCCAAAAATGTTTAATAATAACTTAAAATTTAAATTTTAAAAGAAAGTTTGTTTTTTTTTAAAAAAAGGCCGGCGAATTATAATCTCTTCTTGACTTTTGACAATCAATAACAAAAGTCATAAAAGATTTAAAACGAAAAGCATGTGTTTTTGTGTGTGTGTGTGTACATATAACATTTTTTCTTAATTTGGAATTTCAAATAGTATCTGTTAACATCATATTCGGCAAAATAAATACAGACATAAATCCTCAGTTTTGCTTAAAATACTAAAAAGATTGATTTTACGAAAAGATAAAGACGAGAAATACTTACAACATGCGATGCGGTATCTTTATAAGTGTTTTGTGTTGGATCTTACCTCAGAGTACAAATATGCGATCTTCTATCCATGAAGAGCAGAAATAGTCACAACAGCCAAGGCGGGTAACTCCAAAAAGATATAATATATATCTTAATCCAAACTTTCTCTTTTTTACGGTTAAAACTTATTTTCTTTCAAGCTTTTCAATTACTAAAACACTATTTTACCATTAAGTCTTTCAAATTACTCTTATCTTAGTGTGATGGATAGCAAGTGCATAACAACTGTTGTAACAAATTTGATTCTAACTGACTGTTCTGCAATTAACCAAATTCAACCATAACATTATTTAAAACTATATCTCCTTATATTTTCTGAGACAGCTTTTCTGAAAATATTTATCTAAATTTTTCCAAATAACAATTTGAACTGTCTACAATATGGCTTTTCTGAATCAACTGAACAATTTTGTTTTTCATATTAGTAAATATCAATTACAGATTTAGATGTAGAATATCCCTAAAAGATTAAATCAACACTAATTTGATTAACTAATCTGATGAGTATTAAGGATTTATTTTCCCTGTTTTTCTTCAAACAAAAGATAAGTAATCTTCTTAAATAGATGAAAGCCTAGCTCCCACAAATGAATTTGAAATCATTCTTCTTCTATTTTGACATTACATTGTCATGAGTCCTGTAATCCATTAGGGTTGAAAGGACACCACATAGCAGTAATGTGTGTTTAGAGATGGAGTTTATTATGACTCAGACTGGTTTTGAATTCAGAGTTAACCTTCTCCTAGACTGGTTGCCAGTCAATAGGCTCCAGTCAGACCTGGTATTTAATCTGGAGAGAAGAAAAAGAGTCATATCTTTATAGAAAAGAAACGCTATTTACAAAACAATTATATACCCACATACATACCATATTAAAAAATGGCCAAACCTTATTTTCTTCCCAATAATAGACTTGTCAGAGTTAGCTCCTCCTTTATTTCCTTAACCCTTCACCAGGGGTCACTCTCAAATGCTGGGAACACGCTAAGAGCTATACACGTACGTACGAACACTCACCACAACACACAGACACATACATAATATTCACCACATGCACTCTGTCAATGTAACTTGTAACCTTTCTTGTTATTGATATATATATTTGTTTACATATATTTATCGGTCTTGTGTTGGTTTTTCCTTGTCTTCTTTGGACTTAATTAAAGTCCAACTTTCTCATGTAGTTGGCCTGGCTAGCAGGAAAATTTTAACCCACGTGTATTCTTCTACTTCTACTCAACATCACCGCCATGGTCCACTACAGACTATATTACAAACATGCTAAAAAGATTCCACAGTATAACACACACTGTTTAAATCAAAGTGTCTATTGGTTAGAAATTAACATCACCATGTGTAATATTTGACCGATCAAAAAAAACTAAAACCCTATCTTTCCCAACCTTACTTTTGGGAAACATTTCTTATCAAAACTCATTCATTTCAACTTTCAAAGAGCAGACATATGACTGTCTTCCCCCAAGTGCATGATGAAAGAAACTTGCATTAGTGACTTATAACAAATCAGTTACAACAACAACATAGCCAGCCAGTCATATAGTTCAAATGAATCATCTCCAGCAACAACAAAGACTGTCAGTGAATCTTCACTAATGATAAAGTATTTTCTCTGTGGACCAACTACACAAAGACTTTAACTGAACTGAAGACTATTTTTAATACATTTTAACTCTTTTGAATTCATGTACATGTTTGTAAATAAATATTCAATCTAGTACTGCACTTAAATTTATAAAGTCTAGGTACCATAGCAAAAAATTCATCAGAACAATTACTATGAAAGTATTTATAGAAAAAGCACAGGGTAGTTTTGTTATGGCAGTGGAAATGGGACTGACGTTGAGATATCAGGTCAGGACGAATAACATTTCAGGTTCTTCTTTGTATTTTATCAAAAATCTCTACATATATAGCAGGAGCAATGGACCAGATGTAGCAGCAATATTCAAAACAAGGAAAAATGGTAGACTTATAAATACGTAAGATAAATTCTGGCAAGAAAAATTGTCTAGCATGAAACAGTGAACCAACTTTCTTAGCTGCTGTAGGGATTTACTCACATCATAGCAGCAAAAATTAGATTCATGTTCACGGAGACAAAAGCATACTTGACAGAAAATAAAATATGCAGAAATAAAAGGAAAGGCATGTATGTTAATTTCATACAATTTATTTATATTTTTGTGTGTGTATTTGTGTGTGTATTTTTTAGGATACAATTGTTTTATGGTACATGTGATAAAAGGGAGAATTTACTCCATAGTATTACAAGCCATATAACAGAGAGGAATTGGACACATGTTAGCCATAACAAGGTTCATGGTGAGAGATTGAATTTAATGTCTTTTAGCAGGATGTCCATATTTCTGGCAGGAACAGTTTTTGCTGCATGCTGGGAGTATTTTATTATTTTTTTTATTTAATATATTTTATACCATGTTTTTATGTTATTGTTTTATATTATTTGTAATTTTCATTATTATTATTATTTTATATTATATTTTTATTTAATAATAATAATAATAATATCCCTACTCTGCAGACTTTACAATTGATTCAATATACTTCAGTTGACCTATTTTTAACCAAATAAGTCACAATACTGATTGATTCACATGAATGTCGTTCTTTCCGCCAAAACATCACATTTGTACTCTTCCAATCATACTACAGACACAATAAGATCATATTTACTCTATAAATACTAAATTGATTCTGTATGCACATTTTTTTTTACAAAACCAACTAAAACTCTGTTAGTAATAGGAACCCCCACAAATCTAACTGTTGCAGAAATATCAGTTAACTAAAAGAAAAATGCAGGAGTTAATGAAGTAGAAATAAATCACTCTCCTAAACACTCACTCTCATCTAATTACTGAAGTTAAGTAATGCTGATCCTGGTTAGTATTTAAAGGGGTAACCACATAAGAATACCAGATACTGTCAGCTTGGATGTGTGGCTTTTAAGCAGATCTGACAGTCCCCAGGCTTGCTTCATGGACTGGACGTGATACTAAGAGCCTATGTGCAAAAAACAACTTTTTTTATTTTGTTTTCTGCCTTTATGGTGTTCACATCTGGTCAGAAGGAAAATTCAGTAAGCTATCAGTCTCTACCAACAATGTCATGTTTTGATTAAAATGTTACAATATATACAGGTACAGTATTTGTATAAAAACAAAACATAGATTCTGATTACAGTTAATGTAATGAAAACTGAAACAAGTCAGCATTTTATTTGTAATAATTTACATTGTTTGGATTGTCATCCTCATCTTTATTGTCATGTTCATGACATTTCAGGTGATTGGAATTTTGAACTGAAACTTCTATTTCATCCACCAGAGTAGATTGTTCTAGTTCTACATGCCATGCCTCTTCCAGATGTCTCAGTTATCTCCCTTAAACTCTCCAAGTTTTTGTTCACCATTGCTGTAGCAAGGTATTGAACTCACAACTCTTTTGGGTCAAATCACTGGATCCAACCAACACCTTTATCCACTGGGCCATGTGTATGAATTTTTATAAACTTAATTTCTCAATAACCATTTTTACCAGTGCTCATATTGCAATTTTGTTATTATTGCTTTTCTCTAGCACTCCATATTACTGGTTCCCATATTGTATTCATTTCTATGCTTGGCCTACTTAGAAGATTTTTGTGGCCTAGCTTTTATTTGTAATTCTGCAAGGCAATAATCATGTCATGTTGCTTTCTGAAATTTTCCATTTATAGCAAGTCACGTCAATTTGGATTTTGGAGGTTTTTGGATTTTGGAATTTTGAATAAAGGATACTCAATCTGTATCTAGAAAGTGTTTTAATAAACAACAAAAATGTGGCACCAAATCTGAAGACGAGGACAAAGGGCCAACCAAGGTAGAGCGTTACTGCAGGCGGTTGTTGTGTGAGCAATAAGAGAAGCAGATTATGTGGATATGTGAGAAAAATAACGATTGATCTTAGACTTCAAGCAATAAAACAGAGACCCAGAATTAAATAGAGTAATGATGAAAGGATGTAAATGCTCATAAACTGACTACTAAATTTATTTACCTCCCTTCCCACTATAGCTTGTGACACGAAAGATATAAATACACAACAATAATTATTATATAGTGTTGATATTTCTCTTTTATTCTTATTTGTTAGGAAGTTTTCTAACGTTTACATGAACACATAGTTAAATAAATTAAAATATACATTCACTTACCGAGATGAATATAAGAAAAATAAACGTTAAAAATGGGTGTTTATTTTCACTCAGATATCCAGTCACATGGCACAATAGACATGTGACATATCAGTATATAAGTGGCACTGAATTTCAGAAAGCATTCTTTTTGTTTCTTGTAGTAGTATTTACCTGACCTCCTAACGAATATACGATGTGGCACAAGGTCTTTTTTATGTAGGGTGCCCATATACATACATATGGGCCAAGGACAAAATTGCCCTGTCATGCAGGTGTCAATATTTCACCGACCCCTACCTCTCTTAGTGCAAGGGAGGAGTTGCCGCAGGGTTGGAATCCCCAAGACCAGGCTCTTTCTCCTTTACAAAATGAAAACTGATACTAATAGAACCTGATGTGACCAAGCCAGGACCCACTTTCTTCAACTTGTGTCACACACACACACACAAACACGGACTTACAGCCATATCACGTTGAAACACCAATCAATGTAAGATCACCAAAGTTAAGCAACATCAAGTTTGGTCAGTACTTAGATGGGTGACCTCTTGGGAATACCAAGTGCTGTAAGCTTGGATGTATGGATGGTGTAATAGATAATGGCTCAGAATTGTTAATCATAGGGCCAAGTTCCAATTACATTTGGGTTCATTAAATTCACTTATATGCAGATACCCTAACCCCCCACCAAGCTATGTTTCACTAAATCATTATTATCACACAAAGAAAAAAATCTTCCAATCTAAAAACATTATTTTCTACAAAGAGTTGAAAAGGCATAGAAAACTAATAAGTACTGATGAGCTACACAGGCACGTCTTTTAGATTTATTTACATTCTCTGGAATATAAATTTATGGAAACTACAGTGGCCACAAAGTGAGGGATCAGTTTATATATTGATTGTAATATAGATTTGATCTCTCACTTTATACATACACATTATATGCACACATTATAATTGTATTATACTTGTATCAGTAAACCATTATTATCTCCCCCCCAAAAATTCTTACAATCAAAAATATTTTCTGGCATTAAATAACCCACAAAGGGTTGATAAGCTGTAGAAAATGAATGAACAAATCAATCAATCAATCTATCAATCAATCAAATCCTGATTAGCTACACAGGCACGTCTTTTAGATTTAATTACATTATCTGGAATATAAATGTATAGAAACTACCGTTGCCACAAAGTGAGGGATCAGTTTATATATTGATTGTAATATAGAACTGATCCCCCAATTCATGTTCATATTATGATTTCTTTTTTGTTTATCAAATTCTGATTAGATATGAATCCATCTCTTCTCACCCAGCTATGGATTAATTAGTAAAACTTGTATTACTAAATCATTACCATCTCAAAAAAAAAAAAAATTCTTACAATCTAAAATATTTTCAGGGTCTAAATAACCTGCTGATTGATAAGTCATAGGAAATGGATCAAACAATCAATCAATCAAATTCTGATTAGCTACACAGGCATGTCTTTTAGATTTATTTATACTCTCTGGAATATAAATGTATAGAAACTACCGTGACCACAAAGTGAGGGATCAATTTATATATTGATTGTAATATAGAATTGATGCCCCAATTTATGTTCACATTACGATTTCTTTTTTAACAGATTCTGATTAGATATGAATCCACTTCTTCTATGGATTAATCAGTAAGACTTGTATTACTAAATTGTTACCATCTCAAAAAAATTCTTACAATCAAAAAATAAACTAAAACACCCCACCCCCCCGAAGACATGGTCAAAGCTCCACTTTTGTCATAAGATAAAACAATGATGCTAAAATAAAGGTTTTTATTATTTGCATTAGTTACATTATTCAGACTGTTATCCTCATCTTCACTGCAATATTCACAACATTTCGGCTGTTGTATCTCTGAGATGAGGTATTATGATTATTTGCATTATTGACATTATTTGGGATGTTATCCTCATCTTGATTGCCATATTCACAACATTTTGGCCATTGTACGCTCCGGCCTTCTTTAGGTGAGTGGATCTTTGAGATGAGGTATTATAATTACATTATTTACATTATTCAGACTGTTATCCTCATCTTCATTGCAATATTCACAATTCAGCTGTTATATGCTCCGGCCTTCTTCAGGTGATTGAAATTTCTAACCGAACCCTTTATTTCATCCACCAGGGTAGATTGTTCTAGTTCCACGTGCCATGCCTCTTCTGGATGTCTCAGTTATGTCCCTTTAACTCAACTCACCAAGTTTTGGTTCACCACTGCCGAAATGTTGTGAATATGGCAATGAAGATGAGGATAACAGTCTGAATAATGTAGATAATGCAAGTAATCATAATACCTCATTCCAGAGATCGAATCACCTGAAGAAGGCCGGAGTATGCAATAGCTGAAACATTGCGAATATGACAGTGAAGATGAGGATAACAGTCCGAATAATGTAAATAATGCAAATAATCATAATACCTCATGTCAGAGATCCAATCATCTGAAGAAAGCCAGAGCGTACAACGGCCGAAATGTTGTGAATATGGCAATGAAGATGAGGATAATAGTCCAAATAATGTAAATAATGCAAGTAATCATAATACCTCATCTCAGAGATATAGACCGAAAAGAAAAGTTTTTTTATGTTTAAGCTTTGTCTCTGTTGCCTTTCTTTCACGTTTCAGGTTTCCTTTTTGTATTGCTTTGAACTAAAATACATTGTAATATGTAAGCATTTTATGCATAATTAAAACGCCCCACAAATATTTATAGATTTATTTAGCTTCCAATTGGTTAGATAATAGGACTAGTGAAATTCAAAATCTTGTAAGCTGTTGTTGTACCCAACCTACATCAAATAATGCATAATAAATCATATGAATTACAATCAGATATTGATCATGTCAGGTTCACCAATGTAGTGCTATCTGATTTCAATTAATGAGATATGTTAGAAAATTTAATCTTTTGTTAAGGGAAAGCTGTGTCTCATGTAATGTAAAAACATAAAACTGTCATGTTTAGTGAATAAGATAAGCATATTACATCTTGATCTCACTACCCTCTCTCTTTGTAAGGGGAGGAGGCCAACAAATGAGTAACATAGTTATTCTTATTATTATACATATATACTATTATAATTTTATACATACATACATATATATATATATATATATATATATTAGCAAATTATCAAGTCATATTTCATACTTTTTCTAATAATGTTAGTTCACCCAATAGAAGGCTCATAGGTCACTCAGAGTAGAGCATTACTGAGTGATATTGTTTTTTTTAAGCATTTCACCCCAAGCAAGGCTGGAGTGCCACTAGTACACAGAGGACTACAGAGAATGAAAGTGAGAGAAAAAATGGATATATGGGGATTGAGGAAATGATAAAAGAAGAAATGGGTTCAAGTCAACAAAAGATAGCGGTTGACACTACATTTAAATTTTTGAAGATCGTAGTTAACAGGGAAGCAAGTAAGAGGAAGGGAGTTTCACAGTTAGGAAGTGTGAGAAAAGAAACTGTTGGAGTAGAAGTGGTGGTTACATTTAACTATTTCAACAGTAAAAGCTTGGGACCTAAATGCTAATTCAGTAGCACACTTAAATTCATGTAGTTGGGGCACCAGGAAAAAAAATCTTGTCAGAGCAGTAGCCATGAAAATATTTATAGAAAAGACAGAGGGAAGCCACATTACGTCTGTGAGAAAGTGACTGAAGTCGGATGAATGGTAGATTTGTAGATGTGTAAGATAGACTTTGACGAGAAAAACCTTCTAGCACAACACAGAGAACCAACTTTTCTTGCAGTAGATGCAGCTATTGATTTAACGTAGTTGTTCCACCTCAACTCAGTCGAAAACACGAGGCCAAGAAGTTGCAGTGAGCGGATCTCCTGGAATCAAATGTAAAGTAGGGAATAAGAAGTTCACATTATGAGGATATTGAGGATAGATATCAGTTGACGCCGGATTTGAACAGATGAATACACATCTGGAGCGACAGACAAATATACATCTGGAGAGAAATAGACAAATCCACATCTAGAGATTCAGACAAGTACATATTTTGAGAGACAGATCTCTGGGGAGATGAACAAAATAACCATCTGGAGAGAGAGAGAGAGAGAGACAAAATACATATCTGGAGAGAGATATATACATCTAAAGAAAGAGTGAAAAATACACATCTGGAGAGACAGACAAATATACATCTGGAGGGAAATAGACAAATCCACATCTAGAGATTCAGACAAGTACATATATTGAGAGACAGACTTCTGGAGAGATAAACAAAATAACCATCTGGAGATAGATAGATAGATAGATAAATAAAGAGAGAGAGAAAATACATATCTGGATAGAGATATATACATCTAAAGAAAGAGTGAAAAATACATATCTGGAGAGACTAACAAATATACGTCTGGAGAGAGAAATTCACATCTTGAGAAAGAGAGACAAATCCACATCTGGGGAGAGAGAGAGAGGCAAATACACATCTGGGTAGATATATGTTGTAACCTAGGAAGGGTTACTGAATGAGAAATAACCAAAACGGAGGTTGGAAATGAAATGGTAATCTTTATAACATCAGCAAAATACAATACTCACTTGCGGCATGAAATAGGTAAACCACTGTTAGTGGTGGACTACTTAGACAGCATATTACCCCCACTTAAAATAGTGTCCAACATATTTATGAGGATTGGGACATGCCCATTAGTGTTCATATGTACAGTATATAACAATATGCAAGTACCCATCTAGAAAGACAGACAAATACACACCTTAAGAGAAAAAAACAAGTGCACATCTAAAGAGACAGACAAATACATATTTAGAGAAAAAGAGACAAATACACATATGGGCAGAGAGATAAGAACATATTTGGAGAGATAGACAAATACACATCTGGAGAGAGACAAATACATATTTAGATGAAGAGACAGACAGATATACACCTGGAGAGAGAAATGCACACCTAGAGAAAAATAAAGAATACACATCTGCTGAAACAGGCAAATACATATTTGGAAAGACAGACATCTGAAGAGACAAAATACTCATATGTAAAAATAAATATACAAATGGAAAAACAAATGCACATCTGGAGACATCCGGACAAATACTCATAAGTAGATACAATTACACATCTGGAGAGATAGACAAAAATACACATCTACAAAAAATAGACAAAATACATATCTTGCATGACAGTACATATTTGGAGAGAGACATATGGAAAGTGAGGCAAATGCACATCTGGAGATAGACAAAATACACATCTACAATGAAAGACAAATACACATCTGTGGAGAGAAAAACATATCTAGAGAAAAATAGACAAATAAACATCTGAAAAGAAAGACAAGTAGATAGTTGGAAAGGCAAAAATTTGGAGAGATAGACAAAATATACATCTGGAGAGTGAAATACACATTGAGTGAAAATAGACACTGGAGGGACAAACAAGTAAACATTAGATATATGGTGCAAGAGAAATAAATACACATGAGCAGAGAAATACACATCGAGGGAAATAGATCTGGATAATAGATATTTGGATGCACAGTCTGGAGGAAGAGACAAAATACATATCTGGGTAGAAAAATACACATCTAGAGACACAGACAAATACACATCTTGAGCAAGAGACATCAGAGTGAAATCTAGAGAGACAGACACGTATCTGGGGAGAGAGAGAGACAAAATACATATCTGAAGTGAGAAATTGTTGTGGAGTGATTTCACAGTGGAGGCCTGTATTTGTACTAAGTTGGTCCTAAAATAGGTTCAATGTACAAAACGTTAGGAACTTGATATAATAAGTATTACGCAGAGTAATCTAGTTGTGGTCGCTGATACTTTCGTATTCTGCTGTTATCCGACATCCACTGACTGACTGATTGATCCGTTACTCTTACTACTCCTACTTATTATAGGTGGGAGAGTCTATTAACTATAGAATAGGTGCATTCCACCATAAAACCCCCCTCCTAAAACTTTACTCCATAGGAGTAAAACAGTTTTCTTTCTTTATTTTTTACAGGAAATATGAAGAAAAAACAAAAAAAAATACTTAATTTTTTTAGCAACATCATAGCGTATCTCCTACGTTTTGGATCCACTTTTAAATGATAAGTTGCCTTTCTTTTTCTCCTGGATCGCCATACCTCAGGTAAAATTGTTGCAGGTGTTGTTAGATTGAACATATCGAAAATCATCTCCATCGGCGTTTCTTCCACGGGACCGCTGTCAACCATGTCAGATTTGGTTAATGTGCCTTCTGCATGTGAATTTTTCGCCTTTCACCAAATACATCATATTGCCAATCCGCTTTTCTATTTTTTGGTGCCTCCATAGTGTTACCAGAAACAACCTTCCGCTTTGAGCTTCTTAAGGATGGAGTCACAGTTTCTGTAGGTTCTTCTTGTGGTTCTATTTGTTCAGCCTCTAGCTTCCCTTTTGTTGATCTTGTGCTTCTTAACGTTTTCTGTGGTGACTTCAGTTGACTTAAATCATTTAATGATACTGCATGTCCTTGGCTGCGAGTAACTCGCTCCCTAGTTTTTCTCGGTGTCGGCTTCATCTTTACTTTCTGGTTTTTTTTTCCACGTATACCATTGGTGTTGCCCACTCACTATATTCAACTTTTTTAAGTACACCGGTTTTCTCTAATCTGTCCAATTCTTTATCTATCTGTTCAACTGAGGCAAACGGCACATTCCTTTTCTTTTTGAATACCGCCTGAGCGTTTTCTTTTAGCTGGAATTTTGCCTCCATCTTGGTACACCGTTCCCAACCCTGGAGAACAAACAGTAGGAAATGTTTCCTTAAGTTTCTTTACTAATTTTTGGGCTTCGGTGTTTAAGCTTTCTACCTTGTAACAGAAGGAATTTATCAGTAGATCCCATAATTGGAATTCTGTTATCCAATTCATACCAAGTTTGTGGTATTTTGTATGACAAATAGTTTAGCTTTACGCGTTTTTTTATTTAATGTGACGTTTGTAACAAATTCCCCAATAAATTGTATTTTTTCACCCGTCACTGACCTCGCGATTTTCTTTGTCTTCATTAAAGTTGGTTTCCCCAACTTCTTCCACGTATGCAAATTTATGGTAGATAGGTCGGAAACAGTGTCGAGTTGCATTTTTATTTTTTATTACTTATTTCGACGGTAACAAATTTTCTGGTTATTCCATCGTTCACCTCGTTGGACTTTAATTTTCTTATTTTATTGTCTTTATTTTTTGACCTGCAGTGTGAGCTTTTATGACCCACTCTTTTACAGTTGAAACATTTTTTATTCCTAAAATTGCAATATCTGTACCAGTGTAGTTCACCACATGCAAAATATGGCTTCAGGAGTTTTTGTTTATTTTTCTCTGGTATTTCACTTTTTGTTTGATAATCTGCAATTTTAGAATTCTTTTTGGTAGACTGACTTTCTTTTTTGTAGCGTATTTTCCTTATATGCAAAACGCCAGACTGTTCTATCTTTTTTGAATCTTTCTTTACGCTAACATATCTTGTGCAGTCTTCTGCCAAATTCTGTACTGTAAGACTTGGATCGCTTTCCAATTTTGCCAGTACTAATTTTCTCAACTCTGCGTCTCTTTCCGATACCAGCCCCTGAACAAACACCAAGCACTTAAAATTGTCTGCGCTTAACTCTGCCAGCTTGAATTCTTCACAATGCTTATTCACATTTGGCTACGTACGTTATATAGTCTTATTCGTCATATTTCATCAGATTCAAACATTTCCACCTCTTGTGAAACAAAGATGTCTTTTTACTAAATAATTCACTTAATATATTTACCGCCTCGGTAAAAGTCAACTCGCTAGTTTTTTTCGGTAAAATGTAGTTTACCAATTTGTTATGCTCAGCAGTTCCTAATTTGCTTAAAAGAAGCCTAACCTTCTTTCCTTCAGAGCACGAGTGGCAGTCCTCATTAAACATGTCCATATATTTTTTATAATACTCCTCAAAAGTTATCTCTTCATCTGGACTGTATGTGAATATTTCAATTGAATTCCATATTGTATTCTCTGGGAAAGAATCATTTTGTAGATTTTTCTCTTTCCTCTTCTCAGTTATTTCCAGAAATTTTGTTTTGAAACTCCCTATGCATCTGTTCCATTTCTTGTTGAAATTACATTTGTCTGTTGAAAGTTTCCTCCTGTAGTTGCATCTGGAATGTTTTCTATTGCTCTAATGTTATTATCTGTTGTTCTGACTCGAACTTAAAGAATTCCTGGAATATATTTTTGCATTCCTCCATCTTTGCAAAAAGTTTACACAATGGCTAAATACTACGAATTTGTAATTTGTGACCTATTTGAGCAAACTGTATTATCGGGAAAAAAATATTTCTTTTTTCAGTAGAGAATACGACAGATATTTTTGTCACTAAGTTGACGTCTTGGCTTTCGAAAAACTTTGCCAAGTTTTTTTTTTTTTTAAGTGTGAATCCGAGATTTTTTCACCGACAATTATTGTGGCAAGCGAATTTTTTTCTTCCTCCATATGAGTGCGAATTTCATTGCCAAAAATTGTTGGGCAAGCGAATTTTTTTCCCCCACTGTACGAGTAGAAATTTCGTTTCCAAACGTTATTGTTGCGAGCGAATTTTAAATTTTTTCCTCCATATGAGTACGAATTTCGTTACCAAAAATTGTTGTGGCGAGCAAATTTTTTTCCCCTCCGTATGAGTACGAATTCCTCATCGCCAAATATTGTTATGGCGAGCAAATTTTTTTTCTTCCACCGTATGAATTCAAATCCCTCATCGCCAAATATTGTTGTGGAGTGATTTCACAGTGGAGGTTCGTATTTGTACTAAGTCGGTCCTAAAATAGGTTCGACGTACAAAACGTTAGGAACTTGATATAATAAGTATTACGCAGAGTAATCTAGTTGTGGTCACTGATACTTTCGTATTCGACTAACTGTTATCCGACATCCACTGACTGATTGACCCGTTACTCTTACTACTCCTACTTATTATAGGTGGGAGAGTCTATTAACTATAGAATAGGTGTGTTCAACCATAACAGAAATACACATCAAGAGATAGAGAAACAAATCCACATCTGGGTATAGCGATAAATAAACATCTAGAAAGATAAATATACATCTGGAGAAATACACATCTGGAAAGTACATATTTGACATCTGGACTGAGAGAAACAAATATGTGTGACACTATTTAGCTATGGTAATTGGCTAACTAATTAACCATAGAAATTAAAAACAGGAAAGACTTAAGGCGAGAAAGAGCTATATCAAAAGATAGACTGAGCGATGTTAAAAAGAAGATTTTATTTTATTTACGAAGAAAGATACTTTTCGCATGAGACAGAAAAAAGAGATATGAGATTCTGTCAAAACTAATTAATGTCATGGTAAGGGAATGACGCGCCAAGGGAAACAGAATTCAGAAAGAAAAACGCCAACCGACACATGGCAGTCATAAAAAAAATTTCGGATGACCACAATACAGGCAGAGAGAATCGATATTAGTTATCTTTCAGAGATATCATTTGATTTTGATTCCTGGGACCAACGAAGGGAAACCATCTGGTATGTGTTAGAATTCTGGCACGAGGAAGAAAAAAGATTACTTTTTCAAAATTTTGACGTCAGACACAGCGTCATTGAAAATGGACATCTGGTGATAAGAGGATTTTAAGGCATGAGAAAAACAAAGAATTTGATTTTCAGGTAAAACACAGACCTCCCAGTTAAAAGTTGACTTAGCAGAGAAGCTAGACGGCGGGGTTTGACAGTGATTGATGAGTCGGTAGAGAGACCTAAGTGAATTTTGGGTGTCCCAAAAAGAAAGATGTGATAAGAATTATTTGGCAATCTGGGGTTTGTGAAAAAATGTTTTGGCTGAAGGAAAAAAGAAAAAAAGGATTTTGTAAACAAAGTTCTGGATAATAATTTTAAGAGGGCCAGGCTAGCCACACCCACACTGTCGAGAGATCATTGGTCAAGTGGTAGCATGGGTGATAGGCGGAGGTGAATGTATGAGAAAGTTGTTAACACCCACTGAGGGGATTGGTATGAGATACCAATGTGAGAGAGGAAGAGTCTAGGAGGATAACTCTCCTCTGACCTTCCCTCACGAACGAGGGAGAAACCCTGAAATGGAAAGTGATTAATCTTCCAAAAATGGGAAGTAATTAATTTTCCTGGCCTAAGAACAAAGAGAATTCTTGTTGGGAATCGAGAATTATCAAGGAGCCCAAACCACATCAGCCCCACACTGGGTTTTGGACGGTGTCCATATAAATGAACGTCCCTAGGCAGTTTAGCAGTTGATTCACAGTTGGAGTTGGAGTTCAGTTCCGGACAGAGTCAGAGTGTTGCCTTGCAGAAGCTGACCGAGAAATTCCACACCCTTTCGACTTTGACTTCCTACCAAAAGCATGTTATTTTGATGAACGACTTAAGATACCATTAACTTGCTTAAGAAACACAAACATGTCACAAATCCATAGAAACGGGCTGGGAAAGAAACACACTCTTGTATATAACAGACAGATAAAGATAATTTGTTATTTCTCAACATATTTGAACCTCTTGAGTTTTGTTTTATTGCTTCTTTTACTTACACTTGTGTGATATCACCTTCACCCTGGATTCAGCTTGCACTAAGGCCCAACACCTAATTGATTTCGTCTACCTAAGATCAAAGTCACAATGTGGGTAGGTTAGACTTAAGATCAAAGTAGTTACTTCAGTAATCAGATGTTGGAAGTGAGCTGGTAACAACAAAGCTGGTATTAAACCGGAAACGACCAGATCGACCGGAACACAGGCTGGTGGCAGTGACAAGGAGTCAACCCCAAACGCCGGTGGAAAAAACCTTACAGCTTCACACAGCAACTGGGAGTTGACCATGGGCCGACAGCACAGTGTCATATATTGGTGTCGCGACCAGAGGATGTCACATATTGGCACTACAACCACCAGTGGGTGTCACATATGCAGTGATAAATACACATCTGGAAATATTAGGTTGGTGCAAAAATAATGTCGTTTTCTCACATAGTAACATATGTGAGAAAACGACATTATTTTTGCACCAACCTAATAGAAATAAATACATATCTGGAGAGAGAAATGCACATATAGTGAAAAATAGACAAATAAACATCTGGAGTGACAAATTTGTAGAAACAGAAATATGGAGAGAGACAAAATACAGATGGGTATTTTCTCTCTTTTTCCAAATGTCTGTCCCTCCAAATATGTACCTGTCTGTTTTTTCAGATATGTACCTGTTTATTTTTCTCTAGATGTGTATTTCTCTCTCCTGATGGGGATAGCCCTCTCCCTCTCTCCAGATGTGCATTTCACTCTTTCTTTAGATGTGTATTTTTCTCTGCAAACATGTATCTGTCGCTCTCCCAATGTGTACTTCACTCTCTAAATATGCATTTTTCTCTCCCTAGATGTATATTTGTCTCTGCTTATGTGTATGTTTCTCCAGAAGTATATTTGCCTCTTTGCTAATGTGTATATATCCCTCACACTCAAAATATGCATTTATCTCTCTCCAGATGCCAAATATTTGTCTCTTTCTTCAGATGTCAAATATGTACTTGTCTTTCTCTCCATATTTGTCTCTTTTCTCAAGATGATATTTCTCTCTCGAGATTTGCATTTTGTCTATCACTCCAGATGTGTATTTATCATACTCACTCCAAATGTGTATTTGTCTCTTTCCAGATGTGTCTCTCTCCAGAAGTGTATGTCTCCTGTTTGTCTCTCCAGGTGTGCATTTGTCTCTCTCGATCCAGGTGTATTTTTATCTCTCTCCAGAGAGACAGATAATTATGCTCGTGTGTATTTGTCTCTCTACAGGTGTGTATTTCTCTCTCAAGATGAATATTTTCTATCTCTCTCCAGATGTATCTCTCTTCAAATATCTTGTCTCTCCAGCTGTATATCTCTGTATAGATGTGCATTTCTCTTTCCCGATGTGTACTTGTCTTTCTCCCTAGACATGTATTTCACTCTCCAGATGTGTATTCAGTTATCAGTTATATGCTAGGGCACAAAAATCTCCTGAACCAACCAAGCATAGAAATGAATACAATATGGGAACCAGTAATAAGGAATGCCAGAGAAAAGTGATAATAACAACAAAAATTGCAATATGAGCTCCAGTAAAAACATGAATGATAAGAGCAAAAATTGCAATATGTGCAATGGTTGCTGAAGACGTTAAGTTTATAATACCCAGAAATTCATACACAGATGTGAAGGACCCATGAAACAGTGGATAAAGGCGTTAGTTAGATCCAGTGACAGGACCCAAACAGTGTGAGTTCAATACCCAGTTAAAGCAATGGAGAACTTTAAGAGGGAAATTAACAGGAGATAACTGATAACTGACATCTATTAAACATGGCACGTGGAACTAGAACAGTCTACCCCAGTGAGCGAAATAAAGGGTTCAGCTTGACATTCAAACCACCTGAAGAAGGTCGGAGCGTACAACGGCCGAAACGTTGCAATAAGTATGGCAACAAAGATGAGAACAATAATCCAAATAATGTAAATAATGAACAATTTATGAGTATATTTCTTATGATCAGCTCATATTGGAATTGTATGTATCTATCTATTTGTATGAATATAAAATTATTACTTAACAAAAACAAACTTAATTTTCATCTTAGGCGTTTCAAAAGAAGTCAATCTTTGCTTTGCTAATGTTGTCTTTTTAACAACGCTCATGGAAGTTGCATTTTCAGATGAATCTGTTAATGTTGATGGTCCTCCTGTTTCCTCATCCTTCTTTTTTCGAATGATATATCGATCCTCATTAGGGTTGTTTTTGAAATCTTCAAATAGTACAAGTTATAAGTATTACAGAGACAAGTTAAAAAAAACTAACTCATTCTTACATTTTGCCAAAACAACAGCTAATTTACTGAAAATTCCAAAACTTCAAATGGACACAAAACATCATCTTAGTACCGCATAAAGAATGCACTCGTACTCTACTTTAGCCCTGCAACTGAATTATTCAACAATCTTAACAGTGTGAAGAGCATTTGTCTTTGTGGATGGTGAACATCCACAAAGACAAATGCACTTCACACTTTTGTAGCTAAGTTTTGGTGTGAGGTCTCTTTGTGAGAGAGAACTGATGCCACTCAGCCTGTCTGCAACGAGTTTGACAAACAAGATACATAAACTGAATGAGAACAGACTATATATATATATATATATAGCTTTAACAGTTAAATTTCTGTTTCTGACAAAAACTCAGTATACTGGGGTTGATAAGACAGACAAATGATATTTTCGTCTGTCGAAATAAGCTTATTCCTCATATGAAGTGATTTTAGATTTTATTGTGTACTAGCAGTAGAGCCCAGCGTTGCAACAGTAAGAGATAGATCAAGTATTGACTATCATAAAGACTGAAAAATAAAATTGACAAAGATTATTGTTTAAGGTTGACAGACACGCATGTCTTAATTAGTTTTTTTTTTTGTTTTTTTTAACGAATTGGTCAAACTCAAACAAAAACATTGTTTTCAATCGTTATGAGTCTACCGATTGAATAGAATTTTATTATAAACAATTGTCTTGTAAATGCAATTTTTAAAGCATTCTGAATGTAAAAATAAAGAAAAAAGTGTGCAAGACAATAAGAAACACTACCTGCCAAAAAAAAAGTGAAGTTTTGTTGAAATCGGTTGAAAAATGTAGAAAATCCGATCCCATATATAAACGAACACACACAAACAACCTGGGTTTTATAATAAGTATAACTCGATATGAGTTGTCCCCCTTTCATTCTCACGATGCCTCTTAATCGTGTTTTCTAATTGATTTCATGCAAAAACAATTGTGTTTTTCAAATTTTTGGCGCTGTCAGAACCAACGCAAGGTAATTTTACGGAGTCCTGTGAAGTTTTGTTGAAATCGGTTGAAAAATGTAGGAAATCCGATCCAATATATAAACGTACAGACACACACACACATACACACAACCTGGGTTTTATAATAAGTATGATTATTATTTGCTCTGTAATAATAAATACATTGAGCTCTTTTTGTGAATCAGTTTTAATATTTTATATTACTAGGATCCACTTGGATTATATACCAATGGATTTGTTATCTTTTGTTATATATAAAGGGTGTTTCATTAAGACGGATTAAAGTCAGCAGTAAATAAATTAGTGTTATTTGTGAAAATTTATTTATTTCTCTATTGGATCATGTTATTTAAGTCATGGCAATTATGTGTGAAAAATAACATTACCCAAATGTCCACCAAAAAAACAAAAACAAAAAAAAACACATTTTTTTAATCAGTTAATTTATAACATTAATACTCTGTAAATTTACATTGAGCACTATTTTGTGAAAATAAAAATATCTATAAGAACACTGGATTATATATATCTTACTGTTCTTTCCTTATATATATATATATATATATATATATATATATATATATATATATATGTCTGTATGTATGTAGCGGACCATAGGTCTACATGTTGTTAAATTAGGAACATGTATGTTTATTCCTGCTAGAAAAAAGTTCAACTACAAGAACATGGCGGACTCAGAGATTGAATCCACCATAAAGAAGTGTAAAGAAAATCAACAAAACCGATATATATATATATATATATATATATATACATATATATCAACAAATATATGTATTAAAGAACAAAATTTACAATGGACATAGACATTAACATTTGTGTTTGAACGTAAAGTGTTTGTATTTTGGTGAATGTTTGTATGTATGTGTATGTGCGTATACTGTTCTCCCACAAATGGGGAGATGCACTCTTCTGCTAGAGCTTATATTGTAGAAGAAAAAGAGAATGAGGCAAGAAATTGCCCAGTATTTATAGTGCAGGGAGAGCATGCCCTAGCAAACATTTAGAAAATTAAGGAGTTAACTATATATATATATATATTTAAAAAATAAGATATAACTTGAGCTTACCTTGTTGAAAAACTAGCGACGGCTTATGAGTGCTGTGTAGCGTTTAGATTTATTTATATTCTGAAATTTCACGTGCATATTTTTTTTCTTTTTTCTGTCACCACATATTTTATCTCGTGCCCCTGAAGGGTTGTGGCCCACAGTTTGAAAAACTCAGCTCTAGGGGAATATACAAATACACATGGGCAGAGACAAATACACATCTGATGAGAGAATCAAAATATACATCTGGAAAAAAGATATATACTGGAAAGAGAAATACGCATCTAGAGAAAATGGAGACAAATATAAATCTGGAAATACAGATAAATCCAGATGATCATAGATAAATACACATCTGGAGAGACAGAGAAATGCACATCTGGAGAGACATATCCAGACAAATATAAGTAATTGCCTGTCTATCCAGGCTAATACAAGTCTGGAGAGTGATAAATATACATCTGGAGCGAGAGAGACAAATACACATCTGGAGAGACAGACAGGAGACATATACACTTCTGGGGAGAGAAATACACATCTGGAGAGGAAAACACACATCAAGAGAAAGAGAGACACATCTGGAGAGACAGACAATTACACATCTGGAGCGAGTAAGCACATTAGCAGAGTCAAATACACATCTGGAGTGATAGACAAAATGCAAATCTGGAGAGAGAAATATCATCTAGAGAAAAGAGACAAATATGAAGAGAAAGACAAGTACATATTTGACATTTGGAGAGTCAGACAAATAAGCATCTGGAGAGAGATAAATGCACAGCTTGAGCGTGAGGGACAAATACACAAGAAAATAGGCAAATACACATCTGGAGAGAAAGCCAAAAAACACACCTGGAGATACAAAGAAATACACACCTGGAGAGAGACTAATACACATTAACAGTGACAAACATACATCTAGAGAAAGGGAGACAAATACACATCAAGAGTGACAAATACACACATAGAAGAAGGGAGACAAATATAGATCTGGATTGACAACCAAGTAAATAGATAGACAAACACATCTGACAGACAAATTTGGTAAAAGAGGCAAATACACATCTGGAGAGAAGGAAAAGTCAAGTTAATTAATCCTAAAATTTATTAAAAGACTTCAAAATGGAAAAATATTTAATTTTAATGAGATTTTTTAAATTTTGTGTTTACATTTTTGATATAACATGGCAGTTAGATGACTAATGAAAAAACGTGCTAAGATTTTTAAAATGTCTGAAAAATTTTCTATATACGGAAATTAATTTTTCTTTTGATTCGAGTTAATTTTAGTTTTGCCATTATCCTTCCTTTCAAATAGAACCAAAATCTAAGAAGGCATTTAAAATGTGTTTTTCTCTTTTTTTTTTTTTTAGAAAATCTGTGGTGGTACCTGTTGTAAACCCTTTTGTGGGATCTGGGACTGTCTTTTACTTTTTGACCTTTTATAGATCGTCATTTTTAATTTTCGGAGTTTTTTTTGTTGTTTTAGCATTTTTTTTTAAACAAGGCACGTGAAAATGATATATAAATTTAATTTAGGTACCTCCACTAAGTCGCATAAAAAAGCAGCATATCACGATGAAAAAAGGCCCATAAATCAACGAAAACAGTTTTGTCTCAATATGTTGTTAATAATTGAAAGCTAAAGCATTAAATTTATTACTTATAGTAAGAAAAATATTGTATTTCAGATAGAAATTATATACATAGCATAAAAAATTTGTATCCAAACATTTCCTAATGATGTGTCTGAATTTTTCATGTCTTTATTCATGTTAACAAAGTAATCAATTGATAATAAGATAAGTTTTTAATCTTTTTTAATTTGATAATTGTTTGAAATTTTTTATTAGATAATAATTGTTTAAATTTTTTTATTAAATAATTGTTCACTTTTTTATTAGATAATTGTTTAAATTTTTTCTTAATTAGATAATTCTTTAAACTTTATTAATTAGATGATTAAATTCTTTTAATTATATAATTGTTAAAATTTTCTTAATTTTTGCAAAGTGAACGCAGTTTTTCGTTTTTAACTAGTACTTTTTAAAAATTTTAATCAGCAATTATGTAATATCTATTTTTTATTTCATACTTTCTTAATTAGATAATTGTTTAAACTTTTCTTATTAATTAGATAATTGTTCAAACTTTTTTATTAGATAAGTTTGTAATCTTTTTTAATTAGATAATTGTTCAAACTTTTTTATTAGATAAGTTTGTAATCTTTTTTAATTAGATAATTGTTTGAAGTTTTTTATTAGATAATTGTTTAAATTTTTTCATTAAATAATTGTTCACTTTATTAGATAATTAATTTTTTTTATTAAATAATTGTTCACTTTTTTATTAGATAATAATTGATTAAATTTTTTTCTTAATTAGATAATTCTTTAAACTTTATTAATTAGATGATTAAATTCTTTTAATTATATAATTAAAATTTTCTTAATTAGATAATTTTTTAAATGTTTTTAATTAATTAGATAATTCTTAAAACTTTTTTTATTAATTAGATAATTGTTCAATCTTTTAATATTTTAATCCAATACCCTAAACAATATTAGAGATCGCTGTTATCTATAATGGTGAAAAGACTTTTAGAAATATTTTGTGGCCCTAAAAAGGGCCGTTTTTATCCTTCATTGCCTCTTCATTCATCACCATTGCTGAGCTAATTTTTGAAATGTAACTCCTGCAAAACATAGCGCCAACTTCATATCTGGTCACATGATCAGTTACATCATTGACATATGAAATCATATAAAATTGATTTTCATAATTTTTGATGTAACCAATGTACTCACAGTTGATACCATCAATTGTCCAAATATGTCTAATTGTGTGTTCAACTGTTTCCAGTTAGTGTTTCTTTCAGGACTTGTCCACAATCAGGATAGATAGATTCCAAAGAATTGATTGCCAATTGTTTTAATCTTTTCTCTATGTCAACCCTTTTCTTTTTTTGCTGGTGGTTTTCCTTAATCTTTTTACAATTTCTTTGTTGACTTCCTATTGCCACTTTTTCTTTATACCTGTCTTGTGTCTGCCATACATCAGTGTATTTTTTAAATATTTTAGAAACTGCTCAGCATCCAGCTCATCAATGAATTTCCTTACGCGATTCCACTTGGCCTTGATAACATCGCTTATGCCTTGATACATAAACATTAGGCACAAGTTTCTGTCTTTCACAAAATTCACCGATGGCACCTTCAAGCTAGCATGGTATGCTGACCACCGATATTAATACTGATCTGGGAGAAGCCTCTATTGTCTGGAGTGATTTTGCATACTACCTGCTTAAAACCTCCACAGTCCATTTTAAGCAAGCAGTTACCATCTTGCAAATCAGTAGGGACACTATAACTTTTTTTTGGCAGGGTATTTCCAAAGAAATCCTTTGTGGAGGCAAAAATGGACATAGGGTTCTTGGTGAGTACCTTCACATTTTCAATGACTCCCTTGATGATGTTCATAGTGTCAATGGGGTCTTTTTGGTTATTGACACTAGTATAGAAGGTACTCATCCAAGGTCCTGATAGAATCTTCCCAGCACTTGCATCTCTACGATAGCGTTTTTTTTTCCCCGTTATTATTTCCTGCAGATTTCCAATAGTTTTATTTGTTGAGGAAAGTCCCAAGACAAATTGCTTACATTGATCGAAAATGGGAAAGTAAGTTGCACCTAGATGGAAAATTACATGCAACGGATTCCCTTGGAATCTAGTGATATCGAACAATGGAAGACCTTGTTGTTCAATAAAGTTCTTCATTTTCAAAATAAGACCCAATTTATCACTATATCTAAAGGAATTAAAAGCTACAAGAATTCGCCATGCTAGGCACTCACTCACATTCGTATTTCCCTCAGGACCTTCCTTGTCTTTGTTGCAACTGTCTCCAAAGGGTGTAAATTACAGTAGAGTTCTACCAGGTAAATTTGCCACTCCTTTTCCAATAACGAAACTGTTGAATGGTTAACAGGAGCCTGGTCTGTCAAGCAGCATTTGATTTTTGAAAGTATGATTTGCAAACTGGCATCAACACTTATGCCAGTAGATGTTGAGCCTACTTTAGTTAAGTTGTTGATGCAGTCACAAATATGCTGCTTGTAGTCCATTGCAGTCCCTCCAGAAACACGTTCCAGTGACACAAGATGGGAGGATGATGACGTTGTCAATAACACACAGTTCACCATCTTGTGTCGTGGAGTCGAAAACTAAAGTGCAGTTTTCTGCACTTTGCACAGCAATGAACGTCTTCACATCTGAAAGGAAGCCAAGCTCCCCCACTATTCTATAAATTGTTGTGGAACTTTTTTTTCGAAAGAGCAATGTTCCATGGTTAATGTATTTGAAATTCCTGTAACAAGTTTAGAAACATGAGAAGCAGGAACTCCATTCAAAAGACAGCCATAATGGAGTTTCCTGCCAACGAAAGAAATGGGAAATTTTTTTTTTGCCATTGATCAGATTTTTTTATTCTTTTTTAACAATTTCCGATGTTATAATTTTACTATATTTGGTTAAAGGAATGGCAGATGTTTCACAACACTGGTCAGAACTTTTATATGATGGGTTTTCAGTTGCAGCAGACAGGTTTTCAGTTGCAGCAGACAGGGTTGAAGCTGCAGCAGACAGGGTTGAAGCAGCAGCAGACAGGGTTGAAGCAGCAGCAGACAGGGTTGTACTAGCAGAAGACACGGTTGAAGTTGCAACTGGGGTGGTGGTGGTGGAAGAGGCAATGGAAGATGTGGCAGTAGCAGAATGAACCACCACTTCACATTCTTTTACGAAATCAGGGAAATTATTTCCCACATGTCTTTTTTTGTAATATTCAGAAAGTCTCCTAACTGAATATATTGAAATAGGAGGGAAACCATTTTGGGAATTCTGCTGGGTGGCCCATTCTGCAATCTTCAAGAAAGATCCATATCTATCAAAAAATTTCTTAAAAATATGGCCACACTTGATCTGCTCTCGCATATTAATATAGTCATAAATTTGCAAAACTTTTTCTGTTTTATTCACCATCTAAAAAGTAAAAAATTTAAACACAGTTAAGCAACGAAAACACATTAATTTTGAAATTTTTTTTATAATAATTAAAATATTCTGTAATCTTAATATTAATGAATTACTAAACAATTGCTAAAACATTTAATTAACAATTTCTTAAATAATTAACGCTCAGTCAATTTTGCCACATTAAGCTAGGTACCTCCACGAGATCGCTAAAAAAAGAGCATAGCATGATGAAAAAGACGCCATACATGATGAAAAAAATTTATAATCTAAATGTTTATGTTATTAAGAGGAAAGATCAAAGTATTTTGGGGGTATTTTTTTTTAAATTTTTAATAGTTCCTAGCATGTCCAAAATTTTCGTTAAAAATCTTTTCTTTCTTTTTTTTTTTTTGAGTCAGCAAAATTGACAGATTCCAACCGTTTTATAAAAAAAAAATGAAAATTTCATTTTTAAATTTTTTAAAATATCAATTATCATTTTTACAAAACTTATTTTAAGAAAATCAGAAATTAGAATGTTTAAAATATTTTGAACCAAGCTTAACTTAGCTTCTGCACTGAAAAGATGTAATTTGAAAATAAAACAAAGCAGGTCATAAAGTTTCACATCACTTGACAGGTGATGAATGACATATTGACAGAGTCCGTGAGGATAATTTGTTCTACGGAAGGAGAAAAGTGAAACTATTTACATTTAAGTGAACAAATTATTTACCTCGTTATTATCAAGGAAAGTTTTCAGAAATCTAATTTTTTTGTATTTATAATTTAGCTTTCACCTTTACGCTGCTTTATGGAAAATATATTATAAAGAAATTAAAATAAGATTGTTAACAGTGAGATTAAATTTCATAAGAAAGGTATTTAATTAATTTATAGGTACCTTTCTTATGAAATTTTATCAGAAGTGTACATAAAATACTATAATTTTATGTACACTTATTAAATTTTACTGTGTTATTTGTATTTCCATTCATTTTATTATTAATTTTGATATTTCATTTGTCATAACAGATTAATATAAAAATAAGATCATAAATTTCCTAAGATGATACCGATACTTGTAGGTACCCTTCTCAGTTGAAATTGTAAAATCAAATTAACTTCTCCACACGTGTTTCGCAAAAGTAAAGGCTTTATTTAATAAAAATTCATTTTTCATCGAAAATGTTTTTGCTTTCAGAAAATATTGTCCATATTCATAAAAGCAAATAAAAGCATTTGAAATTAAATAATATTTGTTTTATTGAGTTTTATGTTAAAATTCAGAGCTGATTTTCAGATAGGGGGTCCAATTAAAAACTAAAACAAGATTTGCATTCCTCAAAGCCTTGTGCTTTAGCTTTTAGAGATTGTATATCACTAAAAACCTGACGCGATAGAATTTCTAGCGTTTTCATAAAATTAGTTGGGTGGGGGGAGTAAAAAAAAATATTTCTGCCATGACTTTAATAAAAAAAACAAACTTATTTATAATAATTTCGATCATCTGTGAATAGTTTCTGAAAGTTTCATTAACATCCGACAATTATTTTTATTTTTGCAAGATTTTCCAAATGAATGCGTGTCATACCAAAAAAATGTGCTAAAAATTGTCTATGTTATTTATTTTACAGAGTTCTGGTGATACAAAGAGAAGAGAAACAAGGTTTTTTTTTAATCAAAATTTAGAATGTCCTGAAAAGAAGGAATAATTTTAGAAAATAATTAAAATAAACTTTGATCTTTCCTCTTTAATAACATAAGCATTTAGACGATAAAATTTTGTTTTCGGCAAGGTTGGCATCTTTTTCATGCTATGATGCTCTTTCTTTATATTTTCTTCAATACAAGAAGAAATCGGTGTTGAAAAGTTTTCAAAATAACATTTTTTTTTTTTCAGTTTTCAATGAAATCTAATCATAATTAAAATTAGAAAACTAATTTAAAATGTGAATGGAATAATGTATTAAGAACTACAAATATAAATTTAAGAAGAATTAATTTTTAAAAAAATTAGAAATTATTTTTTGTCTTTTCGTTTCTTACGTTCTTATAATTTAATTAATAAGAAAAAATTATTTCAATGAAATATGATCCAAAAAAAAAAAAAATACTTTAAAGAAAAATATTTAATAAAAAGTAATTAAAAATAATTACAACTTACTTTTAAAATTTGAAAGGAATTTTTTGCAAACACGTAAAACGAAGTGAATCAGAACAGGACATAGAAGAGAAAGAATTTGCGCGCGCCAAACTACTCAAATCACGTGACCTTTTTACGGATTATGTCATACATTTCCATACGTAGAAATTATAAATAATTTAATTCGTTTCTCAATAAGTCCTGAAAGTTTCATTAAAGTCCGACAATTATTTGATATTTGCAAGAATTTCCTAATTAACGTGTGTTTTCCTCGGGAAAAGCGCAAAATAAAACAAACCTTTTTTTCTCTATTAATAATGCGCTGTCGTAAAAGAAAAAAAAATAATTCTAAACAAAATTTTCTCCGTGCTTGAAAGGAGTAAAAATTTCAAAAAATAAAAAAATACTTTGGTCTTTCCTCTTCATAACAACATATTGTGACAAAACTTTGTTTTCGTTGATTCATGGACCTTTTTTCATCGTGATATGCTGCTTTTTTACGCGACAATTTAATTAAATTGTTTATATATCAAGAACAATTTTAGGGAAAAAATTATGATAAAGTGGAAAAAGTTTTCGTGTGACGAGTTCCGTCCTTTCGGAGTTTTTCGGACTAACTAAAACTAAGTGCGCTGATAATTTTAAATAAATATAATTAATATATTTATTTAATACTTTTTTTTTGTTTGGAGTAATCCTAAACCAGAGGGGGACCTTCAGACGGTGTAGTGGTTAACAAGCTTGTCTCGCTAGAATAATTACGACTGAGTGGGTACCCCATACTTTCGGCTTTCTTTGTGCCACATCTAAGTTACGCTTGGAAAATCGCTATAGTCTACCTTTCGTTTTAGTAATTAGTTCTTTCTTAATGAAGTCCTGAAGGACGAAACGGGTCACGGCGAATTCAAAACTTTTTTTTCCCCACATTGTCATTTTTTTTAATATCCATCTGTTTTTTGTACTATTAGACAAGCGTTTTACTAATATAAGAATTGAAGTTTTTAATTTGCATTGGATACTTCTCAGTGAGATAAGGACATATTTCTTGCCCTATTGTTAGGTTGAAAAATGAATTCAAGACGACTTAGGGTGTAACTAAGGGGAGATAACTCAAAGTACATCCTGTTTTTTTATGCACATGGTTACAAGTGGACTGGTTGTTTGTAAGTGTGGCTTTCTTGCTATTTTTTCAAGAATTGTTTTGTCCTTATTATTCGAAATAATCAGTTGTCGTAATTTTAAAAAGTCTGTTATTATGTTTTATAGTTTCAGCCGCCATAAAAAAAATCGCTGATGAATTTAAAATAATTTATTTCTTCATCAAAACAAAACAATACCTTCAATTTCAAAACAGTTTTTTAAGCGCGAAATTCCCCCTTTTTTCGGACAGATGTCTTCATTTGTGTCTTTAAATAAGACTTTTCAACACAGCATTTTGTTTGCTGCCTTCTTCGCCGCCTGAAGTCGTGATATATGAACAGATCTTCACCTTGTATTTTGTCTTTAACATTTTTAAATTAACACAGCTTTTCAATTTTATTTTTTAATTGATATTATTGTCTCCTATTGTTTTGTTGACTAAAAAAGAAATAATAAAATATAAATAAAAATAAAAGATCATCGGATGACAGTCACTGAGTCAGCCTGGCTCTTTTTCCAGTGAGCTCCCATGCGTGTCAATACAAACAAAAATGAGAAAAAAAATCTAAAAACACGAATCCAACAGCATGAATTGGAAATAAAAATAAATAAACGAAACCTCTGGCAAAATTTGAACTCGTATTTCTAATGTTTGTAAAAATCTGTCTTGGTATGTCGATGACAATGTTATTTTTTAAAATCACTAATAAATAATTAGTTTAACTTTAAAATACGACTAAAATTTCACCGACCATTATTTGTAAATAAACACTTTCTCCTGTTTAATTATCGATATTGTGATAAAAAAAGACTTTGATAAAAAAAAAAAAAAGCAACTGAAATCAAGTTGGAATATTAAGAAATACGATCGAAATTTATAATAATTGCCTCAACTTCAAACGACAGAGGACTATTTATTACTACTTGTAAAAATAAGTGAAATAAAAAAAAATCTTTTTTTCATTTTCAATAGTAAGTAGTCCCCAGTAATGCTTGCCTTCATTCCTGACCACTGACAATCCCTTACTTCCTCATTTTCAATGCATTCCTATAGTAAAATCATTAGCAATGCATTTCCATTATAGTATACATAGAATAGCCCTATTCTATCAGTAATGCTTGCCTTCATTCCTGACCACTGACAATACCTTTCTTCCTCATTTTCAATGCATTCCTATAGTAAAATCATTAGCAATGCATTTCCTTTATACATATAATAGCCCTATTCTATCAATAATGCTTGCTTTCATTCCTGACCACTGACAATCACTTTCTTTTGTAATCACCATTAGATTCATCTCTAACTCTTTCTAAATGCTCTGCACTGTCCTCAGATTAACATCCAAACACTCTGAAATGTTCAAATTGGTGTTTCCGGCATGAATGCCAAGCAGTACAGCATGCCGTTTCCAAATTTCTGATGGAGTAAATTGCATCATGGTGCTCTTTTTCTCACAGAAAATCAAAAACAAACACATACATGAAAGTAAAAATGTATAATGGCGACAATTTAACCATCATACCCTGTATAATAGCCCTATTCTATCAATAATTCTTGCTTTCAATTCTTGACCACTGACAATTCCTTTCTTCTGTACAGTGTAAATATTTTTTCCTTTAAAAGCCAAAGTAGCACCAATATGTTCATTATTACAAGGAAAAAACAAAGTATTTTTATTATTTTATTAATCCTTTCTAGCATGTTCGAAATTTTGGTTAAAAATCTTTCTTTTTTTTTTTTTTTTTGCATCACCAGGTGGACCAAAGATTAGTATTTTATGGTAAAAAAACACAGTGTTTTGAAAATTCTTGCAAAAATCAAATAATTGTTGGATTTTAATCAAATTTTCAGAACTTGTTCGCAAATGAATGAAATTATTTTTGAAAAATCTTGGTAAAAAAATTTTTTATCCCAATTTACTTAATTTTATGAAATTTCAAGAAATTAAAATTAAAATTAAAATTTCAAGAAATTAAAATTCTAGGATCTTTGTATTTATAGTAGTTAAAAGCAGGAACTCCTTGAAGAATTTAAATCTTCAATTTGTCGAATAGAAACACCATTTACTGAAAATCTCCTCTGAATTGTAAAATAAAAAATGCAATAAAACTATGACATTATTTAATTAGAAAAGTTTTTAATTGCTTTTATAGATAGATATATTAAGGACACTTAAATAATGTTTTTTTATGAGTAAAACAAGAATTATTTTTTTTTTTTTTTTTTTTTTTAAAGAATTTTCAGTTTTAAAAATTTTAATTAGAAAAATTTATTAAGTTTTAAAATTTTGTGTTAATTTCAGCCTTTTAGATATTATTATTATTAAGTGAAAACTTTATTTACTAATCATAACTGGAAAAGCTTAATACAAATCATCAAACACTAATATTTTAAAAATAATTTTCATTTTTTTTTTTTTTTTTTACTTGTGTATAAACATGCCATTTTTTGTCAGTAGGGCAACCATACACAGCATTATCAGAAAATAAGAGTGATGACTATACTAAATTTAAAGTCAAGATCTGTAAAAATTTAATAAAATATTAGATTACGGTAAATATTTTCCTAAATTTTTAATATTACTGAGTACTTAAAAATTAAATATAAAAAGCGCTCGCGCCATTTCTTCAATTTTATTTGACAGATAAAATTTCCATAGAACATTAGATCTGTCATCACCTTGTCAAAACACATCAACATTGCTACTGTCGGTTAAAAACACAGCTATCTGGTTAAAATATGCATTTCTGCAATGTTTTAAACTTAAAATAATATTTGTTTCAAATTGGATTAATTATGCTTAAATTAACTAAAATTTCAGAAAAGTTTATTTTATTTTGGGAAGATATTTTAATAAAGAGATTTACATTGCGATAAAAGACAATAAAAAAAGTGGCATTAATCAGCTATTTTAGCAAAAAAAAACAGAACTAAAAAACTTCCAGATAATTGAAATACAGCAAAGTATTTTGCTTATTGGAAATATTAAATTTAATCTATTAGTTTTTTGTTTTTTTTTTAACTGGTCCCTAATATATATATATATAATTATTTATTTAAAAAAAAAAAATTTATAACGTAAATATGTTATAAAATCACTACAAAAATAGCCATTTTGTTTCAACACCCTCAGTGTCTTATTAAGTGATGATTTTGAATGTAAAATAAATGGTTTTAAAAGTTTCAAATTAATTAGCAATCCTTCGCAAGGGGAAAACGTTGTTACAAAAGCTAGATTGACCAATCAAAATACAAGTATAGGAAAATTCAAAAACTTGACAACGAAGTCATGTTATAATAGCTATTCAGATGTTTAAAATATGGGTAGTATTAAAAAAGAATTTATTCTAACCAATAATTACTAAATTTATATGATAAAATTTAATATTAAAATTAAAAACTGCTAATTTCAAAATCAAAATTTAATCGCTATTAAGTTTACAACTATAAAATTACTGAGGAGAAATGAAGAAATATATATGTTATTCAATTTATATCTTCATTGAAGTTACCTTACCTAATTTTATATCCGGTCCTTTGACAATATGTATACGTTTTAATCCTAAGAGTGTGTGAGTGGGGTCCTAAACTCACGCGTAAAACAAACACAATCAGATTATAATTTATAAGCACCCAGACATATTTATATATATATATATATATATATATATATATATATATATATATACACACACACACAAAAAGAGACAAGACAGAACATCTCCATGGTCCTTCATGAAAAAAAGAAGTTGGGGGGAAGGGAATATATATATATATATATATATATATATAGAGAGAGAGAGAGAGAGAGAGAGACAGTGTGATGGGTAAACTGTCACCATTTTATATTTTTAATTTCTTTCATGCGTATTATTTGTTTTCGATTTTGTCAACTACACAATATAGTAGAGTTAGTTGGAGAATGTCTGTGAGAAAAAGCGTAACATAATGCAATTCACTCTGCCAGAAATTTGGAAATGGTATGCTGTACTGCTTGACATTCATGCCAGAAGCTCAATTATAAACATTTCAGAATGTTTGGGTGTCAATTTGAGGACAGTGCAGAGTATTCAGAAAGAGTTGGATGAGTCTAATGGTGATTACGAAGACATTTGGAGTGATCCCTAGTAATGGCAACATTATGCCGCCATTCATCTTCCCACAAGGCCTCGGACTCATCACAGAAGCGTGCATCAAGTGCTTTGAGGAGGTAGTGCTGCCCTGGGTCAAGAGGATGGCTACTAGAAGACCATATGTCTAGCAACAGGACTCTGCACCATGTCACAAAACCAGAAGAACCGAGTTATGGCTGTCAGACAATTTCTGCCACTACATCACACCTTACATTTGGCCACCTGACTCCCCAGACTGCCACTCCCACTTCATTATTATTTGTGGGGTGCATTTGAGCGAAAGACCAACAAAACACCTTTAACACCAACGATGAACTGAAAGCAAGGATTATAGCAGCATTCACCAACTTAAACAAGGAGACCGTCCAGAAGAGTTGCAGGATATTTTGAAGTCGTCTAGAGGCCATGGTTGAAGCCAATGGCAATTTTATTGAATAAATATGCTCTTTAGTATTTCAAGATATTTTTGTGTGATTTTGGTAAATATACCTGTTAAAATGAGATGTCAGTGTTATTTTCATTTTTGTGTAATTATGCAATTTATTCATTGCACTGTGTGTGTACACACACACACACACACACACACACATATATATATATGGGGCTTATGACCATATCATGTCAAAACACTGGTTCTCTTACAATCACCAAAGTTAAGCAATGTTCAGCCTGGTCAGTACCTAGATGAGTGATCCATTGGGAATACCAGGTGCTGTAAACTTGGATGTGCAGTTGTGTAATGGATAATGGCTCAAAATTGGAAATCAGAGGGCCAAGTTTAAATTCGAGTCAAGTTTGTTATATTCACTTATGTGCAAATACCCTTGGGGAAGGTATGAACCCACATCTTCTCTCCCAGCTGTGGGTTATTTAGTAGAAGTTGTTTTAGTAAATCATTATTATCTCCCCAAAATTCTTACACTCTAAAAATATGTTCTGACTTTAAATAACCTGCAAAAGGTTGATGAGCTGTAAAAACAATCAATACACCTGATTCACTCTCTTGCCATATCTGTTGAACAGGAGTAGAGGTTTATCCCTTTTTTCTTGTTTAGGATTGGGTTTCTTGTTTCTTCTAAAGTCTTCTCATTCTCTTTCACTTTCTCCCAACAACCCCTTATAGCATTATTGTCTTGTTTGGGATGAAATGATGAAAAAACAATAATGTGTAATAGTCTGAAGAGTTGTCAAGAAAATTAACTAAAATTAAGAAGAAATCCATGATGTAAGCAGTGTTTTATCTAATTAGGAATTTGGGAGATTACTAAAGAATTCAGGATACTAACATCTGTGGTCTGATGATTGGAATAATTGAAATATTAAAGTAACCAAAATTAAAGACAGAAATCATGTTAAAAATTAATATCTGTTAATATTGTAATTATATTCTTTTCAGAATTGTCTCCCTTGCATTTAATTTCTCACACTTGTTTTGTTTAGCAGCAGATTTTTTTTATTGACTGATTCGTTCTTATTGACCAATAAAACATTCAAGCTATTCAATTAGATGATCAGTGTTCTGTATAAAGTAAATAAATATGATGATCATGTTTTTCTTTAGAACCAGTGTATATTTGCAAGTTTGTATAAATAGAAATAAAAAGATATCTTTGTCCTATAAAGTGATTCAAGAAATTAACATGACTTCTCAGCCAATTTGGTAGCAAATACAGTGTAGTGCTTTTTTGTAGGTATGTTTGTCACTGTAACATAATAAAAACGGCAGCTTGTAGCAAGATTTCACTTAGAACAATTCTGTTAAAATTTGTCAGCCTAAAGAATAAATCAGTTTCTAGTCCAGTTTGCAACTTGATATTAATATTATTGTATCTTTGTTCGCACTCATCCCAATAGCAATGAATGAAGTTTCCTTGTTTGCATGTTTGTTATAAAAGCTGAAAATAAAATCATATCACCATTAAAAGAGGAAAAAAAGGAATGAGAAGATTACAATTTTTTGCATAAAATAATGATACCTTATTTTGTTAAAAAAAAAAAACTAGAAGATAGTGAAGCATGAATGTTGTAATAAAATGTCTCATTTAAGAAATGACTAGAGAATATTTGAAAGCAATCTTTCATAAAAAGTCACAATAAGATTAAGAAAGGTATAGAGGATATTGAAGCAAGAAAGTTACAACACAAAGTCACTACAAGACTAAAGCATATTAAAACAAGAAAGTTGTAATAAAAAGTCACAATAATATCACAAAAAAACTAGAGAATATTCAAGGAAGAATGCTGTAATAAAAAGTCACAATAACACTAGAGAATATTGAAGCATGATATTGTAATAAAAAGTCACATTTAAGAAAAAACTAGAGAATATTTGAAGGCAATTTGTCATAAAAAATCACAATAAGATTAAGAAAGGTGTAGAGCAGGGGTTCTTAACCTTTTGATGATTCCAGACTCCCAATAGATTGTCCAATATGGTCCCATACCCCCTTCACTTGACTGTTGAAATAATTATCACCAATCCTATTATTTGCCAATATGTCTTCCAAATATTTCAATTGCTTGAATATACTTTACTTTAGATATGGATTGCTAGGAATAGAATATGAAAAAAACCATAAGCATTGATAACTTTATTATATTTTTTTTACTGAAAGCAAAATAAAGTTATAATTCAGTTTTATTACACAAGAAAAAGGAAGAGAACATAAACGTGTAAGTCTTTTTAGTATCTCGACTACAATAAAACAGACTTTTTTTTTACTAATCTAGTGAGATATTTGCTGTTGGTTTTGTGTAATCTGTCAAACACAACACTGGTGGTGGGGACACTACTAGTACAAAGAAATCGAATCCCATACCTGCAGCATTTGGTATCCAAACCCCCAAGGGGTATGGATACCTCCAGTTAAGAACCCCTAATGTAGAGGATATTGAAGCAAAAATGCTGTATTAAAAAGTCACAATAAAACTAGATATTGAAGCAAGAAATTTACAACAAGACTAAATCAAATTAAATCAAGAAAGTCGTAATAGAAAGTCACAATAATATCACAAAGACAAGCGAATATTCAAGGAAAGAATGCTGTTATAAAAAGTCACAATAAGACAAAAGATCTTGAAATGGGAAACTTGTAACAAGAAGTTACAATCAGATTAAAGTGGATGAGAGTTTATTGACGGAAGAAAGCTGTGATAAAAAGTTAACAGAAGACGAGGATATTGAAGGAAGTTGTATTAAGTCACAATAAGAAGGAAATTGTGATAAAAAGTCACAAAATGATTAAGAAAGGACTAGAGCAGGGTTTTCAAACTGTGGGTGCCAACCCTTCATTGGATCGCAAGGTAAATGGATTGTGACAAAAAAGAAAGAATACACATGAGATCAAAGTGCAGAATATAAAAAAATTTAAATCTTGCACCACACTTACAAATTGGTGCTAGTTTCTTACTGAGGTAAGCTTGTATTATATTTAATTTTTTAAGATATAATTTCATATATATATATGCCTGATGATTGCACTTACCATCAAACAGCCTGTCACCTCTGAGTGTTGACTTCAGTGTTCACTTTTATATTTACATACGCTTTATCTCTGATATTGAGCACTTTATCCCATAATATAGCATACCTTAAAATTATATTTCTTCATTCACACACACACACACACACACACACATATATATATATATATATATATATATATATATATATATATATATTACATACGCTTTATCTCTGATATTGAGCACTTTATACCATAATATAGCATACCTTAAAATTATATTTCTTCATTCACACACACACACACACATATATATATATATATATATATATATATATATATATATATATTACATACGCTTTATCTCTGATATTGAGCACTTTATACCATAATATAGCATACCTTAAAATTATATTTCTTCATTCATATATATATATATATATATATTGATTCAGTAGCCTCTATTTTCATTGTGATTTTTTTATCAGGACTTTGTGTTGAACATCATCCATTGTTTTAAAAAAAAAAATGTTTTCTTCATATTATTGATAATCATACATTCGGCAGCAAGGCCTCTGATCAGGTGGTTTTGATGTGTGTGGCACCACCTCTTAACTTCTGTTATTCCCTAACCCACGATGGTAGCAACTGTTAGGCTCCCAGCTATGAGCAAATAGTGAAATGCAAACAAAAGACTATGAAAGTATAAAAATACATTTTAATAATAAAAATACCAGCAAAACATTTTCATGCAAAAAAAAAAAAAAAGACCGACAATACATGACCAAGAATACATTTTATCTGTAATTGGAGTCATACAACTACATTCAAAATATATTTAGTTGAAGCCATAAAATTCTGAAATATTTAGACTTTGGCATTAAATAACCCATAAAGTTGTTGATATGCCGCTAAACAAAATTTACCAACTGACCAATCATATTATTGATGCTTTTTATCACAACTTTCTTTATTCAGCATCCATTCATCTTCATCTTATTGTAACTTCTTATTACGACTTTCTTATTTCAGTACAAGGTTAACAAGACGCAAAGTAAGATTAAAGTTGTAGCTGCTAATAAAATTGAACTTGCATCTTGTATTATGGGATCTCGTCTTTTATCAATACTGTCTTAATCAGCTAAATATGTCTCAATGCTAAACAAATCTCATTATATAGCGACTTTTCCTACCAAACTTCTATTGCTTTTACTAAATATTTATAAATGTTTGTTTTATTCCCTAATATCAACAGCTTATAGATTTTCAGTGTACACTTTCATTTCTTTTGTAAAATTTTTATACACCTGTACACTTTCATTTCTTGTACTCTTTCATTTCTTTTTAGTTCTCTAATGGCATCTTCCAGTGACAGTGATGATGGGAACTCTTCAGTTCAGCAGTGGAAGAAGAAGAGGAGGCTGAGCCGGAAGAAAAGACTAAAAACAAAGGGAAACAAAGAACTGTGTACAAATTCTCCGCAGACTGTAGCAGCCAAAATAATAAGCTCAACCAAACGACCTTTCTCACCAAAGAAGCCTGCTGAGAATGATCTAAAAAAACAAAAAAATTGTCAGAGCAAAAACCACACAAAGTTGTTTGATTTTACAAACTTGAAGGCGAAATCAAAAACTAAGACCAAATCTGAAAATGGCAGTACTCCAAAGAAAGGCCTCCAAAAGATGAAAGCAGTTTTAAAAAAGAAACCTGATACAATGGACCAGCAGTCGAAGCAGATTGAGAAACTGCAGAAAAAGTTGAATGCTGCTAAATTTCGGTATCTTAACGAAAAACTCTACACAGAATCCGGAGATAAGTCTTTCTCCTATTTCCAGTCAGACCCACAGGCTTTTCAGATCTATCATGAAGGTTTTCAAGACCAGGTTAAAAAGTGGCCTCTGAACCCTTTGGACAAGATCATTGCCTATGTCCGTCAGAGCCCTCGAACTGCAAAGATTGTAGACTTTGGATGCGGAGAAGCATTACTTGCCCAAAGTATCCCCCAGGAAGTTGCGTCTTTTGACTTGGTTGCTGTCAACAAATATGTCACAGCTTGTGATATGTCACACGTGCCGTTAAAGATAGCCAGCATGGACATCGCTGTCTTCTGTTTGTCCTTGATGGGAACTAATATGGCCGATTATATTATCGAGGCTGGACGAGTGCTAAAAAATAAAGGGATCATGTTGATTGCCGAAGTTGTGAGTCGTTTTGAAAATCAGTTGTCCTTCATCAGGGAAGTGGAAAAACTGGGTTTCTGTCATTTGTCAACAACAAGTTTTAAAATGTTTGTCATCATCAAGTTTATGAGGGACTCGTCAAAATCCAAAATAAAGAAAAATGACATCTTCCTCAACCTGAAACCTTGTGTGTACAAAAAACGTTGAGCCACGGTTTTCTTGCCCAACAGTAGCATAGCAGAGAATGTCTGTACACAACCAACTCCCAAAGTCTGTGGCTCCTAAGTTTTACATAAATATCTTAACTATTTTTTAATAAAAGAAAATGGTCTGAATTTTTCAGCTTTGCATCCTCATTTTTGTTATTTTGATACACTGCATTGCAGCCTGTGCTCTCTCCAACTTTCCTCATATCATGTCTAGTAATCAGTTATTTTCTTTAATCATCAGTTGTGCACTGAAGTGACAAGGATTGATCTGTTCCTAAAAATTTGAAGGCTTATGGCCATATCACATTGAAACAATGCTTCTTGTGTGATCACCAATGTTAAGCAACATCGAAATTGGTCAGTACCTAGATCAGTGATTCCCAAACATTTTTCTCTTAGTCACATTTTTGGAATTAAAATTTGCTCAGTCTTCACCAAATTTTATGTGATAAAAAGTACATTTAAAAATAAAAAACAGAGAGAGTTAAAGGGAGATAACTGCGGATTTGAAATCAGAACAGTATCATTAACTCCCTCCTCCAATTTGCAGACCCTAGTTACAATATTTTTAATACTTGATATAATCCAAAAATTTCAGTGATAAAATCAGTTAAAAATTATTTATAACTATTTAAACCGGACTCATGCATGCAATTACAAGTAATCTTACTTATTATAAAACCCAGGTTGTGTGTGTGTGTCTGTATGTTTATATATTGGATCGGATTTCCTACATTTTTCAACCGATTTCAACAAAACTTCACAGTACTACGTAAAATTACCTTGTGGTGGTTCTGACAGCACCAAAAATTGGAAAAATACAATTGTTTTTGCACAAAATCAATTTGAAAACACAATTAAGAGGCATTAATTAAAGAGGGACAACTCATATCTAGTTATACTTATAAAACCCAGGTTGTTTGTGAATGTGTGTCTGTGTTTGTTTATATATGGGATCGGATTTCCTACATTTTTCAACCGATTTCAACTTCTTTTTTTTTTTTTTTTTTTTTTTTTTTTTGGCAGGTAGTGTTTCTTATTGTCTTGCACACTTTTTTTCTTTATTTTTACATTCAGAATGCTTTAAAAACTCCATTTACAAAACAATTGTTTATAATAAAATTCTATTCAATCGGTAGACTCATAACGATTGAAAACAATGTTTTTGTTTGAGTTTGGGTTTGACCAATTCGTAAAAAAAAAAAAAACAAAAAAAAATAATTAAGACATGCGTGGCCGTCAACCTTAAACAATAATCTTTGTCAATTTTATTTTTCAGTCTTTATGATCGTCGATACTTGATCTATCTCTTACTGTTACATCCCCGGGCAACGCCGGGCTCTACTGCTAGTCCATAATAATATTTTAAATTTTAAAATCATATTTATTTTTGGCATATGAATTTTTTAAAACTGTTCTAAATCTTTGATTGCCTTTCAATCATTCCACCTCACCTGCTATCCTCTTCCACCTATGAGGTGTGCCACACTGTTTGGAAACCACTGACCTAGATGGATGACCACTTGGGAATACCAGGTACTGTAAGCTTGGATGTGTGGGTGTTGTAATGGATAACAACTTGGAATCGGAAATTTGAGAACTGAGTTCCAATTCCAGTCAGGTTCGTTATATTTACTTACATGCAAATATCATTAGGAAAGGTATGAATCTGCCTCTTCTCCCCCACAACTATGGGTCAATTAGTAAGACTTCTGTGTAAATCATTATAATATTTAAAATATTCTTACAATTTAAAAATATTTTCTGTCTTTATATAACTTGCAGAAGGTTGATAGACTGCAAAAACATTCACTCAATCTAAAATGTGAATTGTAAACAGATCTTTTCCAATAAAAATTAACAATTTCAAGGAAACCTTTTATGATCGACCAGTGACAAATGATTGAAAGAACCAAAATTGAAAGCCTTCCTGGGTTAGATGATAAACTACATTCAGCAACAAGGCCTCTGATCAGGAGGTTTTGAAGAGCATGGAACCACCTCTTAATTGCTGGTGTTCCTAGGTCCACCCTGACCCAGAGTGGTAGCAGCTGTTAGGGTCCTAGCTATGGGCAAATAGTTACTCCTACCCCCCAAACTGGGGTCAAAACAATATGAAAGTTTAAAAATAGGTTTTAATACCAGCAATAAATTTTTTGAAGAAAATTGTTACCAGCAATACATTTTTGGGAAAAAATATTATCAACAATAAAAATCTTGTTTGCATTAAATAACCCATTGAGGTTGATATGAAGTAAAATAAACCAAACCAAACCAAACCAAAATTGAAGGTGACTTGGCATTACATGCACCTGAAGAAGGTTGGAGATCCCACCAACTAAAATATGACAAAAACAAAGATGAGAATGTTAGCCTGAACAATTCTTGGAATGATTTTTAAATTTATTTTAAAATAGGCTTTATCAAATTTTTTTTATTTATGTTGTAACCTAGGGAAGGTTACTGAATAGAATAATCAAACGAAAGTTGGCAATGAACAATAATACTTAATAATACTGGTAATGAACAATAAATAATACAACACATAAGATCCACCAGCGGTGTGTATAAGTAGTAAACTGCTAGAAGTGAGTTTAGTGAATTCCACAATGTATCTCCAAGAATGCAGGATATTTACGAACTGCCCCATGCAGTCAGATGTGGCACAAGGCTGAATTTAATGTGGTGTATCTGAGCCAGTAGTCTCATCCAAAAATTTCCTGTAGACCCTGTATAAAACGGCATTGGGTAGCTGTTTCCCAAGACGAGACTCTGCCCTTCGACAGATTCATCTGGGGATCCTCTCTGCTAAGAGGCAGAGAATTTGACCAGCACAGTTAGAGACAAATCTCCAGTTGCAGGATATCTACCAACTGCCCCATGCAGCCAGATGTGACACAAAGCCAAATTTAATGTGGGGTATCCAATCCCATGGGCTCAGCCAAAAATTCCCCGTATAAAATGGGGTCAGTAGCTGTTTCCTGAGACAAGACTCTGCCTTTCAACATAGCTATGTCTGGGGATCCTCTCTGCTCGGGGGTAGAGAGTTTGACCATCACAGTTGGAGACGAATCTCCAACTGCAAACCAACATACAGTATTTACTACTATATTTATGTGAATGGGGACATGTCCATTATTGTCCATTTTTTTTTTTTTTTTTTTTTTACGTAAGATAATACATATATGTTTTGAAGATCCTTGCTCTTCTGAAAAGTTTTTGACTGTTGATTCTCTGCCTTATATTTTAAAGCAACTTAACTGACAACTGGTGGTTGTTCCAGGCCTGTTGCAAAAGAGATTTGAGGGGTTTGCAAATAAGAATTTTTTTCACACTAAAATTAGTTTGCATCATTTTCACAGGATGAAAATGATTTTCAGTGGTGCAAAAAAATAAATCTTAAGCAAAGCACTTTCATTGGTCTTCAATAGAACACACACACACACACACACATATATATTTAAGCTATGCTGTATTTATGGGTAGACATGTTCAATATCTGTGATAGAGTGTATGTAAATATAGATATAAAAGTGGACACTGGTCAACACTAAGTGCCGGCAGTCTGTTTCATGTTTAAACACAATCTTCAAACTTGAAGATTACTTGTGTTCAAGCATGAAACAGGCTGTTGCCATTTGGTGTTGACTTCAGTGTCCATTTATATATACTTGTGTCTTAGTCTTTAGATATATACACAAAATAAGCTTTGGTGCAAAGTTTTATTAAAAATATGATTATTATGACACTAATATTGGGTCATTATTTTATAATGCCTCTCTGCCTCAAGGATTTCCCAAACATTCATACACTGTATTAAGGAAAATGAATGATAAGAGAGGTACTAAAATATGTTTACTATTTATTACTTATTAACTGTAACAATAAAAAATGACATAAAATTTGTACTTAGAATAGGTGATGGTTGTACACTAAAAGATTACTACTTTTAAGTTACGATGAGGTCATTGTAATATCTTTTGTTCCTCGTTGGTGTGAGTCTGTATATTGGTTGTGACACATCTTGTTCCATCTTTTTCTTTGGTCTGGACTAATTCTCTATCTGTGCCAAGGGTGCTAATTTCCTTGGTTAACTGTGCCAAGGACACTAACTCACCTAGGTTATCTGCTCACTAGGGTAGACGTTCTAACTAAAACCCTACAATATTCACTCCATCCTAAAATAAAAGAGTGAAAATTGAAGAATATAAAAAAACATGTAATTTACTGAGAAACAAAGTTTTGTGGGTGCTTAGGCCACTGAACATGTCTGCCTGAATGCGTCTGTTTATGCAATGAGTGTATATTTCCTTGTGTAATGTCCATTGGGATTATAGTGGGGTGGGGGCTGCTTCTAAATATGAGTCCTTTAATATTGCTGGTTTTATTCTATCTAAGGAAACATTTTATTCTTTTTTCTTGGAAACTATGAAGAATTTGTTTGCTGGTGTGTCAAGGAAATATTGTGCTGGTAACTGCAATGTGGTTCTATACAATGCTTCTGCTGCTGAACAGTTCATTTCTTTACCATGGTACAAAGTTCCAAAATTATGAGTGCAATATGCTGTAGCCAATTAGTTTTGTTCGACACTGCTCATTAGTAGCCTTTCAATGATGTAATCTCTCTGCCATGTCATTTGGTTGGGGATGGTATGCTGTAATGTGAATGTTTCTGGTTCCTAGAAGTTGTAAGAGTTTGTAAAATAGTTCAGATTTGAACTGTTGACCTCTGTCATTTATGATAATTTCTGGTACTACAAATCTTGCTATCCAGTTCAAGAAATGTCTTAACTGTTATGTCTACTGTCATCTGCATCACTTTGTGCCATCAAGAGAATCGGTCGATGCACATTAATGAGTAAGATTGACATTTGTCAATACAAATATGCTTAAATATCTCATCAGGCACTGGAAATATGCCCAGAGGATCATGATGATGGTGACCAATCTTGGCTTTTTGACATTTCAAGCATGACATTGTCCATGATCTAACACCAACCTTAATCCATGGCAAGACAAATCTTGGTTATCTGCTAACTGTGCCAAGGGTACTAACTCACCTCGGTTATCTGCTAGCCAGACAAGGAGTTATATCTAAAACCCTCCACTGACTACAAGTTGTGCTTAGCATTTTTTGATATATTTTCTTCTGTGGGCACCAATGATTTTATTCAGTTTATTTGCAGTGATATTTTTAGTGTGAAAACAATGTCAAGACGTCAGCTGAAGCAATAAATTCATAAAATTTTCCTATAGCCTAACCTGGCTATTATAAAGTTGATGTTTGAAGTCAGATTTCGTAATTGACCTCTGGCAGTCAACAAGTTAGACACTTATTTTGGTTTTAGAAGGAAGTGCAAACTTTGTGATCTCCATAGCTAAAAGGGTGAATGCTAATCCGAATAATTCATCAAATAAAGTCTTCTTTGGCCGATGTGTTGCCCAACCTTCCTCAGATATATGTGGTCTGTGTAATCTAAAAATATTTTCTGGTTTTAAATAATCTGCAAAGTGTTGATAAGCCATAGAAAATGAATTAATCAAATAGTGATTAGCTAGACAGGCATATCTTTTAGATGTATTTACATTCTCTGGAATATAAATGTATAGAAACTACCTTGACCACAAAATGAGGGATCAGTTTACATACTGATTATAATATAGAATTGATCTCCTACTTTATATCACCATTATAATTCCTTGTTTGTTAATCAAATTCTGATTAGATATGAATTCACCACTTCTCCCCTCAACTATGGGTTAATTAGTAAGTCTTGTATCATTAAAACCATTATTATCTCAAAAAAAAATTCTTGCAATCTAAAAATATTTTCTGGCTTTAAATAACCTGCAAATGTTTGATAAGCTATAGAAAATGAATTAATCAAATAGTGATTAGCTAGACAGGCATATCTTTTAGATTTATTTACATTCTCTGGAATATAAATGTATAAAAACTGCCGTGGGCACAAAATGAGGGATCAGTTTATATAGTAATTGTAATATAGAATTCATCCCTCACTTTATAATTTTTGCTTATCAAACTCTGATTAGGTATGACTCCACATTTTTCTATATTTCTTCATCTCTTAGAACAATTCACAGAATGGAACAATGAAGCAAAAAATTAATGGGTCTCTTCTTTTCTAACTGATCAGTCTATATTTTACCATCTATTGGCAGCTGCTTGTCTGTTATTATTAATGTTGTAGCATGGGAATGTAAGGCAATCCTGAGAATGCAGGGCAATGCTGAGAATGTAAGGCAATTCTGAAAATGAATGGCAATTCTGAAAATGAATGGCAATTCTGAGAATGCAAGGTAATTCTGAGAATGAACGGCAATTCTGAGAATGGATGACAATTCTGAGTATGGCAGGCAATTCTGCAAATGGAGGCAATTCTAAGAATGAATGGCAATTCTGAAAATGCATGGAAATGCTAAGAATGAATGGCAATCCTGAGAATGAATGGCAATCCTGAGAATGAATGATAATTCTGAGAATGGCAGGCAATTCTGTGAATGCATGGCAATTCAGAGAATGAATGTCAATCCTGAGAATGAATGACAATTCTGAGAATGCATGGCAATCCTGAGAATGGCAATCCTGAGAATGCATGGCAATTCTAAGAATGTATGGCTATTCTGAGAATGAATGTCTATCCTGAGTATGGAAGTCAATTCTGCAAATGGTTGCATTTCTGTGAATGAATGGCAATTCTGAGAATGTATGGCAATTCTGAGAATGAATGGCAATCCTATGAAAATGGTGATTCTGAGAATGCAAGACAATTCTAAGAATGCATGAGAATCCTGGGAATGTGAGGCAATCCTGAGAATGAATAGCAATCTTGAGAATGAATGGCAATTCTGAGAATGTGTGTCAATTCTGAGAATCCATGGCAAACCTGAGAATGAATGTTAATCCTGAGTATGGCAGGCAATTCTGTGAATGCATGGCAATTCAGAGAATGAGTGTCAATCCTGAGAATGAATGGCAATTCTGAAAATGAAAGGCAATGCTGTGAATGAATGGCAATTCTGAGAATGAATGCAGTACTGAGAATGCATGGCAATTCTGAGAATGAATGGCAATTCTGCGAATGAATGCAATCCTGAGAATGAATGATTGAATGTCAATCCTGAGAATGAATGACAATTCTGAAAATGCATGCCTGAGAATGCATGGCAATTCTGAGAATGAATGGCAATCCTGTGAATGAATGCCAGTTCTGAGTATGAAGAGCAGTCCTGAGAATCCATGGCAATCCTGAGAATGAATGTTAATCCTGAGTATGGCAGGCAATTCTGTGAATGCATGGCAATTCAGAGAATGAGTGCCAATCCTGAGAATGAATGGCAATCCTGAAAATGAATGGCAATCCTGAGTATGAATAGCAATCCTGAGAATGCATGGCCATTCTGTGAATGAATTGCAATCCTGAGAATCCATGGCAATTCTGAGAATGCAAGACAATTATGACTATGAATGGCAATTCTGAGAATGCTATGCAATTCTGAGAATATATTGCAATTCTGAGAATGAATGGCAATCCTGAGAATATATGGCAATCCTGAGAATGAATGGCAATTCTGAGAATGCATGGCAATTCTGAGAATGTCCTTTTCTTATGTTCACATCAGGCAGTAGTGATTGCTATTGGGTGGGAATTCTGGATTGTAGTGCTTATTTTGTTTTTGAGTGTGTGAGCAAAAATGGAAGGCATGTCTGGTGCCTTGTGCAGTTAATGGAATTTTTGTTCAGTCTTGGTGGTTCAGAACATTCACATCTGTCCAGTAATGGAAATTAGTGTAGCATGAATCAGAAGAAGATCTGGTTTTAGGAAGAATGTAAACTACATCTGGCAGCAAGCCCTCTGATTGGGAGACTGGAGGTTTTCAGGAGCTTGGAACCACCTCTTAATTGTTGTTGTTCCCAGGTCCCCACTGACCCAGGGGGTGTTGCAGTTGGTTGCATGTTAGTGAAAAATGTCTGCAAGCAAAATTATTCAGAAGATAAGTTGACAACAAACTGATTACAAAAGAACAAGGCAAAAGTTTTGATTAAAAATGAAGCCCTATTTTATTTTTGCCAACAAAACCAAAACTATATACAAAAGATATTTATGAGAAAAAAATAAAGGATTTCATGAATGTGCTGAAAAGAATATCAAATTATGCTTATTAGTTTTTCCAAAAACTAAAGAATGTTTATGCAAATGATTTATTCTAAAAGTTCTTGTAATAAAAGGAGTGTAAACAAGTGCATGCAAAAAGGTCCTTACGAAGCATTCATATATTTGATGTAGTTTCCTCAATAGGAAGTAAGATTGAATTCATTTGAAAGGAACTTAGTGCTGAAGTATAAAAGTTCAAGTTTGTTATTATCCCTGATGAAAGAAGTTGAGTTACAGTTGAAAATCTTGTAGACATTGATGTATGAGTAACGTCATTGAAGAAATATGGTCCTAGACAAAAGGGAATAGAGTTCATAGCAAAATCTCATTGACCTTAGTATCAATACAAACAGATTAAATAATTAGCCCTTGAGAGGAACAGTAAATCTATTGTGTAACCTTCACATAATATGTTGTCAAAGAAGGATAGACCAAAGTTTGTTGATAAAATAACATAAAAGGAATCACTTAAAATGATTGAATTGTTGACAGTGAAATATAATTTATGAAAAATGAATTAAAAAATGTCCGCATGTTGATTGATGTAAAATCAATTGAACATGCAGGAATTGGTAAGGTGGACAGGAAGAGGTTGATGCTGTCAAAGATATTTTGGTGCAACATGGGCAACTAGTGTTGTACAGGATAACTGACATGTGCAGAAATAATCAAATGCTGTGTTTAACTGCTAAGTAAGATTTGACGGGAAAAGAAATTGAAGATACTGGAAATGACAAAATACAAAAATGGTGATGAGTCAAAAACTACACCAGAATGTGGTGTGGTTAGAAAATTAATAAGACAATGTTAATAAATAAACAAGCATTTAGGGCTGAATTGCTCGACAACCAGGTGGGGAACTTGACAGCTAAAGACAGAGCTAAAGCAAGGAAAAGCTTAGAAAAAGAATTTCTAGTTAAGAAACTTGGAAAAACATTTTTCCAAGAAAATAGACATGAAAAATGAGAGAGAGTGAAATCAAAGCAAAATATATATATATATATGTATATATATATATATATATATATATATATATAAGCAAATATATGGATATAGATCCGACAGTATGAAGAAAAATATACGGAAAAAGCAAACAAAAATCCTAATATGCAATTATGCTGTTTTAATGTTAATATAATGTCAACGTCGGACGTTTCGGTCTAATAGACCATCTTCAGGACATATTCATAAAACATAATTAACATTAGACCATATTCAATTTTAGATCAAAATAAAATTCTTTTTGTTTTTCATTCAAAATACTCAAATTTTAGGAATACATTTTCACAACATCGCCCACGTGATAATGACGTGATCATATTTAAAGGGAATGCTGTTCTTATAAAAGATTTCAGTTATCTGTTTGGATTGGTCTTGCTCTTATGTCCATCGTCTTTTTCATGTTGAATTGAATATGGTCTAATGTTAATTATGTTTTATGAATATGTCCTGAAGATGGTCTATTAGACCGAAACGTCCAACGTTGACATTATATTAACATTAAAACAGCATAATTGCATATGAGGATTTTTGTTTGTTTTTCCGTATATTTTTCTTCACACACACACACACATATATATATATATATATATATATATATATATATATATATGTATGAAGGAACGTCTTCAATGCTAATTAAAGTGGAAGCCAACTGCTACTTCCTTGGGGCAGCTCCCAACAGAACATTTCATTCTGGAAGAATTTACCCACCTCCCCACAAGGCCGATTTTTATGTTAGGCAGGACACTCCATCCAGAAAAAGAGCCAGTATCTACTGACCTCCCCATGAGGCAGGATGTGGGACAAGGCCGGTTTTATATCAGGCAATCTGAGCCTGTAGGCTCAGGCAAAAATTCCCCCATAGACTCTGCATACATGGGCGTCAAGTTTGTCTACCTCCCCAGAGGAGACTCTGCCTGTATGCATCTGGATTCCTCACTGCTCAAAGTCAGAGAGTTCAACAGAGTTCTTCTGGAAGAGGAGCCTGATATTTACCTGACCTCCCCACTAGGCAGGATGCTGCACAAGTCCAGTATTTATGTGGGACAATTCTGAGCCCATAGGCTCAAGCAAAAGTTCCTTGAAGACCCCTCATACACATTTGTCGACCTCCCCAGATGAGACTCTACTCTTCAGCATAGCCTCATCTAGGTCCCTCTCTGCTTGAGGGCAAATAGTTCAACAAGTGCTATTTCTGGAAGAAAAGCCTGACAATAAGTTGAAAATTGTCTATGCTTGTATAGTGTACAATGGAATTGCTCTTACTATTTCCATTTGTTTTGCTACAGAAAATTACATTGATGATTAAAAATGATTTTTTCTATCAGCAAAGGTTCTGATGTGTCTCTGGAAAAGGTTCATACAGATTTTATGTTTCTGACAAGCATCAACTCTGAGAAATTGAGGATTTATCAGTTTTTCTCTAAATAATCCAATAATAGTCATAATTGTGGGTGAGACAGGTGGTAGCTCCTGCCAGGGTACCAACAAATAGTGAACCCCCAAACAAAAATCAACGGTACATTTTTATAGTAAAATTACCAACCATACATTTTATGATCTACAAAATATATATCTAAAAACATACCTTTACATTTACTCTGAATGTAAAAAATTATGTACAAAATATCTGTAGTTAAAAGCATAAACAACCCACATTGCCTCTGTATTTTATTGGCAAGAAGTAAGTTCTGCTTGAACAGCTTCTTCTTGCAAACCACTGCCCTGTGGAACAGACTCCCAAGAGGATGTTTCCCCAATCACTACAATCTTAACCTGCTCAAGTCTAGAGTTAACCATTATTTTCCCTTCCTACCCATATAAACTACCCCTTAATGTAACCCTCTACCTTGAGTGGCTCCCACGTCATGTACAAGGTGAACCTTATTGTAAAAAAAAAAATTACGTACAGAATAGATTTTGGCTTTAAGTAACCCATACAGGTTAATATGCTGGCAAACAAAATCAAACAACCAACATGAAAGAACTCGTTCATGAAAATAGTCGATATAATATCCCACAAGAACTCAAAATGTATTTTAAAATATCAGTTATGTGCCATGCGTGATACACATGTTGGTGATCATTTATTTTTCGATACATGACTGACGAGGCAGATTTTTTCCTGCAGTAGGTTGCCATTTCTTTCTGCAGTAGACCAGTTGCCATCCAAGGCTATAGAACCTGGTCTGTTCTGCTACTTACCCATAGCTGGGAGGAGAAGAAAAGGATTAATATCTTTCTGTTATGGGACCTTACCCATAATAACATAATGGACTATTCCATACGTAATAAATACCGTGCCTCAAGAGGAAGCAGAGAGTTAAGTCTGAAGTCTGGAGTGAAGTACCTCAGAAGTCAGTCAGAGCGAGCGAGTAAATCAGTCGAGTCAGAGGCAGTCCGAAACAGAGTCATGTTCAGACAATTACTACTAAACCTGATTGTTCGTACTAACACTTTCTACTTCTCTGTATATATTCCTGTTTGTAATATATCTGTGTTATTCCATATCTGTATTCGAGTTCTTCTTTATTGGTTCTACCTTGGACTATCACCGTGGTACAAGGAACCGGACCATAACACTTTCCCAAGGTTATTAGCACGTAAGTAAATGTAATGGTTTTGATTGGAATTCAAACTCGGTTCTCCAATTCCTCAATCACAGCTGCTATCCATTACACCAACGTGCCTCCCCTAACTTCAATAAAATTACAACTATAAAACACACATATCACAATTTTGTAATGTGTGAATATTAAGGAAAAGAAAGTAGTTTCCCTTTATCTATTAGCTTGAGTAAGATAAAATGCAATTAAGAATGTTTCTTGAATAGAATGTTCAAAGTTCTATGTTGAAATAGAATGATGCATTCAAAAAAACATACAGTTAATTCAGTTGTGTGTTATTTGTATAACTAACAGAGTATTGGTTTGTAACTTAGCTTGTTCACAGAAAATGAATGGTGAAATGTAATTCAAGTTCTGTGTCTGTGTGTGCGTAGTGAGTAGAATCAATAGTCTGTGTAGATGCGTGTGAGTTGCTGAATTCTACTGTCGATTTTTGGAACAAAACACTGCTTATATCACTATTGGTAGGCTCCAGGAAACAAAGGTGGGAGAATTGAACGAACACAGAAAATATATGATTGGGTGAAAAATTAGCCAATCGGTGATTTTTTAACAAAAGCATGTTTGCGAAATTCACTGCAGAAAAAAATCAGTGTGGTGACTGCAATTAGTAAATTGTCCTGTGGTAAACAGTATTTATTATTTAACCAATCACAGTTGAGAAAACTGTAGGCGTGGCAAACGTAGTAGTAGTCACTACAAGCTACCATGTATTCAATTGTGAAAGCAGAATAACATATTTTCATTACTTCAAACCTCTCGAGAAAATTTTAGCCCATAAGGAGTTGATATGCTTTTAAACAAATGAATCATTTTTATCCCTATTGACAATAATGACAATATGTAAATTTTGTTTGCCACTACTTTAACTTGGAGAAGACCCACAACGTCTTCCAGAAAGAAAAGCTAAGGTTAATCCCGGATGTCTGAGGCCTTTATTACAGTGCCGAGGAAACTGAGCAGTTTCAGCCTCCCTCATACTCTCTACAGATTGTAACTCACTTTAAACTCGACCTTGTACAATATTTCATTCCAGTAGGGGTGCGGATTAATTTTAATTTTTAGTACCATGATGTAATCGATGTTTTTATTTTATTTTTTTATTATTATTGGCCATATTTCAGATGTGGAATCAATAACTAATCTACGAATTACTCGGTATATATTACAATTATATTCAGTATCCATGACGCGTGAGACATTTTTATCTGTTTCATTACAACAGGCGTCTTTAATTGCGAAATATAAAATTTCAACTTGGCGCCGTATGACGTCATAGTGTAGAGGAATTGACAGTTTCTGCGGGACTTGTCAGCCGCACTGATAATTTTAAGATGGCGACGTCCATAGAAAACTCGTCTGGTGATAGTGACGTACTGAAACAAATTGGCTCTGCCGTTGGGCAGCCCTCGCCAATGTCGCAATCCAACAGCGGTGCAAGTTCCGAGGATCCACCAGCAGTGTCACCATTGTATGCACCATGGAGAAGACTGCGTTATGAAAGTAAGTGTCTTGTTTATTTTTCCTGCACTCTCGTGTTGTATTGAATTCCCGGAAAAAAAAAAAGAGATTGCAAAAGAAAAACGGTCATAAATTATTTTCCCCTTCATTGCAACAGATTTGTTTGTCTATTTAATTTTTTATCTTTTAGCGATGATCTCTTTTTGGATTTAATTAAAGCATGTAATTTATTTATGTATCTTTTGTTTACCGGTTTGTTTTTGTTGGGGTTGGACCCTGAGAAATCGATTTCGGGGGAAGGACTTATTGACTCTGCCCAGGCCGATGTCGTCAACCGATTGTGTAAGCCATGCAGAGACAAGTTACCTTTGATATTTACAAATTTCTTTTTTTTTTTTCTCTTTTGGCCTTATTTTTTAGCCACACGACAAATAAAAATTCATCTCCACAACATCAGTTTTCCTTTTTCAACTTTTAACACACAATCTAACCTTTTTTTAACATACGAGATTTATTTTACTTCACTCAGTAAGAAAGTCAGCCAGATTTAAATAATAAAACAATTAAAAATTCCCCGTTAAAAAAAAACAGAAACAATAACAAAACAGCTGTATTTTTATTTATCAACATTTTACGAATTAATTATTTTGTGATCACATGATCGATTACAAACAACTCTTCTTTCCAATGTTTTAACTTTAATTTTTAAAATCATTATCAAGTTTTCTATTTATCAATCGTAAATTAGTTTTTTTTCTCGAGATAAAAAAATCGGTTTTTATTTTGCATCTAAAAATATTATTATTAATGTTGTCAAAAATTTTGCGTAAGTCATTTTCATAATAAGAAATGTTTAGTTTATTGTAGCTGCTAAAAATAAGCTATTAAATGACATGTTACCTTATCCGTAATTGCACGAGTGTCATGGGGTTTTCAAGAAAAATAAACGATGTTTTTTTAGTTTTTTTAAAGTAAAATTACGAAATATCTTTTTTGGAAATTTGGATTCTAAAAATTAGATTAAAATTTAAAATTAAGAAATATCGTTTAAAATTACATTGAAGGCAAATAAGTTAAAAATAAAACAAAAACAACATGCGACAACAGTTTAAACGTGAATTGTTTTTTTTCAGAATCTTAACAAAAATATCAAAATATTTTTCTTTTATTCTAATAAGGGGAAAATTTATTTATTATCTACAAAAACATTGTTCTTCTCTAGTCTCTAAAAAGAGGTAATTGCTGCTGTTTTTTTCTGTTCAAAAATCAAAACATATGCACACACCCATTTTGTAATTTTTTAAAAATAACTTTTTCCTTTTGAATAATTAATTTTTAAAATTCTTATTTTAAAACATAGCAATATTTTCAAATCGCTTTTGAACTTGAGTAATGAAGATTTTATGTGATTTTTATTTACACTTGAGATCATCAGTCTTTCTGAGTCCGTCAGTAATGAGCTTTTTTTTCTTTTTTTTTTTTTTTTTTAACGGAACATGAAAAAACGAAATAAAAGTTAAAAAGAAAAATACGTTTTTCTGCTTTTTTATTTTAAAAAGATTTTCTTATAATTGACGAAATCAAAGTCAAACCATTATTTCTTTACAAACGAAAAAGAAAGATTGACCCTCCACTACTACCAAAAATAAATACATAAAAAAATAACTTATTTTTTAAAGTAAACATTAACTTTAAATGCAATTTCATGTTTATATTTCGAACGAAAATACTATTTTTTAAAAGTTTTTCTCTAGACATATTCACTATATGAAACTTGGTAAAAATTTCTCGTCTTCATTTCGTTGACCGCATTTCGTTCATTTATTGTTGTAATGTAAACAAAATTTATTTTTTAGCAGTGAGACGAGGAGGAAGCATTTGTTTTGTTTTGAACAGAATTCTTGTCTAAACAAACTTATTTTAGCTTCCCACGCCACTTCTTACAATTCTGTAAATAAATTTAATAATTTAATTTTATTATATTCGGTTACCCAGAAAGCTTGTTCGATTTTTATGAAATTAATTAAAACAATATATTTTTATTTTACAACTTTATTGAACAACTCAATGTTTCATAATCCTCTGTCAGCTTTCTTTCAGCCAACTTTTTTAATTCCATCTTCCCGGATTTTTATCTTTCCAAGAAAACTATTGCTCTGTTTGACCTTTCACAGTTTTCTAGGAAATTAATTTTTTTTCTTTTATGAAAAGAATTCACTAGAGATCAAATTTCAAAATAGTTACCGGAAAGTTCAATATGGTCGATGAGTGAAATTTTCACATGATAGGACAATAGCCTTAAAGCATTGGTTGGTGAATTTGATGGTATTATTGTAATTAGGAGTTCAATCCATGAGCCCGGTAGTACAGATTCAGACTTGGTGGAAAACAGTCGTAATTAAAACTGAGCAGTATTAAAAAAAACAAAAAACAAGGCAAAAGATATTCCTAGTGATGTATTTAAGCCATTGTCAAAAAGCACGATAAATAACACAACATTCCAACGAACAGAATTAATAAAAATGTAATATAAACAAAAAGGGCAAAAACAGCAACAGTCATAAAAGCAATAAAGCAAATCAACAGGTAAGAAGGCAAAAGAGTTCACAAACTATGTGTTGGTGTTTAGTTTTACACACAAAAAAGCAAGGTTGACCAAGTCAACACAGTATGTCTGTTTAGTAATTTAAGGCAGATCTGGGCTGAGGTTATTTATCTTAGCCTCCCCACAAGGCACGATGTGGCACAAGGCCGTTTTTTATGAGAGGCGATTATGAACCTGTATGCTCGAGCAAAAATTCCACCGTATACACAGGGTCGGATGTGTCTATCTCCCCAGATGTGACTCCATCCTTCGGCATAGTTACGTCTGGGTTCTTCTCTGCTCGACAAGCCAGCTGTGAGCCTGGCAGCGAACCATTTGGCAGATCTTGACTGAGTTTATTTAATTCTGTGATAACAGGATATGTGGCATAAGGACGAAATGGAGAAGAGGGGAAAAAGTCGGTCTTCTGTCTTTTAACTTTAAACTTAGATAGCCACAAACACTGACCCAATCATGCTAACAATATTCCTTGCACCAAAACAACACATTGTTACGTACCTTTCTCACCACATCCACCAAAATACCTCAATGTCTCCATGAAAATACTAACTAGTCCCCATATGTACAATTTATCATCGGGGGTGGGGGAGGGGAAAAACAACAATTTAAAAAATGGCCCCAATGACTGAGTGATGTCAAAATACAAGCCGTCTCATTTTATTAGCTAAGAAAAATATCCCAGCATGCATTTTGTGGACTTCCGACTATAAAAGGGAAGTGGGGGAATTTGTAATTATTCCACTGTGAAATCAGCACCTCGACATGGACAGTGTAATGAAAACAATCTCTCCTTGTAGTTTGAATTCCCCGAAGATTATCCTTATCAACCGATACCTGAAGAAGGCTGGCAGGCATGTAGCAAATTTTATCACACAGGTTGTTCTATATTAAAAATCCAAATGTCTGTATAACAAATATGGGCTAACTGTAAATATATCATCATCACATCAGGTAAATCACTAGAGATTATAAGTGTGCAACGGAAGAAAGATTTATTCTCCCATTTGTGTTTTCCTTGTTAACCATCATATATAATAAGACTTTAATGCATGGACAGAATGGAATAGCCAAAAGGAAATGAATGAGAAACATGCTTTGTTCTCAGAGAAAGTCTTATACCACTAAGTCATGCACACTATTATATATATAAATAAAGAGAGAGACACACATATTTACATTTGTCTCATGAGAGAAATTATAACACAAATCTACACAACAAACAGTGTAAAAAGCGAATGAATTTGTAACCGAAATTATGCCTGCTGGAGATTCTTATGTGTTTCTGGAGAAGCTATATTTAAGATTCCAGATTCAAGTGGGCCAGATTCATTTGCTATACAGTGTAACCTGGATATAAGAGAAACTTTATCTGGTCCCAAATTAGAGCCATACTTACTTAAACAAAATAGACCAAACCGGGATATAAGAGACTTATTCTCCGGTCCCGACAACTCTCTTATATCCGGGTTACACTGTATTACTAGTGAGGATATTGTAAGCTGCTAGGGTAGGCAGATAAAAACTCAACCCAGGTTAAAAAAGCAACTGCTCAAAACTGAAGGACTAACCACTTTTTCACTCTGTAAAGTGATGTCACTAAGTGGCCGTCACATAATATATGCAACTTTATCTCAAGCAAAGGGAATTGCATCCCTACACAAAAAATAAAAATAAAGTTTGTCTGTTAAATAAATCATTTGTATTTACAAACATATGTTCTTGAATTTGTAACCCCACTCATTGATCCTGATCAATGTAAACCAATAATGTCACCCCACAAGTCAGTCCTCAGGTTCCATCAGATCACTGTGGTTGCTAGCTGGCTGACTTTTCTCTCTTTAACATGACTTGTTTGTTGCTGCTATCATGATTGTAGGCACGTTTCTAATTGACTGAGCTGGTGTTTGTTTGTTTGCAACTATTCACTCCTCTGCTACATTGTGTTTTTTGATCTCAGAGGGTGAGAAGGTCGCCTGATGAAACAAACTGAATTGAAGACGGTTTCACAACTGGAAGCCACACAAAAAAGAATCCTTTGAAATAAAGAATTAACTTGTCTTAAAAATGTGACAACAATTTGGTTTATCTACGATTTATTATATACAGCAATTTTAACCCTTCCCACTGACACTGAGATCCCCTTTGGAGTCTACAGCTTGTTTTAGTAGTATCTTAAATTTCCAAGTTCTGCTCTTCAGGGCCAGCGCAAGGTCTTGGTCAGAAGGTCTCAGCAAATGATGTGGATTCCAGTAGCAGTAGTTTGGGGTCTCTCTACAAGTTGTTAAAACCTCTGGCTTATATGGAGTCCTGCATCGGGCAGCAGTGGGATTGACTAAGGTCTGTGTTCAGTTATCTTCTACCCTAAGCATCAACCTTTTCGAAAATTCCATATATAAAAATATATTTACTCAAGTTGTTTTCCAAATTTGGGGTTGTCCAGCCTTCCTTTGAGAATGGTCAGAGGAATCAAGATCCCCTTAACTCCAACTCCCTTCATGCCTCACCTCGCACCATCACTCTATATAGGCAGTGCTAATCTCTCTCTTCCTTCTTCCACTTTCTCAGCAGATAACCTCATGCTGCTCAAAGGTTTGGTGCAACTAATCCAATTTCCAGATGATGTAGTGAAAACAAAAGGGATTTTCAGTCATTAATCTTTCTTTATCAGCTTGTCTCATGCTGTGATTTCACGATCGACCAGACCACTCAAGAAAAGAGAAAGAAAAGGAAAGAAAATTATTCCCATCACCGTAGTGATAAAAACAGTTTCTTTCCTCTGTTTATACATTTTTTTTTTTTTTATGATCAACAGACCGCACAGCTGTTTTGTTCATGGTGATTCCAAAATAGTAATTCATTTTTCTCTTATCACTTGTATGAAAAGGAATCTGAATTAATGTTTGGATATAAAAAATTTTCTGGACAAATGTCACAGAAATTATAATGATGAATACATCAAGCTGGCCTCTATCCCTATGAGGACACTTCTCTTCTGGATGGATCAGACCAAATGTTTTTTCCTGGCTTTTTCATTCAGAGCAGTCTTTAAATGTTATTTTAGTGACCATCTTCGTCTTTTTATTGACAACATGTTTATATTTTATTTGACATCTTTGTGGATACCTTAATGGTCTTTTTCTCATCAGTAGGAAGTAGGGAAGGGATAGGTAGTCTTGGTTTTGCTCAATCTTACTGAATTCCATCTAGTTAAATTTGGGTTTGATTCTCCCTGGAATTATTTTAAAATATGATTTTTTTCAGTGAACTTTGTTTTTAATTTTCTTAACTTTTCATCCTATATTCCTGTGAATCCAACAATTATAATCCAGTTAGTAGACTCTTGCCTCTTATTTCCTTCCTTCCTTTTTTTTTTTTGTTTGATCAATCCCCAGAGATCCTAGTGTCACAAATTTAAGAGAGTCAAAAAGGACTAAAAAATAGTCTTTAGTTGAGTTAAAATCTTGGTAATTTTGTTGTTGGTCCACAGTCAAAACTGTGGTTGAGAAAAGGCTTTGATCATCATTGAAAATTCTATGTTTCATTCAGCATGCATTGGGGTGGGGGTTATTTAGCCATGTTTTCTCATGACTTTGAAGAACTTTGATACAGTTGCATCTCTGCTCCTGAAAGTTGAAAACTGTGGGTTTTATGAGAAATTTTTCCTGAAAGTAGGCTCAAGAGAAACAGGATTTTAGTTTTTTTTCTGTTTGATTAAATATTTCAGTCTTACAGCCACATCAAAATGAAACTCCAGTTCCCATACAATCACCAAAGTCAAAGCAATGTTGAGCCTGGTCAGTATGTAAATGGGTGACCCTTTGTGAATACCAGGTGCTGTAAGCTTGGATGTATGGATGGTGTAATGGATAATGATTCAGAATTGTTAATTGGAGAGCTGAGTTCCATTCCAGTTGTGTTCTTTATATTCACTTACACACAAATATCCTTGGAGAAATGTGTGAATCTGCCTTTCCCCCAGCTATAAGTTAATTAGTAAGACTTGTATCATTAAAACCGTTATTATCTCCAAAAATAAAAAATAAAATTGCGTACAATATATGTAGATTTTGGCATTAAGTAATCCACAGAGGTTGATATGCCACTAATTAAAAATAACCAAAATAGGGTAAATTTACAAAAAGTTTTTCTTGAAGAAGTTTGTGCTCATTCCCCACCCCTCTCTCTCACATATATGTCTTGCATGCAGTTCAGAATGAGGCAAGTGTTTTACTACAGTATTTTCTCTCTAGAAAACTATAGTAGAGGTTATGGTGGGCCATGATCACAGTGCATTCAGGCATGATACAGTGCTAGCTTTTTGGCTTTTGTTGGGAGTTTTTGTGAGAACTAAAGTTTTCGATGCCAGAGAGAATTCACTTAGAAATGAAGGATGCTGTCCTGAAAGGTCTATTTTTTTTGAAGAGATCTGGGGGAAGTGCTTCTGCATTGTAAATTCTGATGCTGTCCCTTTGTCCTTTTTTTTTCTTTTCCCATTCTGTCGTATCCATTGTTCTTTGGAGAGAATGTTGAATAGGTCTCATTATTTGATCCATTGAGGGTTTGATTTTCTCTTTCTTTTACTGGTCACATCTGGTGTCCTTTTTTTAAATGTATTTATTTCAGTTTAACTTCCTGCCCCACCAGTATTAACAGTGACTCGATCATCTATTGAATACTTTTAATTCTTGCTGTGTATCAAATTCTGGAACAAAACTGTTCGGATTTAATGATATTCTTATTGATCGTATTTTGTGTATCAGCTGTTCTTTAATTTTTACAATTTTATAAAAATCTGAAATCAGTTAAATCATTTCATTAATTGTGTACTTTAAGCAGATAGGTTAGAGTGGTGAACTGGTGGAGTAAGAGAAGGTGGTTTGCATCAACAAGAAAGATTGTTCCAACAATTTTCCACTCTGGGCCTGTCTTTTAATCTGACTGTCCAGTTCAACCCCTGATTTTGGATTTGTCTTTTCTTGCTTATAATGCATAATTTCGACATGCATGCTGTATATTAGTTCATACATTGCAAATATGCTTTTTTATTTTATTTTTTTAGCTAAATATTCACCCAATACAAAGCCAAAGAGCCACTCAAGGTAGGGGTTTAACAAGTGATTTTGTTATATGGATGCAGTAAATGCAAATTATCAGGATATATAGGATAAATCACAGTTGACCCTGGACATGAAATGGTTATGGTTGTAGTGATCAGGGAAGCATCTGTAAGGGTTTAGGTGTGTGAAAGTTAAGAAAATAAACAATCTTGAAACACATCTTGACAAATTTTATTATTGATTATTTGTTTTTTTTTTCAAATTGAAAGAACTGAATTACAAAGATCCCTGCAAAAGAAATTCACACAAAAATATTTTTTGTTTTTCTTTCTTTTTAATACAAACTGAATCAATTGTATTAGTATGATAGAAGAAACCGAATGTGTTTATATAAGGAGAGTGTAACGTAATTATGTTGTTTTATGAATGCTTATAATTTTGTTGTAGACAGCATGGCAGCAGGCAAAGAAAGCTGTTAAAAAGTTGTGCAGACAATATCTGTTTGTATGTTCTAAATGTGCTTAGTTTAACATTGCTAAAATTTTGTAATAAAGTATAGTCAAATAAATATACAAAATGTTTTGAGAATTCAGCTTGTCTATTAGGTTGGTGCAAAAATAATGTCGCTTTCTCACATGTGTTACTATGTGAGAAAACGACATTATTTTTGCACCAACCCAATACAACAATGAACAACTGACTCTGGTCAAGGGTTTATGGAAAAACTGAAAAGCTGAATAATTAACTTAACGTCATGGATATTTTATAAGAAAGAAATAAGGGCTCCAGAAATCTAAAAGTTAGATTTTACTAATCTCAGAGTTTATTAGTTAATAAATATTTTTCCAATTTTTAAATATTTATTATTAGAAGGGAAAATATTGTTTATCATTTTCTGAAATGATCCTACAAATTTCATAGCAGGCGATAAACATAGTTATCTAAAAATTCCAAAGGTCTCAGAGTGTTTACAAATAATGTTGCTGATTGGTTAATAAAAGAGAATGTGGAAATTCAAATTGAAGCCGATGTTGTGCATAAAAATAAGTTAATTTTGAGTTTTTGTAATATAACTTGAATCTATTGCATTTTTCTACAATACTTTAACATGGTTCCACATATCCTCTTAGGAGTTTGTTCCACAAAGTAGCCATTCTCTGGAAGAAGCTGAGTGGAACTTCTTTCTTACCAGTGGAAGACAAAGGGAATTCGTTCCTGTATAACTGGCATGATACATTCTGGCTGTAAAGGTCTGAACTGTTGAACTAACTGCAACTTGTTGAAACGTTTGTCAGGGAAATGCCAATAGGGTAATTATAGGTTTGTGATGTTTTGTCTGTGGGGAAAGTGGCTGTAGGGTTAAAAATAATTCATCACTGACAAGGCTGGGTAAAAGCTTTTTTTTTTTTTTTTTTTTAACTCTGTCAAGGCTGGAAAGTGAGGATTGTGCAGCTCCAGCCTAGATACAACAGGAATTTCATTTTTGGTCTGATCTAACTCTTGTAAAGATAGAACATAGCAAGAGGAGTTGGGTGCTTCCTGGAATGGTACAAGGAACTTGAATTGAGACATCTGTTTTTCTTCTTTTCTCTTTCTTTTTCTTCTTTTCTCTTTCTTTTTCTTCTTTTCTCTTTCTTTTTCTTCTTTTTTTCTTTCTTTTTCTTTGATTCTTCTTTTTTCTTTCTTTTTCTTTGTTTCTTCTTTTTTTCTTTCTTTTTCTTTTACTTTCTTTTTCCTTCTTTCTTTCTTTAAAAATTACAATAATAATGTATTCTAGAAAAAGAAATGGTAAATATGAGGTGCATTCCAGAAGTTTTGAGACTTTTTCAGTTGAGACATTTATTAATTTCAAAGAAGTACAAAACTGTAATCTCCTTCAAAGTCGGATCCTCCGACTTCAGTGCACTTATTGTAGTGCTCTAACCACTTTGTTAAGACCCTATGGAAGTTATCCAAATTGAAGGTGTCCAGGACCCTTGTCACAACCTTCTTCATCTCAGTGTCTTCAAAATGACTGCCTCTGAAGTTCTCCTTCAGCTTGGGCAGCAACCAAAAATCACAGCAAGCAAGGTCTGGACTTGTAGGGAGGGTGAGGGACATTTTTCAACATGAAACTTTATTGCATAGAAACCTTCCAAAATGGCCATATCATATCAGAGAGAAAGGTTTGGACTGTATGGAGGGTGAGAGACAGTTTTGATGCCCATCCCATTCAATATGAAACTTTATTGCATAGCAACCTTCCAAAATGTTTTACATCCTGGCTGTATTCTGCAAAGTAGTCAGATTTGACAAGCAGGGTGTGTTCAAAGAGCTGTTACATCTGTCTCCTTCAATTTGAAATAACAAAACTTGGCAGGTCAACTTATTACATGTATAGTAATCACAAAGAACTGTACCAGGTAACAGAAACTACATATACTGGAAAGAGTGATAACAGCTACTGGACTTGAGAAATCTGTTTTAAGAGAAAGAGTTTAATTTCAACCAAAAACAATACTGGCTCCTTGGTCAATGAATGCCAAATGTTTTCTTGTAGGGAAACGGCTAATATTATGATTATCAATAATATACTAATATTACAATAATCTAGGACAGTTATAAATGCCTCTCCTAAAAGAAGTCTCAAAACATTTGGAATGTATCTCATATATTAAAGACTTTATCCAACATGTTCACTGCTGCATTGTTGCCTGGCTGTGCTGGCCAGTTTTGGGAATAATAGGAAATTGTCATTTACCTGAAATAAATGACTATAAAGATGCTGATGGAAATTTTTGATGGTTGTTACCATTTTGAATACTCTGCAGTATAGACGAAACTAAATAATACCCTCCCCTCAACACAATGTAATAAAAATATATTGCACAACCACTCTATATATCTATGCATCGTTTGAAAATAGCACTAAATGCCACTTAGTTATTAACAGACATTCTAGGGACCAACATTTAATGATGTCTTGAAAATGAATATGTACGTCAACAGCAGGCAATGTAAGTTTCAAAAAGATGTCTTTATATGTCTACAGCAGTGTTAATATTAAATGGTTGAAGATTTCCTCAATTGTATTCCAGTATAAAAGCAAACTATATTTTGCTCTGAAATTATTTGACTTGGGCTTTGATTGGATCAATGCGTATTGAGAATTATGCATGTCTTCTACTTCCTTATCCAAAAACTTTTTTTTTTTTTTACAGGTGGCTATGAAATATGAAACAAAAATGTTTAAGTATGTCCCCAATTTTTTAAATTTTTGTTACAACTGGTACTACTTGCATAAAAAACAAATTTTGGAATAATGACTGCAGGATATGGTGACCGCAGTTTAAAGATTGAAGGTGTCAAATTATTTTAGGGATATTATCCTGGCAGCAGAAATTCTGGTCGTTCCTGAATTAATCTGACAAGAATTCTAACAGGCAACTGAAAGTCTTCTCTGCTTAGAGAAAAACAACTAGTTTAAATTGAGCTACTTGGGCTGAACCAGCAGGGGAGACAAGTTAATCCAATAAAGACTTCAGAAGGAACCAGAAATCCAATCTGAAAAAAGGGATAAACCTCTACTCTTGTTCAAAAGACAGGGAGGAGTATGGCAATGAATCATGCAGCTGGTGTACATTTGACAGTCCTTTAAGCCTAAGAATATTGATCAAGTGCCTGTTGTTCATGTAAATGCTTTTTATCTGTTCTATTTACTGTCTTGTAAAATTTTTAAGTTAATAGTTGAGCTTGATTCATTAATTTAAATCTTTGTCTAAATGAATACACAGCACCAATAGTTCCATTATTTGATATGTTTTTGGAAAGGTTGGCCTTTGCAACTTTTATGAGTTTTTCAATCCTAACAGAAACTAAAAACAATGAAGAGAACAACCAAGATGAGGATAACAGTTTGAATAAATCAGTGTATAATAATGATAATTCCTCATCTGAGAAATAGCAGAAATGTTGTGACTATAACAACCAAGATGAGGATAACAGTTTGAATAAATCAGTGTATAATAATGATAATTCTATATCCCAAAAATTAAATCCCTGTCTTACAGTTTTTAAATGGCAAACTAGAGAATGCTAAATTTATTTTGCCTTTCTATTTTAATTATGTCTTATTATTTTTGTTCCTTGTATGGATCATTTGTTTTTTCTTACCATCTATCTTTATCTTCCTGAATTTTCACTTTCTTCAAACAAATATTCCATTCTTATGCTTTTATGTGGGGCATAAACTGTCTTTACCTTTTGAAAAGTTACTCGTTGGACAAAGTGCTATTCATAGAATTGTGAATGAAAAGAACCATTTTCACCAGTGGACAAAAGAATAACATGCAAATGACTTTTGCTGTTGGCTTTGTGTCTGAAAGCTTATAAAATTGATAATTGTTATATTTGGTTTCTGAAAACATTTTAGGAGTCAGGAGGCAGTGTATGACTTTATTTTCTTTTTAACTGGACCCTATAAAAATTCACATTAGACTGACATTTTTTTTTTTTTTTTTTTTTGAAGTTTACTAAGAGGAGGTTAAGAAGTAACAAAATGTGGAAAGACTGGGTGCATAAAAAAAAAGGTTTTCTCTTCAGCCTCTCCTTTTCTCTTTCTCCCCTGCTCTCTCTCTCTCCATTTCTCTTCTTCTCCTCTCTCTTTATTCTATACTTTCTTAATGTCATCATCATTTATCTGCCTTATCACTTAGGAATGTGGATGATCATGGTTCTCCACAACTTCCTGTCCTAGTAGCTCTATATAATGTCAACTCCTAACCATCCTTCCTTGTCGTTATTCTGTCATCCATTTGCAGTAATTCATCCAATAAGTTGTTTGCTGTTTCCCTCTCTACTCCTCCTCTCCTTCCTTTCAATTTATCCCGTGTGTGTGACATTTTCTGAGCCCTCTTTCATTACAAGGGGTCCCAGAATATTTCAATGATTTCTTTCTGATTTTCAGTATGCATGTCTTTCTAGTTCCTATTTTGTTCAGAACTTCCAAATTGTTCATATGTTCTAGCTGTGTTATTCTAGACATGTATTGCTTTGAGTCTTTTCTTCTCCACCTCTAAAGAAATTCTCCAACATTCAATTCAGTAAACATACAGTGTCATTCTTGCCCAAGCTTTCCAATCAGCTTGCCAATGATTAACCCACAATGTATGTGTGTTGGTTTTTCACTCTCTCCAGATTATTATTTATTTCTCTCTCACTCCAGAAGTGTGTGTCTTTCTCTCCATATATACATACATACATACATACATACATACATACATACATATATATATATATATATATATATATATATATTTCTTTTCCAGATATGTGTGTGTGTGTCTCTCTCTCTTTCTTTCTCTTTATCCAGATATGTGTGTGTCTCTATCTCCAGATGGCTAGAGAGAGAGCAACAAATTATACATCTCTCTCCAGGTGTATATTTATCTTGATGTATATTTCTGTCTCTCTCTCTCTTTTGATATTTATTTGTCTCTCTCTCTCTCTCTCTAGATATTTATTTGTCTCTCTCTCTCTCTCTCTACATACTTATTTGTCTCTCTCTCTCTCTACATATTTGTCTCTCTCTATATATATATATTTACTTATTTGTCTCTCTCTCTCTCTAAATGTGTAATTGTTTCTCTCTCTCTCTCTCTAGATGTGTAATTGTTTCTCTCTCTCTCTTCAGATGTGTACCCTGATCTTTATCTCTAGATGTATTCTCTTCATGTTTCCATATCAGTGCCTCTTCAAGTGTCATCTCATCTCTCTCCAGATGGTTTTTCATTTCATCTCTCACTCTAGATGTGTTGTTCTCTCCAGATGTCTCTATCTCTCTCTTTCCACATCTCATGCTTTCTTTCTTTCTTTCTTTCTTTATTTTTTTTCATGGCCATTAATGTAAAACCAGCATAAAGAGACAGATAAAAAATGACATGGATTTTTATATATAAGTTTGTTTCATTTATTTCTTTTTTCAAATTACTTTACATTTTGCATATTCATGCCTGCCAGAGAGCATATTTTCTTTAATAATGTTTTTTGAATATGCAAACCAATAGATTAAAATTTTTAAATAGTTTAAAATAAAAATAGGGCATCTATTTCAAATACGAATATCCCCATTGTTCTCTCTCCTTAATTTTTTTTTTTTTTTTTTTTTTCATTTTTCATATATTCTCTCATACTCGCTAACCTCTGGTGTCTTAGTGGCATTATTGCCTTGCTTGGGGTGAAATGATTAAAAAAAAAAAAAAAGAAATACATTCAATTTTTATTCTTATAAATTGGTGACAAGTAAAATCTGATTTTTATGCTTGTAGAATTTAAACCAATTATAATTTTTTTTTTTGTTTGAACACACAACAAAATGTTTTTCCTTAATATCAGGTAAGAATTTTCATAATTTTCAAGCAGGTTTTTGAATGCCTCTGTCAAGTAAGTACAAGATTTTGGTTTTAGTCATAATATTTGTGCGAATTACAAGCAGTTTTATTTGTTATTTATATCTGAAAATAAAATGAAACCCGTTTTTGCATGTTTGAAGTTTTGAAATTTACAATTTAATTTTTTTTTAATATTAGCCTTTTATTTTGATTTTTCAAAATAAAACCTTTTTAAATTTTTATTTATCCCATAAAAAGCTGAAAGAATCTTGACAATATATGATAAAATGATTAAGAACTAAAGGATTTATATATAATATTTTGAATGTGTTGTTTGAAACCCTATGGTGGAGCATGCCTACAGACGATAATGGGTATGTCTCCATTCACATAAATACAGTAGTAAATACTGTATGTTGGTCTGCAGTTAGATTCATTATGGAATTCACTTGACTCACTTCTAGCAGTTGACTACTTCTTCTATGCACCGCTGCACATCTTATATGTGTTGTTCTTGTCCTAAGTATTATCGTTCATTACCAACCTTCATTTGATTATTCTATTCAGTAACCTTCCTTAGGTTACAACAGAAATCCTATGGTGCTAATGCTGTGACAATATCCAACATTTCTTGTGGGTTTTAATAAAAATCTAAAATTAATTTGGCTGAGAAATTTACTGACATTTTTTTTCTTTTCTGAATTTTTGCAATTTAGTATTTTCATTTCATTATCAAATTTATTACTCAGACTATTCTCTTCATCTTTGTTGTTTTTAGCCTAACATTTTGACTAATATATTTTTTGTCCTTCCTGTGAGCTTCTAGGATGAAGTATTTTTATAATTTCTATTTGAATTTCTTTGATGAGGAGTTATCATTATTTACATGCAGACTCCTGGCCTCATCATTGTTATAATTATTATAACATTTCGGGTGTTGTTTCCCCTCTGGCCTTCATCAGTTTCTTATTGATCTGGTTAACCTTCTTGGGAATTTTGAACTGAACTCCTTATTTAATCTGTGGGCATAGATTTTTCTCATTCTGCTGGCCATGTCTAAGGATATCTTGTCTTGTTTTTATTTAGTATTGCTCAATTATTCCTCCTCTGCCTCCTGTTTCCACTGAGTCTAAGTCTACACTATTTTATTATTTTTATTTTTTATTTTTAATCATTTCACACCCAAGCAAGGCGGTAATACCACTAGTATGCAGGGGGTTGCAGGTAGGGAAATAAAATGAGAAGAGTGAGAATAGGGAAGATTGAGGAAAGGACAAAAAAATGAACAGGAGTCAAGAAGACAGTAGACGGTGATTGATGTTGCATCTTTTGAAGGTTGTAGTTATCAAGGAAGCAAGAAAACTGAAGGGATTTTCACAGGTGGTAAGTGTGAGAAAAGAAACTGTTGAAGTTGAAGTGGTGGTTGCATTTAGCTATTTCAACTGGAAAACTGTGGGACCTAGTTGCCAATCTAGTAGCATGCTTAAATTCATGTAACTGGGGCACCAAGGAAAGAAAAAGATTGTCAGAGCAGTTGCTATGAAAATATTTGTAGAAAAGATTGGGAAGCCACATCACATTTGTGGGGGAAGTGACTGAAGTTGAGATGCATGGCCCAGGGTTTGAACGTAGAATTACGATGCCACCAAATTCTTAAACCAATGCTTTAATCCACTAATTTTTTTTCCAGTGGGACAATTCTGAGTCTAGAACATGTTCTTGTTTTGTTGACCAGGGATATCTATTTTAGTTCTTATTTAGTACGGCTCAGTAATTACTGAGTCAAAGTGCACACTACCTGGCAGATTGAACTCACTTTGCCACAACACTTTGATTCATTAGTTTATTGTCCAGATAAAGGTCAAAGGGCATAATGGCCAAAGCATTTTGATAATAACAACAAAGATGAGGCCAATATTAATGTAAATAATTAAGTAATTGGATTATTCCATTTATTATTCAGGCCATTGTCTTTATTTTTATTAATGTTGACAATAACTCAATGTATTATATAAACTCTGTCACATTGCAGAAGTCAATAAGAGGTCAATTCCTTGATAGTTTGGTATAATATTTATTCAAAAATTATGACATAAGCATATTAATGGCTATTTTTGTAATGTTATAATTTTTTAATAAATATTTGCTGTACTTTGTATTGAGTTCTTTTTTAAAAATAGTGTTTTCGGTTATCAGAATTTTATTCCATCTATACCAACCCTATATTTGGATATGTTTGAAATAGTACAGTTATCAACTATTGTCTTCATCTTTGTTGTTGTTAGCATAATAGTTTGACTGTCGTGTCCTCCAGGCTTCATCATTTTATATCAATCTTGGTAATGTGCAGGAAATTCTGAACTGAACCCTTTATTTAATCTATAGAGACAGACTGTTCTCATTCTGCTGACTGTGCTTATGGATATCTTGTTTAGTTATTCTTAGTACTGCTCAGTTATTGCTTGCCCTGTTTCACCTGAGTCCAAGCCTAGGGATTGAACCCACAATTGCTACATCACTAAATTCATAAACTCTTTAATCCACTAGGCTATTGCCCCATAGGAGAACTTGGAGCCTTAAACCTAACCTGCCTGCTGATGAGTGCTCCTGCTGTTTTTATACAATCATTGAAGATTTTCTTTTTTTGTTACAGCTGCTGACTTGCTGTCACTTGTCATTCCTTGTTTATTAACGACTCCCATAAAATGTTAAAAGATCTTCCTGCAATAGTGGGGAGGAGGGGATTAGGATATTGGTCTTATAAAAATAACTTCTTTTTATTTCCTTGAAGACATTACTGGATTGAACTCTTCTTATCACTTGACTTGGTTGCTAGCCTCAGTAGGTGTAAGTATCTAACAGCAATAATTATAACAATTGATTATTCTTTTGTTACTGATGTGCTGGTGGTGTAATGGGACGAGTAATTGGAGAGCTGAGTTCATATTCTAGTTGGGTTTCACTTATGCACACATGGCCTTCAGAAAGATATGAATCAATCTCTCCTCTCCCCAGCTATGGGTTAAATTGTAGGGCTTGTGTTTAGAAAAATCATTGTTACTCTGATAATTTCTAATATAATATCCACTTGCGAAAATAAAAATTCTCTTACAATTCAAAATGTTTTGGCTTTAAATATACACAGAATGGGTTGATAAGCCGTAAAAAAAACAAACGAAAAAAATTGTTAACTTCTAACTTCAAATGATATAGGATATACTTAATTTACTAAAAAAACCTCACTCCTCAACCATAATTCATGTTTTTAAAACTCATTTTACCCCAAGCAAGGTGATAATTCCATTAGGACGCAAGCAGTTATTAGGAATTAAACAGAACAAGTAGATTTTAGTGACGAGAAAGCATAATAAAAGAACAAGTTTCAGGAAGACAGAAGATGGCAATTAGCATTGCATTTAAATTTTTAAAGATTGTAGGTGGCAGGATAGCGAGAAATTGGAAGGCAGTTCCACAGGTGGAAAGTGTGAGAAAAGAAACTATTAGAATAGAACTTACAGTTGGATCTAGCTATTTCAACAGTAAAAGGGTGAGACTTAATTGCCAATCTAGTAGTATGCTTCAATTCAAGCAGTCAAGGTACCAAGAAGGAAAGTTCATCAGAACAATTGTGATGAAAATATTTGTAGAAAAGACAGAGGGAAGCCACATCACGTTTGTGAGAAAGTGAATGAAATCAAAAGATGCCAGGTCAGAATCAATTACATTATAAATCCTTCTTTGAATTTTGTCAAGAATCTTGAGATCTATAGCAAGAGCCCCAGACCAGATATGGCAGCAGTATTCAATGCACGAATGAATGGTAGATTTATAAGTGTGCAAGATGCATTCCAATCAGAAAAATTTTCTGGCACGACACAGTGAACCAAATGGTAGATGTAGCAATTGATTCAATATAATCACTCCACTTCATGTCAGTGGAAAACGTGAGTCCAAGAAAGCACAAAGTGTTGCCCTCCTGGAGGTTAGCATTAGTCATGTTGATAGCACGCAGAAATGATTTTGCTTTGGAGGCATTAGATTTACAAGCCATTCCTTGCCCTGGTTAACCATTGATTGGAACTCCTTTCTGAGAGCATCCAATGTTGAATTATTTGTTGGATGAAATATATTTTTCAGTTGTCATCATTATCTGGTTGCCTTTCCTTTCCATTTTTTTGTGGCCTCCACATCTGCGTACAAAACATTCTTTATCAATCTGTATGTTTCAGTGTCTGTTAATTTTTGAATGTGCATATTGAGAAATAAGACGAGGAAAAAAAAGTTCTGGACTGTTATGTGATGTCTACTTTCATATACAGCAGTGAAAGCTGGACAATACTGCCACTGATGAAGAAAAGACTGGAGGCGAACCAAGATGTTGCTCTCTAAACTAATATTGATAATACTATAGACAGAGCATATGACAAATAAGGAAGTTTTAAGAAAATAAGAACTACAAAGAAATTGCTGGTAATCATCTCAAAGAAACAGCTGAAATTTTGGATATATCATGAAGAAATCAGAAAATTTTACACTCACATGCCACATCAAAAGCAAATGTAGCAGAGTAACACACGTCAGCAAATGGAGAGAGGAACAGGTAACACAAAGAGAAATAGAGCACATAATAAAGTAACTATTGCTGAGAGTGACAAAAGACGAAAACTGTGGAGAACCATGATTTCCTACATCCAGAGATGTGCTTGTCTGTCTGCATCTGTTTATATAGTGTTGAAGAAAAAATCTTTTGTTTGGTTGATTTTGTTTAGCAGCATATCATCCTCTATGGGGTATTTAATGCTGAAATCTAAATATTTTGAGCACAATTATATGCCTTCAATAAGATAACAGTTAAATGTTAAACAAAAAATATGATTAAATGATCAAATAGCAGTCAAATGTTAGTAAAATTGAAAAAGTGCAAATGTGATGTTTTGGTGGAAAGAACCACAACATCCATGTGAATCTGTTTATATTATGACTCACTTGGTTAAAAATAGGTTAATTGAAGTAGATTGAATCAATTGTTAAGTCTGCAGCTAAGAAAGTTGGTTCACGATTTCATTCTAGACAATTTTTCTCACTAGAATCTATCTTACATATAAGTCTATCATGCGTCCAGGTTCAACATTGCTTAACTTTGGTGGTAGTATGTGAATTGGTGTTTTGACATGATGTGGCCATAAGCCAGAATCTTTTGGACAAAATCTTTTATTCATATAAATTCTTAACATTCATGAGTGAATAATATTAATACCCTTTTTCTCTGACCTCACACCACCTTTTCAGTTATTGCCTTCTTGGGGCCTACAACATACCAACTGTAGTCCTTGCAGAGAGGTTAGACCTCACCAAAAGAGGAAGGGGGTCATCTACCAAGTGGATGTTTGGGGATTCATTTATAAGCACTAGCAGTGCTTCCTTACAAGCTTGAGCGTGGGTGTGACTGGTGATTGCCTAGGAGCTTGAGTATAAATGTGACCAGTGTATGGTTGGTGCTTGCCTGGGCACTTGAGTATTAAAAATTGATTTTAGCTTTAAATAACCCGATAGGAGTTGATATTTCATAAACTTCCCTAACTCAACCTTTCCAAGTTATTTGCATCTTTTTATTTTGAAAGAATCGTTTGGGTTTTGATTTCTCCTTTGGAGAATTTTTTTGTATCTTGAACTTTTCAGAGCGAAACATTGTGATTGTTTTGAAGGTCAAAGGTTTGGAAAAATACCATTTATAGGAGAACTTTCTATCCTGTGGTTATTTACTGCAAGATGATAAGTGTTGATATGCAGCAAAAACATTTGTCAACTCAGTTTCTCAACTTTTCTTTGCTGACATGTTATTCAAACGAACCAGTTGTTCACTGTACCATTGTGCAGTAAAAGTTTGTCAGTAATTTTTGACCTTCATGCTCACAAAAAAAAAGCCATATCAAAATGACAGGATGGTTATTCCCTTGATACTGCTGTTACTGTACATTTTATCTCCCTTATTGTTTTAAAAAGAGATTAAAATTTTAATTACAGTGTCAAATAACTAATGATAATAATGATGATTATCATTAATTTACTCATTTTAAACCACTTTTCTCTTCTATGCATACAAACATGTGACATCCTCACTATCGGGCAAGCAGTTCACATGGACAGGTCATTAACACGTGCGTCAACAAAAATTTTATCTCCTTTTCCTTTTCAGGCCATTATAGTAACATTTACCTTTTGGCACTCAACAAAATTTGAGGTAAGAAAACCCCAAACACTTCTTGTATTTTTCCAACAAAATTATCTGGACACTCCTTACACACATCGATAAAAAAAACTTACGAGAAAGACTGTATATTTACTTATTCTTTATCTATCATTCTGCCTTGTTTCGATCTATATTTGATTTACATTTGACTCCAAATTCACAATTTTATTCAGTATTACTGTCTCTTGTGTTTCTAACACCACATAACAAACAGATAATAAATAATACTTGTTTTGTTTGTTTCTATGTCTTACTGTTTCAGCATTTTATGATTATTTTTGTATATATAAATGTTAGGAGGTTTGTAATTATTTATAATTATGACTCCCCTACAAACTGAAACACATGGTGAGAGACAGACCCATGTGATGGAAAAGAATGGGAAAGAGTCAATAAAAAAATCTTTGCCAGTTGTCCCGGCCAAAGGATTGTTGATTCTCTCACTGAGGCCATTAACTGGATTTGTAATTTAGCTCAGTTCAAAAATTACACGATTGAATTTTGAGCTCTGCCAAGTAAATAATAAAAAACAAAAGAATATAAAGAATATTGTCATCTTTATGTAATATGAAGATCATATAATAGTGTATGTGTGTATGTATTAGATTGGTGCAAAAATAATGACGTAATAATGTCGTTTCTTGATGTATTTTTTAACGTCAAAAACGACATTATTATGTCATTATTTTTGCACCAACCTAATATC
>OZ010612.1:8333670-8346170 GCA_963932145.1 Acanthosepion lycidas | reverse complement strand
TGGAGAATCTGGTAAAGAGTGGTAGGAAGAGAAGGAAGGAAAGACATGGAGGGGAAAGAGTGGTAGGGAGAGAAGGAAGGAAAGATATAGAGGGGAAAGAGTGGTAGGGAGAGAAGGAAGGAAAGACAGAGGGGAAAGAGTGGTAGGGAGAGAAGGAAGGAAAGACATAGAGGGGAAAGAGTGGTAGGGAGAGAAGGAAGGAAAGATATAGAGGGTAATCAGTGGTTGAAAGAGAAGGAAAGTCATGAAGGATAAGTGTAGGAAGAGAAGGAAAGAAAGTAATGGATGGAGAAATCTGGAGAAAGAGTGGTAGGAAGAGAGGGAAGGAAACTTGTGGAGGGAATGAGTGGTAGGGAGAAAAGAAAGGAAAAACATTAAGGGGAAAGAGTGGTGGGGAGAAAAGGAAGGAAAAACATGGAGGGGGAAGTGTAGTAAACACTGGTTAGGAAGAGAAGGAAAGAAAGTAGTGGGTTGAGGAGTTTGGGTAAGAGTGTAGGAAGAGAAAGAAGGAAACTCATGGAGAGAAAGAATGGTAGGGATAAAAAGAAGAAAAGATATTGAGGGGAAAGAGTGGGAGGAAGAGAAGGAAGGAAAGAAAGATATGGAGGAAGAAGTGTAGTAAACACTGGTTAGGAAGAGAAGGAAAGAAAATATGTTGAGGAGTCAGGGAAAGAGTGCTGGAAAAAGAAGGAAAGTAAGTTTAAAAATAAATATTTTACTTACCAAAATAAAGTATAATATACAGTCTATAGAAACTTTGATTTGTTTTGTGGATGAACAGTTTTCTTTTGCTTAACAAAGTATATAATATTTTCACAAAGTCAATGTTAATGATAACAATTAAACTAATCTCAATAGGCTCTTCTAAATGCATTGGATGAATAGTTCCAATTGAAAAATCTCTGGAACAGCTTGGTGATTTCACATAATTTTACATATGAACTGAATCAATTTGGCTGCTTGAGGACCAGTAACATTGGATTTCTTGACAACAATAGGTGCAGACAAGAGAAAAAATGATATTTAAACAGTGTATGGTACTATTTGGCACTGGCAAATAAAAAGAAAAGGGTTAACTCAAAAACATGGATTGGAACAAGATGAGAAGGTTTTAATGAATAGAATAATGGACAGACCAAGAGAAAGAAGGAAGATTTCTCTTTTTCGAAAGAGAAAAGCTTAATTCTCTGAAACCAGAAAAATTACTTATGAAAAGTTTTATCATCACAAAGAAGCCATGTTGCGATTTTTAAGGTTGACAATTGATTAATGAGACCATTAGCTGGACCTGGTTGCAAAAATACAAAATAAGTTCTCTTTGTGTAATCTAGGGTATTCGGAGTGCAGCGACCTTGATGGGGCTTCGCAGAGTAGCTGCCTGAGACAAAAACATCTGGTATATATCTGATTTTGGACAAGACCAGGATGAGAAAATTTTGCATAAGCAAAATTTGAAATGATAATTTTTTTAATTAATGACCATTTTGCGAAATGGTCAGGAGCTAGATTGGAGGGTAGCCAAGGTGGCAGGTGCAGGTGAAATATCAACGAAGGTGGAGGAATTGCCCACACCCATTGGGAAGTGTTGGTGTGAGATGCCAATAAGAGAAGGAGGAAAATTATTGGGGCGGATCGATACCTGTGACTGCTACCCATAGGAAAAAGGAATCTCCCCGATTTTGGAGATGTAATTAATTTTCCAGAGTTAGACAACAAAAGGGCTCTTGTTGAAAGATAAGGAAAACATGAGTCCCCTAATCACGTCATGCCCCACAATGGTTTTAGGGGAATGTCAATAAATGCAAGGAATCAAAGTGGCTGAGACAGTTGTTGCAGATACTGAGGCAACTGTGCTGCCTGATATCACATGACTGTCTACCTGAAGAGAACCTCCAACATAAGCCTCGTGCCAGACTTAACCAAACCAGTCGAAGTGTCACATTCAACTTGTGTAGCGGTTTGGGTTGATAATTTTCTGCATGAAGAATTGATAAATTCTAACATCAAGACGAAACAAGCACTGTACAAAAGAATGTATATAAAAGCATTTATTTTTATTCAAGTTAGTTTTTTTCCTACTTCACTCTGCCTGGACCAACCTTATATGACGATTCTGGACTACGATTCAATGTTTGCCATGATTATGATCAAAATTAAGCACAACATGGTATAAGGCAAGGTTTGGATTGAAGCGATCAACTCATCAATCAGCTGTGGGGAATGGACATTCAAACAGAACGACTGAAAAGAAGCCCACAAGTGCATGTGCCTTTGGGTGACAAAAGTTGGGAATTGGTTGACACAACCAAATTGCTATTTGCAGAATAGTTGTTGTTGTTGCAGGTATTAAATAACTGACTTTCCCCACTTGAATGGATAGAGAGATGGTGAGGCTGTCTGGTCTTTTACTGTCTCTACTGTCCAAACCAACTGTCTCCAGCTTGGAAGGAATATCAATCAGATTGAAAGTCCCCCTCATGATATCATTAAGGATGATGGGTTGGGAGGGAGGTGTTAATGCAAGCTGTATTGGTTAATAGTGACTCCATGGTGTTAACATTGCAACTTGGATTTGTGAAGATGAAGTTATGGAAAGAGTGGTAGGGAGAGATATGAGGGAAGATCATGATTGGAGGTGTAAGGGAAAGAGTGGTAGGAAGAGAAGGAAGGAAAGTCATGGTTGGAGGTGTAAGGGAAAGAGTGGCAGGAAGAGAAGGAAGGAAAGTCATGGTTGGAGGTGTAAGGGAAAGAGTGGCAGGAAGAGAATGAAAGAATCATTGTTGAATAATTTGTAGAAAGTGTTTAGAGGAGGCAAACTTATCACTTATTATCCGTATATGATACTGTGTTAAATTATATGAATCAAAAGGCAAGAGGAAAACTATACTTAATTTTTATCCATTGGATTTAGTCATCTGATGGACTTTATCAAGGCAAATGTGATGATTTTATTTTGCAACAAGTATATATTTGACATTTACTCAGAATTTTAAAATTTAAAGATGCTCATAAATATTCAACAGGTTAACTGAAATGTCTAGGTATTTAGATCATAGATTATCTCATGAAACCTGGTGAACCCATCTATTCCTATTGGGAGATAAGGAAAAAAATAATAAAAATTATATAATTAGTAAATAAAATTTATTGTGTGGAGTTCCCCATGATATACTAAGGGCTCATCTGAAGTGGTCAAAATGGTGCTCCAAGCTAAAAAGTATCTAAACTAAGAAATGGACAAACAAAGGGGAAATAAAACAAGTTTCTGTATTATAGTAACAGAACATACATACATATAAATATTCTCAGATGGAGTATATCATTAGAAGAGACAAAAATAAATCGAAAGACAAGAGGAAAACTTTTTGCAACAATTTTTTTTTGCATAACAATTTTTATAGCATGGAAATAAATTTGGGGATAATCAAAATTAATTGAGAAAGAGTGGACAGGCAGGTCCATCTACGAAACTAGTAATTTCGTAAAAAATTATGTATGGCAGTATAGGCAGAAAATGTTATAAAATTGAAAGCAACAAAGAAACAGGAGTCCCAAAATTTTCTCATTGTTTATATTCGTAGCTTACACCCTGCAATGGTTGCATGGCCGAATGTTTGGAAGGTTTCCTTTCTGATCCTGACAACTAAGTTTGAATCTTGCCATAGTCAAATTGCCAGGAATAATGTCATCTTGATAATATCAGCCAGGGGAGATGATCCCAGTGCGATACTTTTGGAAAGTATCTGAAAACCATATCGCAAAAATCCTTGAATGAAGCATTTTGGGTGAAATTGGATAGACAGAAACTTCGATGCTTGTGCAAACATGAAGTCCCAAGTCATTGTGACTGAGGGCTTGTGTTAACTGGCCTTGTTCATCAGATGATGTGCTCTCTCCCAGAAACTCTATCTAAAACTTGATCAGCATAGTTGCGTCATCAAGTACAGGTTGGTGCTGTAAGTATTGAACAAACACAAATGTGCCTGAGTAGATGTCTGCACAATGGGGATTGGCCAACCATCTTAGCAGAAAGGCATACTTGAAAACAAGCAGCTAGCCATAATACTTCTTGAAAGGAGAAACTGTCATCAGATCTGACATGCTTATACCAACTCGGCTACAGAGTGAGTAACTAATCAAGTAAAGTTGAATAGTGTCTAACGATGGTTTCTCCTGCCAAGGGTAACACAGGTTTGACTCCTACTGTGAATATTTTTCACTAATAAGATTTCTTGAATATTCAGGCTGTTAAGCAAAATAAATGAATATACCGTTTAATAAATAAACAGTGTCTACTCAAATATGGATATCTGCTAGAAATATCGCTTAAGTAATAAAATCTGTTGGATTAATAAATATAAAAAAAAATCCATTACTTCTTTACAAATTGCTTTGTTTACATTAGGATATGAAACTGAACAGATATGAATGTTTTGAGAGTCAGGGAAAGATTTGTGTTTATGAGGCACTATTCAGATTTGCTTGATCAGTGATGCACTCTGTAACTGAGTTGGTATAAGCACATCAGATTTAATGATGGTTTCCCCTGCTAAGGGGGACGCAGACTAAAATCCTACTAAAGGGTGCATATTTTTTCTTTAATAAGATTTCTTGAATTTTCAGGCTGGTATACAAAAATAAATAAACTGTTTAATAAATAAACAGAGCTTCTACTCAAATATGGATAACCATCAAAAATAATCTTTAAGTAATAAAAAACACTTCCCTTGTACATTCTAAAGCCTGAATAGGGTTGATAAACCATAAAAAACAAATCAATATACATTATAGTATATAAATGTGGGTAGGAGCTAGGGGCCAGACACAACCTGGGGGTCCATATCCTGCTTCCCCTTCCACTATTAAATGACTGTATTCTTAGTATAGCTGGTGTTGTCAGTATTTATTAAAAAAAAATGTATTTTCAGTTAGGGATCTGCAGGTCGCTTGTTATCAGTGAAAAAAGTAGAATTGGTGAGCTGAGTTTGAATTCCAGCCTAGTCTGTTGCACTCAATTTCACACAAATGGGAAAGGCATGGATCCATCTTCACTTTCTTACAGTTAAATAGTAGGGTAAACTAGGATCTCTAGCCTTAGGTGGCAACCAGTCTAGAAGAAGGAAGCCTCTGGATTCAGAACCAAGGCAACTAGAAAACATTGTACTATCTTTCCCAAAAAGTCATTATAATTCCCAGATTTACACTATTTACATTATTCGGACTATTGTCCTCCTCTTCGTTGCCATATTCACAAGGTTACAACTGTTGTATACCATGGTCTTCTTTAGGTGATTGGAATTTTCAACTGAACCCTTTATTTTGGCCATTGGCATAGCTTGTTCTAGTTCCACATGCCATGCCTCTTCTGGATGTCTCAGTATGGGAGATAATGGATACTAAGACATCTGGAAAAGGCATGGCATGTGGAACTAGAACAAGCTACCCCGGTGAACGAAATAAAGGGTTCAATTCAAAATTCCAATCACATGAAGACTAGAACATTATGAATATGACAATGTAAATAAAGACAACAGTCTGAACAATATAAATAATTACAATACCTCATCTCAGAAATATAGACAGATAATTCACAGATATTAAGAAAAAGGAATCTGTGGAGAGCCATGATCACCTATGTCCCCGAAGGAATGGATATCATAATTACAAATAAATTTATCATTTTCTCAGATACTATGCCAGTCCTTACATCAGTTAAAAGTAAAATAATAACAAAACCACCAACTGCCGAGTTATTGTAAAGGATCAACATTATAAGAAAACAATAAAAAAAACATCATCTTCTGCTGGATCCATTGCCATCCCAGTGCATGTTAAGAAAATAAAGCAATTGCAACAGTGAAGGAAGCTTTAGAAATGCAAATTACAAATAGAAAAATTCCATAAACTGACTTAAGACCAACTATAAACAAATACATTAAAACTTTTAGCACTCTGTAGATGACTATTTTCACCAAGCAAAATGTTAGACCTGCCAATGCAAGTTGAATTTGAATTTCTTGGTTGTGTAGTTATATCCTTCTATGGCAACACCTAAAACTCTTTTGATTGAAACTGAGAGCCAGGCTACTGCAATTTCAAATATATAGAACTAATATATAAAACACTATATTTTGAGAGGATTCCATATACAGTAAAAGGGGAAGATGCAGAGTGTTAAATGTTAATTGACACATTTATAAGTCTACTATTCATCCATGCATTGAATATTACAGCCACATATGTTTTGGCGTTTGTGCTCTGTATATTAGGAAATTCTTGATAGAATACAAAGAAAAATCTGCAACATTATTGGTCCTGATCTGGTATCTTGGCTTCAGTCGCTTCCCTGTACCTTTTCTATATTTTATAGTAATTGTTCTGATGAACTTTGTTTTGGTACATAGAATTTATGAATTTAAGCACAGTACTAGATTGGCAGTTAGGTCTCATCATTTTACGCTTGAAATTTTCCTCTTTCACTTAACAAAACTATTTCAGTTTCTTGCTTTCCAGCCAACTTTGATCTTCAAAAATTTAAATGCTAAGTCAGTTGTTATCTCCTGTCTTTTCTTGTTCTCTCTCTTTAATAATGTCTTTCTTCTCATATTCTCTAACACTCAGTAATGGCTTGCATCTTAGTGGCTTTACTGCCTTGCTTAGAGGGAATGATTATAAAAAAATAAGTGGCAAGAGTTATGGAGCTCTTGTCCAAATGACAAACAATGCCCAACCCAACCCACCATTTGAGAATAACAAGCAAACCATGGATATACATAAAAAGAGGAAGTGTTTATGACCAAGCTCTACATAACTCACTCACATATACTAAAAAATGAAGAACCACTCATATGTATGGCTTGTCTTGAGCCATATAATGTATGGCAGATCTTCATAAAATGTAATGACCCCCTAGCTTAACCAGACACAAATATTATCAATCATTCATAGTCTATTCTGTTATTTTGACGGGGGCTGAAATAACAGAATAGACTACAGCAAGCAATCTAAACATTGGATGAATAAATAGCTTTAATTATCTTCCCAGACCAAAACAAACTATTAAATAAACGACCTAAGCATATCGCCCCCAATTTTTTTTTTTACTAAATAATAAAACATCAAAAACCAAAAAAAAAAAAATAATACAAAATGAAAATGTAAAACAAAATAAATTAACCCAAACAAGTAAATAAACAAACAAGCCATTTGCACAAAAATAACAGCCAGAATAGATTACCCACAATGCACCACTGTCCCATATATATAAATAGTTGAGGAAAAATCCATCATTCGCAGCCTGACAATTGTGTCTAGCATGAAACAGCCTGTCATCTCTGAGTGTTGATTTCAATCTTCACTTTTATATATATATATATATATATATATATATATATATATATATATATATATATATATATATATACACACACAAGGTAACCAAAAAAGTTATGTCCGTTTTTTGATTAGTCATTGAATGAAGTTGAAATATATACGAAATGCTTGTAGCAATTGTTTTCAAATTCAGACAGCCGGAAGTAGGAACATCAGACATTATAAAAAAACACACGCACCGTGTCTGGCCATCAGTTATAAGCCAGACAGCTGTGAGAAGGATGGAAGTGTCTAGAGATCTCGTTCAGGGCTGTTTGCTTTACGACTTCAAAGTGGGCTTATCAGCAGCTGCATCAAGTCGCCACATATGTCTAGCGTTTGGGGATAGTGCTGTGGATGAACGTACTGCAAGGCATTGGTTTCGAAAATTCAAGTCGGGAGATTTGTCTCTCCATGATGAGCCTCGCAGTGGACGACCACAGGTCTTGAATGACAAGAGTCCTGAAGGCAGCCATTGAAGAGGACAGTAGTCTAACATGTGGTGAACTTGCAAGACAGTTCAACGTTTCCAATGAAACAATTAGACTTCACCTCCACCGCCTAGGTAAGACGTACAAACTGAGCAAGTGGGTTCCGTAAACGCTGTTGGAGGTCCACAAGGGACAACGAGTAGCAGCCTGCCTATCGCTGCTTTCTCGCCACTGTACCGCATCCTTATTCAATCGAGTGCTTACCAGTGATGAAAAGTGGGTTCTGTACGAAACTCCCAAGCGTTCCAGGCATTGGTTGTCTCCTCAGGATGCTGTCCCTCACACCGCAAGACCGCCTATGCACCCACGCAAGATTATGCGGACAGGATTATGGTGGAAAGGTCGTCAAGTGGTTCATTATGGACTGCTACCAACGGGCCAAACGGTCACTGGAGACCTATACTCGCAGCAATTGAAACGTGTGCAACAGGCATTGCGCCAGAAGGATCCAGCACTGGTGAATCGCAAAGGTGTGCTTTTCCTCCATGACAATGCCAGGCCGCATGTCGAGCGAGTGGTCAGGGATACCATACAGCAACTTGGGTGGGAGACTTTGTGCCATCCACCTTATTCACTTGACCTTGCGCCATCCGATTACCACCTCTTCCACTCCTTGAATAATCATCTTCGTGGGAAATCCTTCACCAATGAAGCAGACTTGCGCAAACCCCTCATGGACTTTATTGCGTCAAATAAACAGTTTTACCGCAAGGGCATTGAACAGCTGGAGACACATTGGCAGAAGGTGCTGGATGCCGATGGCAATTACTTTGAAGACTAAATATAAGTTACAGATACTGTGAAGCATTTTCTTTTTTTCCTTTAAAAACGGACAGAACTTTTTTGGTTAGCTTGTATGTGTGTGTATATATATATATATATATATATATATATATATATATAATTATTTATTTAAAAATTATAACATAAATATCTTATAAAATCACTACCAAAATAGCCATTTTGTTTCAACACCTCACTTGATAAGACACAGGAGGTGTTGAAACAAAATGGCTTTATATATAATATAATATATATTTATTTATGTTATAATTTTTAAATAAATAATTATATCTGCTCTACTCTGTGTTGAGCACTCTTTTAAGAATAGTAATTGTTGGTTATTGGAATTTATTCCATATACACCAATCATATACTTGGGTATATATATATATATATATATATATAATCAAGTAAATGGTTCAAAGAAATGATTCAGTAAAATTCAACCATACACTATTCAAATTCTTATGAAATGTAAAACTATAACTCAAGGAGATACTCTTATGTATGTACACACACACACACACACACACACACACAAACACCTATCAAGCGTTTAAAGAATTATGCTCATGAAATGTTTGACTATATAACAAAATATAACTCCAAATACATATGTGTATGTATGCATATATATATATATATATATATATATATATATATATATATATATATATATATATATATTACATCAATTGCACCTAATGTAAGATATTATGTATATTTCTGTTGTATCCCTAAAGAGGTTACAAACAGACAAAGGTGGTTCTTGAGTGAAAGGAACAGCAACACGGGTGTAGATAAAAGAAAGATAGGTTTATTGTAAAAGAGAATACACTACTGAAAGACAAAGAATCGGTTAGCAAGCTAGTAATTCCCAAGACAAGTCCGCTAGGCATATCCTGTGCTTACTATATATATCTATCGATATAGTCAGTCCACATATGTGATAGGGAATGGGGGACATTCCATTATAACAATTTCTTAACATATATTAATTGGTCTGTTACTTAACATCTCTTATAACTATCTATATTTCCCCATTTGGTTATATATATATATATATATATATATATATATATATATATATATAAAATCAATTTTTAAAAAATGTTATAAACCTTCATGTATTTAAGAACACTTAAATACAAAAATCCAAGCCCTGCATAGATAGAGCATTAAAATAATATTCTATTGTTCTTCTATGTGCTGTGTCCATACAATCCATCCTGTGAGTGTCAAATTTTCCAAGCCCTCTTTCCTCATTATGTACCCCACTAAATTTCAACTATCTCTTCCTGATGTTAAGTATAAGTGTCCTTTTTGTTGCCATTGTCTCTAGAACTTTGCTCACATGTTCAGTCCATTGTATTCTCACTATCCTTCTGTAGAGACACATTTCTGTTTTTTAATAATCAATTCACTCCAAAGAAGGCAATAATGGTACTTAGATGCAAGAGGCTATTTGGACTGAAAGAGACTGAAAAAATGTTAGAAGGAACTAGAAACCTTAAATCTTAAGCCGAAAATGAGGAATAAAGCCCTACTCCTGTTCAAAAGACTGTGAACCGGACTACGCCTATTGTTGCTTCAAGTTTCTTTATCATCAGTGAGCCCAGCATTGACTGCCATATATGAGGATTGATATTGCCTTAACAGTTCAGTATTGTTTTCTTTGTTTCTAACAATATTTTTCTGTTTATTAATACTTTGCTCAGATTTTGGAAGGCATCTTTTGCTATCCCAATTCACTTTTGGATTTCCATGTCACGCTTTCCATTTTCTGTTAATATGCTTCCTAGATATCTAAATTGTTGCACCTGTTTGGTTTTCGTTACTACAATCTTTAATTTGCATGTTGGGCTGTTTGTTTTGCAAACAACCATGCATTTAGTCTTCTTGCAATTAATGTTTAGTCCTTTCTTCTCACTTCCCTTCATTACATTCTGTAGGAGTTCTTGTTTCCTTTCTGTATTTGCTATCAACACTATGTCATCTACATATCTTAAGATTATGGCTGCCAATAATGAATCCTGGTAGGACTAATTCTCTCAGAATTGTCTTGCTGTATAGGTTGAAAAGGTTTGGTGAGAAGTTGCATCATTGTCTTACACACCTTTTTATTTTTGTATATTTACTAACTTATTTCCTATCAGTATGCAGATGGTTTTCTGCCAGTATAAGTTCTGGATTATTCTAAAATCCTTTCCACATATGTCAAGGTTACCTAGCAGCCCCAAGTATTTTTGTAACCTGTTAGTATCTTAAAATATTACTTATTTCATCAGTATAAAAACTAAATGTGACATTTATTTTTATTTTTTCAAAATGGAGACTTTTTTTTTTCAAGTATGATCCAAGGATGTAAAAAACTAGCAACCTGTGAATGGTAATGTGAAAATAAAGATATGCAACAGAGAGAGAGGGATAGTGTAAGGAAGATAGAAGAAATAAAGTGGCGGGGGGAGAGATAAGAGAAGGTGGGAAGGGTAAGTTGAAATAGGAGGAGAAACAATAGGTTAGGAGGGGTAGTGTTAGGAGAAACAATACGTAAGAGATGAAAGAAGTGAGTAATTGGGGGAGATGAGAAATAAAAGGAAGATTCAGCTCAGCTTAGTCTGACACAAGGCCATAATAGTAGAGCACCGAGTGAAAGTTAACTGACCTTTGAGACATACCTGTTCCTCTTATTTCCAAAGGAAAGATGAGTAATCATCAAGCAGGTAGAAGGTAAAAGAAAATATAAAATAAATGAGAGAGGGGTTGAAGAGAAAAAAGAGAGATGGTGAGAGGCAATCATAAAAATATAAATAAAAAAACAAAAGAGGGATGTAATGTCAACAGAAGAGGAGGAGAGAGTAAGGGGGTAAGTATAAGAAAGAAGCAAAAAAAGAGAAAGGGGTTTGAAGGAGAAGCAAGAAGAGGTAATGAGGGAGGTGTGGCATCTGAAAGTGGATTTTATTGGATCCGGGGGGGGGGGAAGAGACAGAGAGGGAGAGAATGAAAAAATGGAAAGGTGTTAATAGATTCCAGAAAAGAAGTGGGGGAGGTAAATTTTCCAAGTTCTGTGATGATGGATATCAGAGAGGGTCATCAAATGTATCTTTGCTCCTTCCTGCTGATGAAGGTTGGGGATGCTAAACATTGGGGTCCTCTCTAGAGACATGAAGGAATGTTGTTTCCGCATACCTTTGCCATGAGACATTCCGCCATCTGGAGTTTTTATTTTTATTTATTTTTTCATTTTAGATTTGATTCCACTTGCTTGTTTCTGACTGGACATCACTAATTATAATAAATTTATAGGATTATCAGATGTTTTTGCATTAAAAGAAGTTGCTAATTAAAAAAAAAAGAAAACTTAGTCTGGCTTTGTTTTATTCATATAAGATTACCTATCATCAATGCTGGATTAAGATTTGTGAGACATTCTTGCTATATAAAACTTTTAGATACCTTATTAAAGAGGGGAAAAAATTAAAACCTCTCCAAAAGTTTTGAATTTTTTTTATCCCTTCATCTTGTTCAGTTCATGCCTGCATGCAATAGTGTGGTTTTATTTGTTTATTATTTATTTGTTATTCATTTAATTTGCTGTTATAATCATTTAACAAGTCTTTAACCTTAGACTGAAGGTAAATGTAAATTTCCTTTTGGGAATTTATTCAAATCTAAGGAAAAGAGAAGGATGACTCAGCATAACAATCTACTTTAAGTTTTATTTTTTCTCTGTTTTTTTTTTTTTCTCCTTTTTGTTTTTTCTTCATTGTTTGCTTTTGGGTTTTTCTTTGGTGTTTTCTTTTTTGTTTTCTTTTTTGTTTCCTTCTTTTTTTGTTTCTTTTTTCTTTTTGTTTC
>OZ010612.1:8321170-8331170 GCA_963932145.1 Acanthosepion lycidas | reverse complement strand
TTACTCATTTTTGTTTAGAAGCCATTAAATTACATGAAAAGTTCCCCTTTTGTCATATATATATATACATATATGGCAGTATTTGCCATTTCCCTACAATGAAACATTTGGCATTTATTGACTGAGCAGCTGGTACTGCTTTTTGTTGAAATATATAAAATCTTTCTCTTAAAACACTTTTATACGAAAACAGATATCTCAAGTTCTCACATATATATATATATATATATATATATATATATATATATATATAAATAACTTCAAGTATTCTACTTACAAGCAACTTTATTTTGGCAAAGAGCAAGGTCTTGGTAAGTGCCTGAACTAAGAGTAGTCTGTAGGGTTTCAAATGTAGATGTCATCGTAGCACATGTCAGATAGTGGACTGAGAGATTGCATGCTCACTGCTAGCTTGATTTGTGAACTCCCTTTCAAGCACATGCATCAAGCATGGATTCTTGCCTCTTGTTATTCTGAAATTCATGGTTATCCTGGACTTTTCCTTTGACACAGACACCTACTCTCTTGAAACTGTTTAAACCACTGCCAAATATTTTTAGGAAAGGGCTGATTAATGCCTTTGAAAAGCATGCTGCACCATGACTACCATATTTGTTTTTGAGAACACAGAATGCCTTTTGCTGAGGACTCACCATTCCAGGGGTAAACAAACAACTGAACATTGCTGGAAATACAACGTCACTACAGCCCCACTGTGGCAGCCATTCAAAACTTAAAAAAACTTCTTTTTCAAATGGTCATGATTCATTCCGTGACGATACTTCGGACCTGGAGCAATGCATCATGAAATCAGTTCATTCTTTTTGAATAACCCTCTGTGTGTGTGTGCATATATATATATATATATATATATATATACACACACATATATACACAATAAAATAATCTATGCCTCACTGTACTGAGTTTCATGCCAGAAGCAATCTTTCTCAGGTGAGAATATTGCTAATTCATATTCTTACCTGAAAATTGATTCTGGTAGGAAACACTGAGTCATGGTATAGAGGAGCAAGGTTCATTTTATTATTATTTTATATACATAGGCAGTGTTTTTGAGACTGAACACTTGTTCTTTTATTGCTGCTGCTAAGTTTTTGTATGCTTTGTTTTATAGTAAAACATAAATATGTATGTATATTGTAATTAATTTGGTAGAAAGACTTTATGCATATTTCATTAACCCATTACCTGCCATGAGCCCCATTTGGGGATCTGTTAAAATTAAACTCATTACATGTTATTCCTTGTATTTACATTGAATTGCTTACATACATTGCATTTGCAGAGGTATATTTTACAACACTTAGCCTTTAAAGTTTTTATTATTAGCCGTAAGAAGATACTTTGTCGTAATTTTACATTTCACGAGTAGAAAAATAATGACTATTTTGAAAAGTATTTTTTATTATTTCTAATTAATATTATTTTTTGATGTTTTATACACATATATATTTGATGTTCTAGTTTCTATAAAAACAACAATGGTAACTACTGAAATTAAACATAAGGAATAAATAAACTCCTAAGACACCCGTCTGGGCCAAAAATGTGCATTAAAAAAATTTGAGAGTTAATGGGTTAAAGATGACAGACAAGGAATATATTATAAAAAATCTTTTGTAAATTTTTCTTGTATACTTAGAGTTTTTTCTTCATTATTGATGTGTGAGTGTATGGAGAAATTGTCCATAGCAATTATTGTCCTGGTCACACAAGCACTACATATATATATTAGGTTGGTGCAAAAATAATGACGTAATAATGTTGTTTTTTGACGTTAAAAAATACGTCAAAAAACGATATTATTACGTCATTATTTTTGCACCAACCTAATATATATATATATATATATATATATATAAAATAGGAAATGTTTATTAATGTAACATGTTTTGCTTTTATTTAAGTTTCATTAGAAATTTTTGGAAATGTGTTGTGGAATAGAATGTTGTTATATTTGAGTTCCGTGTTGTTCATTTTTCATTCATCAGATAGATCTCATGTTTATATCTTGACGTGTTTCCATGTGTGTGCATCTGGATTCTAGTGGGCATTTTTGTGTTTGTTTAGTATTGTCTGTATGTGTAATTCCTGAAGATGGTAGTAAGAGGCAAGCGAGAAGGGTGTGCCTGTAAAGGTGTGTATCAAATTTCTGACTGGTCTTGCAGGAGTTAGTGGTCTCAGTATGTGTGTTACTGTTAGGGAAATTTAGAGCTATGTAGGTGTGTTCGTGTTCGTGTTCGTTTAATTCTATTATCAATATTATTGTGATTATATATGACTTTCAAGTGTATAGGGAGGTGTTTGGTGTGTTGAAGTGAACAACTTAGGTTACATAGTCTGCAAGTATCTAGATTTTACTTTATGAATGTTAGTTGTTAATCTTTATCAGTTGCTTCCCTTGGCAACTCTTCACTCAAAAAAGAGGTGGCTTACCCTACAGGGGCTGCTCTTGGTGGGAGATGGATGTGTTTCTGTTGCAGCTCTGATTTTTGTATTACCATCCACCTTATGAGGATGAGTAGATAGGCAAGGTGTTGGTAGGAAGTAGAGCTGTTATAGCAGAAGTTGCCCTTACCTACTAACCAGGATGAGCAGGTGAAGCTTTGAATAAAACATCTCTCTATATAAGGCATGCAGCATGCTCCTTCCCAGTTTTCAGTGCACAAGATGAGATCAAGGATTGAAATGCAACCTGGGTTAACCACTGGTCAATCAGTGGAAAGCTTGAACGAGGGTCATGTTGTATGTTTACAACGGATCAGTGTTGTTATATAAGTTGTTTCCAACTTCATTGCTCATCTGTAGGCCAGATTCTATAATTTTTACATTGTGCAAGGTGGATGATTTTATTATAAGGAAAGGCAACCTGGTCATTAAGCAACTGGCTACTGTTTATTGTCGGGTGGGGGATGTGAATCCACTTGTCAGTTGGGAGATTGCTGACAGCTTTTGATTAAATATGATGAAATTTGTTACGGCTTCTTGGGATATGTAAATATAATCTGTTATCTTAATCTAGGTTAATCTGTTTGGGTAAATAATCAGGCGTAATGAATTAGCAGCATAAGGCAATATTTTAGATGCTGATTTTCATAATAAGGCAGTCTTCTCTACCCCCATATTTTCTAACATTTGGTCATACTAAGTTTAGTACACATCTATATGGACCCATCACATAGCTGATTTTGTTTCAAGATAACATGTGTATCCCTATCCAATATTGGTGATGTGCCACACCTTAAATTAATTTGAATAAAAACATCTATATATAATTATTTTGAGACATTTTTATGTTTATACATTCTTTTTCATAGATACAAATATTTAAGTAAATGCTCTGTTTATAATAAACAGTAATAACAACATTTACCAGCTTGAATGTCCAAGAAATTTTCATAGAAAGTATGCATCCTCCGACAGGAATCGAACCTGTATCCTATACAGAACTGTCATATAGCCTGGATATAAAAACATAAAAAAAATATATAAACGAATGTATAAACATAAACATGTCTTAAAATAATTGTTGGACTTTGTCCATTCAATAATGTGTGATGTCATTTGTTTACATTTGGATACACATTGAGCAGATATGAATGTACGGGAGAAAATCATGGAGAATTGTAGTTTAAAAACAGTAAAATCAACCTTGCTAACCGAAACCCTCCTCTGTGGTTCAATTGGCAAAGCACGTCAGGCTATATGATGGTTCTGTATAGGATACAGATTCAATTCCTGTCGGAGGATGCATATTTTCTATGAAAATTTCTCAGACATTCAGGACGGTAAATGTTGTTAATAATGTTTATTATAAACAGAGTATTTACTTAAATATTTGTATCTATAAAAAAGAATGTATGAACATAAAAATGTCTTAAAATAATTGTCGGACTTTGTCCAATTCGTAATATATAATATAAGGCATGCAGCATGCTCCTTCCCAGTTTTCAGTGCACAAGATGAGATCAAGAATTGAAACACAACCTGGGTTAACCACTGGTCAATCAGTGGAAAGCTTGAACGAGGGTCATGTTGTATGTTTACAACGGATCAGTGTTATTATATAAGTTGTTTCCAACTTCATTGCTCATCTGTAGGCCAGATTCTATAATTTTTACATTGTGCAAGGTGGATGATTTTATTATGAGGAAAGGCTAGTTAATTTCAGTAAATATCCATATGAGCCTACCACATGGCTGAAATAGTTGGGTATTTCAAATAGAAGTCTGCATTCAAGCTTGAATAAAAACCAGGATTTTCTGCTTGACAGGACAGATGCACGTGAGGTCTGCTTAACCAATGAAAAACAAACAGCACAAAAATAAAAAAATCTCAGAAATTTCTTTTTCTCCTTCATATTTTATTTTCTGATGATGCTTAAATAATAGCAAAACTTGTTCAATTTATAAACATCTCCTATTTGTGTTTTATCCTATCTCTCTCTCTCTCTCTCTCTCTCTCATATATATATATATATATATATATATATATATATATATAAACTCCATATTTATTGAAGCATGAATAGAATGCCATTTGTAGTTTCCTTTCCGATTGTTTTCCAGTAACTCTTCAAAAATTTAAATGCAATGTCAAGCCTTCTTAATTCTCGTTCTTTTATTTATCACTTTCCTTAATAAGGTATTTTTTTCTATCCCAATGTGCCTTTGGATTTTAGTCTTGTAACTTATGTCCTCTGTTAAAATTCTTCCGAGATATTTAAATTGTTGTACTTGTTTCATTTTGGTATCTCCAATTTGTAATTTGTATGTTGAATTGTCCTTTTTTCCAACAACGCTACATGTTTAAATCTATGTATATCTTAAAAATTAGTTTGATTTTTTATAATTCTGTTCATTTTTTGTAAGCTGACAAAGGAGATGATTTATCCTTTTCATCTTTTTTAATTATTATTATGCCAATTGTTTGTCAGTGGTTGTCCTAACACAAAGTCATAACTCCTCGAGTTTAAGTGTAGTGGCATTGTTCAAACTGTTGAGATGATCCACTCTCTCCTCAAAACTGTAAATAAGGCCAGCTCAGCATAATTGCAGTATAAACCACTGCTCTGCTCTGTGGGTGTTGAACACAGATGTAGCTGAGCAGGCATCTGCAATAGGGATTATCTAGCAGCCCTAGCAGATGGGTCAGCTATTATACTGATTAATTATTTATTTTTTTTAATACAATTGTTAATTATTACACTGATATTTATATATTCTTTCTTATGTCATTTTTTTATTTTCAGCCAAGAAAGGTATTCTACGAGACAAACGTGAATTTTGGGGAGTATTAGAAGTCATTGAGAAATTTGCACCTGAAGCTGCTGAGATTACGACCAGTGTGAGAGACATGCCAAACATCAAGTAAGTGAATTTCACAGAACTTTTTGAAATTGTTTCTCCAACAGATGGTCATCCTGTGTTGCGGCCTAGTTAGGGCCAGAAATAAAGACACAAGAGAGGAATTGAGTTAAACAAATATATTAACAGAAACAGTAATGAATAAAACATACAAACGAGAGTGCTACAGCAAGAATGTTTGGTTCGACTGTCAAAGCTAACTGCTGGAAACTTCCCTCTCTAAAAGGCTGTACCTGCTCCTATTTATAGAGTCCATGCGTGCATGGGTAAATTATCATAACATCCTGGATATGGCAATAAACTACATCTGGCAGCAAGGCCTCTGATTGAGAGATTGGAGGTTTTGTGGAGTGTTCCACCTCTTAATTGCTCTTGTTGCCAGGTCTACCCTGACCTGGGGTTGTAGCATGTCATTCTCAAGCCCCTCCCTGGTCGTCTGAATATCCAGTAACTGTGGCTGATCAAATAGGTGATCGCTTTGATCCAGGCCTTGTCTTATCCCACGTTGTGATTGGTTTTGATCATAAGGTCAGGCAAGATCCAATTGTCATCAGGTATCTTCGTATTGGGCTGGTCCAAGCAGGATGAAGACATGAAGAAAGAAAATAACAGTTGAATAAAATAAATACTATTTTTATATAAGTTTGTTCATACAACAGTTAGTTAATTATTGTTAAATTCTAAGAGCTCCCATGCAGATGATTATCGACCCAACCCGCTTCTAAGTCACTTTGTTGACTTGGTAAAGTTTGTTTTGTTGAATTTGGTGAAGTTTGGCATAAGGTTTATGTTGAAGGTTCTTGGCAGATAGTCTCACGTCCGGTGGTTGGAATAATCTCTCTGTCTTCTTGCTTGAGGTAATCATATTTGACATTCACCCAAACTGGCATGGGTGCGTGATGCAGCTGGGAATACAGTATCTTCTCTACCCATCACAAAGAACCCTTTCTCCATTGTCTGGGTTCTGAAAATTAATTACTTCCTAATTTGGGAGATTTCCCTCTTCTACAGTTGACAGTCAAAGGCATTAATCCACCCCATAACTTCCACCTTCTCTTATTAGCATCTCCTACCAATACTCCTTAGTGGGCATGGGTAGCTCCTCCACCTTCCTCAGTGACTCATCTGCGCCTGCCACCATGGCCACCACTCGACCAATGGCTCTTGACTGCCTGGTGAAGATTAGTTCCAAGTTCATTAATCAGAAAGAATTATCATTCCAAACTTGTCGTCTATGCAGAAAATTTTCCCACATCAACCTTATGTTTTTCCTTGTCCAAAATTGAAACACAAACCAGATGGCTTGCTACTCCTTTAGGTCCCGTCAGGGAGATTCTCCAAGAAAACCCTTATCTCTAAATTATGATTTTAAATCTTATCCGATTCTCTTTAATCACCTTCACAGCCTGTACCTTTAGCTGTTGATCACCAAAGTGTAAAATATTAACCATATAGTCGGTTGTAAAATTGAGTGTTGTTTTTAGCTAGCTGTCTAGTTCTTGGTTTTTTGAGAAATAAAATCTTTAATCTTTCCCACAATGGTCTATTGGTATATCATTCCTTCTATCCAAAAAGCCTTCTTTTATTTACCAGTAACAAATAGTGTCACAAGCACCTGTTAGGGTCCCAGCTACAGACAAATAGTGAGCCCCCAAAATCAAAAGACAAGGGATGTATAAAAATACATTTTTACAGTAAAAATACCAGCTCTATTGATGCTATTTTTACTATAAAAATGAACTTTTTATAAAAGATTAGCAGCAATACAATTTTGTAGTGAAATTACCAGCAATACATCTTTAAAAAATTAGTAACAATACATTTTTTTTAAAATTAGCAACAATACATTTAAAAAAAATTAGCAACAATACATTTTTACAAAAATAGCAACAATACATTTTTATGGTGAAATTACCAACAATGCATTTAAAAATAGCAACAATATATTTAAAAAAATAGATAGCAATAATAAATTTTTACAAAAATAGCAACAATACATTTTTGTAGTGAAATTACCAGCAATACATTAAAAATAGCAACAATACATTTTTCCAAAAATTAGCAACAATACCCCCCCCCCCAAAAAAATAGCGACAATATATTTTTTTTTCCCAAAAATTAGCAACAATACATCATTTTTTCCCCAAAAAGATTAGCAGCAATACATTTTGTTTTTCAAAAAATTAGCAACAATACATTTTGTTTTTCAAAAAATTAGCAACAATACATCTGTGGTGATATGCTGCCAAACAAGAACAACCAAACCAATCCAACAGATGGAGAACAAAATGAAGGTGTGGCTTTGTTTAGTTTGCAGTGAGCCCTCATAGTCTCATAATAATGCAGGATGAATGAGGATTTCTCAATCATTATTTACCTTTTTCACTGTTATTTATGATGGGACAAGTAATAACTAGATGTTTTGGGGTTACCTAAAGGGAATTTCAAACTGAACCCTTTATTCAATCTATGGTGGTAGATTGTTCCTGTCCCACTGTCTATCTCTTTTAGTGCTGCTCAGTTATTGTGCACCTAATTTCCACTGACTACAAATACACACTGCCTTGTCGAGGGATTGAACTCACAATTACTATGTCACCAAATTCACAAACCAAAACTTTAATTCACTAGACGGAGCTATACTAAGCAAAAACTAGACAAGATATCATAAGGCATGGGCAGTAGAACGTGAACAATCTACCTTTTCTCTCTAAAAGGCAAATAAATTTTTGACAAACATGGGTAAATGTGCCTGCAATAAGACGGAATTTCAAAAGGAAGGTTTTTCATATGACACCATTTTTTTTTAACTACCTTCACCCTTCAGCAATGTTTATTATTTTACAAAGCAAATGATTAGGCTTAGAATAAAACAGAAACACAAGATGAAAGTGTTTTATATATATTTTTTGTTCTTGAGAATTTACAACAAAAATATTACTATAATTCTCCATGTATAATACGCCTCCATCCATAATATGCACCCCTAAAATTGTGCTGAAAGTGTGGGGAAAATGCTTCTACTCAGCCATAATACACCCCCCCTTGTTTGGTAATCAAACCCTACAAATTGTACCACTCCAATTTCATTATGGCCAGCATATTAAAAATAAATATAAGATTATTCTAATTTAGTTTCTTGATAATTCTTATTTTATTTTACATTTGTAAGTATTGTTAGGTCCATATGATTGTATTTGACGTCCTTATGATGTTGGGGGTCGCAATTGCCAAATGTTATTGTCAAATTGTCAGATGCTTGTGGTGAGTGAAACTGAAACCGACTTATGAAACGGCAAGTTTTTAAAGATATTTTTATAGTTGTGCATAATACACACCCCTAATTTTACTTATTATTTTTTAGAAAAAAATGCATATTACACATGGGGAATTATGGTAAACACTATTGTCATTAAGAATTCAACTGTTTATCATAACTGGAAAAAAACTCTGGCTTGATTGCTGATAAGCAAACAATGCTAAGGTATTTTCTACATTACATATGTATATGTTGAGAGTAAATTAATACTTAGAGAATTGATTTTATGAAATAGTTTCAGGTACAATGAATATAATTTCTTATTTTAATAATAAATTCTTTCTAATTTGTAGAACACCATTGGGCAGAGCACGGGCGTGGCTTCGTTTGGCATTGATGCAGAAAACATTGGCAGATTATTTCAAATTGATCATAGAGAAGAAAGATGATATACTTTGGTAAGTAATGCATAAAATTTGCATTTCATTTTCTTTTGAATAGCAAGTGGACACATCTAATTGATGTATTTAATTTTCATACAATAGCTCCCCACTTGATTGGCTTACAACATCAATGTAGTCAAGTGGACTGTAAATGATTTTATCTGAGACAGGTGTGTCAGTAGTTTTATGACAACCTACTGTAAAATTTGTATATGAGAGCGTCAAATCAACCACTTGTTGTCTACAAGTAGAGAAAAAAATAAATAAAATAAAAACTTTCAGGATCAAGTTCCATTTGGCCAGAAGATAAGGAATTCCAGTTATGGGCTTATATAATCAAGCCACATTCCACATAAAGGTGAGACAGCCAAAGTGGCAATCACAAGCTACCTGTCTTATTTTTTTTTTTTTTACATTAATGTTCATCCAGTACAATGCCCATGAGCCACTCAAGAGTTATGGGCACAGGTTATGAGATGTGAGAAGATAAATGTTAACCCTAATATCTGAAACTGCCTGAATTTACAGTGTAAAAATGTGTTAAAATAGTGAAATGTAGGTCTTCACTCAATCGGTTAGAAGACTGATGTAATCGGACAGTAATTGATTTTATCTGGGCTGAGTGGCTTATGTTTTATAACTTGTTGTAGCATACCTACGGATGATAATGAATATGTCCCCATTCAGATAAATACAGTAGTATATACTGTATGTTGGTCTGCAGTTGGAGATTTATTGTGGAATTCACTTGACTCAATACTAGCAGTTGACTACTCATTGGCGAATCTTATATGTGTTGTTCTTGTCCTAAGTATTATCGTTCATTACCAACCTTTGTGTGATTATTCTATTCAGTAACCTTCCCTAGGTTACAACAACTATCACCAGTAAAATGGCGATATGAGAGCTTC
>OZ010612.1:8261170-8316170 GCA_963932145.1 Acanthosepion lycidas | reverse complement strand
GGTGCAAAAGCAAAATAGTACAAATCTTATTACATCATGTATCATTATTCTCCAAGCTAAACAGAAGAATTGTAATGATATCAATCATAAACAAAAATGTATGATTTCATTTTCAAGTTTTTTTTTTTCACTGCTCTTTGGACTGTCATCGGTGAAACTTTTCTCTCACTTGCCAAACGTCTTATGAATTGAGTTGGATCTTTTCTAATTGATCTCTTTAGCTCAAAGTTGAAATGATGATTCTTCTTCCAGTTGTGACCTCCTGATTCAGTTTTCTTCTCTAATGTTCCCTCTTTTTTAAACTTATACAACATTCTCTTGAAGGTTCTTGAATGGACTTTGAAAATGGAAGTATGAATATTGGTACCATTACTGAAGGCCTGAATGATTTTTTTCCTTTCGCCATTGCTCAGTTGGGAAGACAGTGGGTCTGACACAGCAAACATTTTTAACCTAGCTGAATAACTTGACTTTTATTGTGTGTGTGTATATATATATATATATATATATATATGGAGAGCTTCACTATCATTACAGTATGGTATAAATATCAGTATTTAAATATATATATATATATATATATATATATATATATATATAATATATACCATACTGTAATGAGATATATAAATACTGATATTTATACCATACTGTAATGAGATATACATATATATAAGGTTGGTGCAAAAATAATGTCGTTTTCTCACATATGTTACTATGTGAGAAAACGACATTATTTTTGCACCAACCTTTATATATATATATATATATATATACACACACTGATATTTATACCATACATAAAAGTGTTTTCACAGACAAGATTTACCCTGTCTGGGGAATAATTATATTTAAAAAGTGCTCAATACCCAATTTAAAAACTGAAAGTGTAGAGCTAGTTAAATATTACAGAAAAGGTTAGTGTTGATAATAGTTTAGCACTCTTATATGGGGTCTAGGATGGTGTCTCAAGCCTTGAATAGCAACCTTCCTTGAGTTAGCATCTCGATAAAAACACTAGGTTATTTGGAATACTGTGAGTGTTTGAGTTGGGCATCAGGAAGAGCAGTTGGCCTTGTAAAACCTTACTTCGCCTCATTATGATAAATTCCCTGTCAAGCAGCACCCACCTCATTTTGTGTGAGATTAATCCTGGTCCTGCCTCAACAAAACAAAACTATTTATGTAATATATGACCGTAAATCTATCTTCTCTGCAATGAGGTTTTGTTTTTTGGTTATGTCGGTGTCATACTCGTAAAATTGAGGTCAACCAAACAGGATATTAGAATTAGTTTATTTATGGACAATTTCTTGTCCTATTGTTGTAAAAACATGCTTTTTGGAATATATAGCGCTTGGGAATATACAATGCAACTCCTCCCACTTTTCAAACTAACCAGCCAATGATTACTCCATGTTGCATTTTGATTCTTGTTGATGTGCACCAAAATCTGGGAAAGATCCTGCTGCATGCCCAAAAGTTAATAGAGGTGAAAAACAAACACCATAACAAGAAATGAGAATAAGAACCTTGTTTCCAATATTATATTTAGACATTCAGTGCTTCAGGTGGATAGGTAGGTGACACTTGGGACAAATTCTATTATGTCAACATTATAGCCCATCTATACATCCTGACATGGGGTGAGCAATACGAACGTGATGCATCATATCCTCCATGACAAACAAGTCTGAACTAGAATTGACTTCTTTGATCCCATACCTTAACATTATTACAGACCAGCATCTAGAAATAATCAGTGTCTGGTTTGTTGTCACTTGATTTCCAAAAAAATCCTTATCCACTCCTTTACGTTTCTGTTCCTCTTTGAACAAAGTGAATGCCGCTTAGAAGACCAGACTTAAAAAAATACCATTCACTAGCCATAAAACAGAAACACTCAAGATTGGGATTAAATTGCATCATCCCTTTTCTACACAGATGTCTATAGTGTCACAGGGTCCATTCTAACCAAAAATCTGGATTCAACATTTGTTGTTACCATTTGGTATACTAATGTCTATATGATTTAATTATCCTCAGAATAAACATCATATGAATGTTGGACCCTCATAAATAGAGCATGCACACACACACACACACACACACACACATATATATATATATATATATATATATATATATATATATATATATATATATGAGGCTAAGTCAAAAATGATCTGCACTTTCGTTATAACATATCTTTAGGTTTGTCACACTACCTTCTGCTCACATGTGCTTATAATTGTGGTCACACAATCAAAGTTTGAGCTTGGTTGCACCAGTTTTCTTGCTGCTGTTACAGTGTAAACATGGCCGCTCATTTAGCAGTGTGCTCCAAGGAGGAACAAGTAGCAGTGATCCGATTTCTCTGGTTGGAGGGTGTGTCAGGAGCTGAAATTCATTGGAGGCTTTTAACCCAATATTGTGACTGTGCACTCCCATGTAGAAGTGTGTATGAGCAGATTGAGAGGTTTAAAAATGGCCAAACAAGCATGATACATGAAGAAGAAGCAGGACACCCATCATCCTCCACCACTGACAAGGAGTTTCAGAAAGTTCAAGATGGTAATGGCGATCCAGTGGGTTATCATCGATGAGGTAACATGTTCTCTGCAGATTCGTATTACTGCTCTTTGTTCCTCCTTGGGTTCAATTTTTAAAAATTTAGGGTTGTTTTTCTATGTGGTGCTGAATGCTAAATTTTTATTTCATCTCAGTTTAATCAATCCGTTGATTCCATATAAGTCACTTTAATTATAAAAATAACTCCTTATTTTTAATAATAATATTATGGTAAGAAAAAAAATCATATATACAAGGTGCGATGGATAAATTGTCATTTAAATGACACAAAAATGAAAATTAAATTAAATTTTTATTTGAACAGATATATTTATCAAAATTACAATACCCTGTTAAGGCAGTGGAGAACTTAGAGAGGGGAATTAACAAAAGATAACTGATAACTGACATCCATTAAACATGGCACGTGGAACTAGAACAGTCTACCCCAGTGAGCAAAATAAAGAGTTTGACATTCTAAAACACTTGAAGAAGGCCGGAGCGTACAACAGCTGAAATGTTGTAATAAATATGGCAACAAAGATGAGGACAATAGTCTGAATAATTGTGGTTGTATCTATTTCAACATTAAAACATTGTTTTTTTTTTCTTTTCTTTTTTTTTTTTTTGTGGTAAGCCTAGATCTTCTATGTCCCACTTCTCTTTTAGAGACTGTCGATCATGCCTCTCCAAAACTTCCTATCCCTTGTGACCCATTGCAGTTTTTCTCCCTTTGCTAAGGTTTCTGCCATCCCAACTCCCATTTTTGCCATCCATTTACACAAGCTCATCAGATATTTTCTTTTTATGTGCCTTGTCCTTTCAGGACATAGGTGATCATGGCTCTCCACTTATCCCTTATCCCTTGTAGCTCTCAGTAAGTTTCATCCCTCTGCCACCCTCCCCCAGACCATGTTCTTAAGCCCACCAGGTATCTCATGCATTGCTTTCCCTTGACTCTCTTAATATATTTTATAAACATTAAAAAATATCCCATCCAAGAAATTTTGATATTCAATGAATAATTTTGATAATATTTGTCTTTGGTATTTTTTTTAACTCCATTTTTCTTTTGACTGTTTATTTTCCAACCTTTATTGGATGGAACTTTTTCTGGTGCAAATTTTGTCATTTTGCTTCATTGGATTGTAAGAAATTTATTTTTGCAATGTTGGATATTTTCTTTTATTTGTATTTTATTTTTTCCTCCTAAATTCTACTTTTTTTGTTTTTCATTCCAGTGAGTTCTATGAACGCGGTGCCATTATGATGGAGGATGAAGGAATGGTAATAGCTGGACTCTTAGTTGGCCTTAATGTGATTGATTGCAACTTGTGTATCAAGGAAGAAGATCTTGACCAGCCTGTGAGTACCTCAAAGAATCTTTACTCACTTTCATCAAACAGCTTCTCACACCTGATTACAACTGGTTATGACAGAATGAATGCCTTGCTAAGTCTTCTTAATCTGGCTAATATGTTTCCTTTACTTCCTCAACAAATATAGATCATTATTTGTCATTTACATTTAGAAAGGGAGAATGAGTGATAGGAAAATAAAAGAAGAGAGAGATATGACAAGAAATGTAGAAGAGAAAGGTAAATAGGACAAGAAATGGAGAAGAGAGAGGTAAATAGGACAAGAAATGGAGAAGAGAGAGGTAAATAGGACAAGAAAAGGGGAGAGAGATAATAAGGACAAGGGAGGAATGATAATAAAGACAAAGAGAGAGAGAGGCAAGAAAGGAGAGAAAGAGGGTGGGCGAGGGAGATAAGACAAGAAAGGGGGTTTGGTTTGTTTAATGGCATATCAACTCCTCTATGAGTCATTAATGATGAAATTTTATTTTCTTGGGATCTTTGGTAGTTTTTTTTTTCTAAAAATGTATTGCTGGTATTTTTTTCTAATTTATTTTTATGTTTTCATGTTTTGACCCCAGTCTGGAGGTTCACTATTTGCCCATAGCTGGGACCCTAACAGGTGTTACCACCCTGGGAACAGCAGTAATTAAAAGGTGGTTCCATGCTCCTCTCCTCCTCCATCAGAGGCCTTAGCCAGGATGAAAGAAAAGGGTAGGAGGTAGATAGGAAAAGAAAGGGAGAGATAGATATGAGAAGAAAGGTAGAGAAAGAGATAGGGCAAGAAAGGTATAGAAAATGAAAGCGGGAGAGAGAGAGAGAAAGGGGGGAAAATAGATTGTAAGATAGGAAGTTGACTCCAATGCCCCAATGATAATTGGAACAGTATGACATTCCACACAGTGTACTACTTAAGCTTTGCTAATATTTTGACCCTGACAATATGTTCACATCAATGTGGAGTCATTTTTCTTTTCTTTTTTCAATGACTGGTTTGGTGGCCTCAATGATGCAATCTTCTTATTATTTCCTTTGATTTCTGGTGTGTACACATTTTGTTCCAGGTCCCACCCAGAGACCTAAGGTTAGAAATGGCATCATGACATTTTCCAGTGACAAATAAAAAAACAAAACATATTTTACATAGATAAAGCCATTTGTAAGGTGTGTGCTGTACTCATGAGAACAATTTTTTGTATTTCTTTAAGGCATAGGCTTCCAGGAATCCCTTCAATTAGTCTACTGGAGTCTTTTCCAACAAATCCAAGGGCTCCGTCTACAACAGGGATTGTTGATGTTCCCATATGCCACATTTCTGAGATTTCGATTTCAAGGTCCTTGTAATTTGATAGCTTTTTGAAGATCTTCAAAGATACATTGCAGTCTGCAGGGACTGCGATATCAATAAGGAGACACTTTTTTTGTTTGCTGTCTCTAATAACAATGTTTGGGCTGTTAGCTTTGATTGTTCTGTCTGTGTGTATTGTGTAGTCCCATAAAATTGTAACCAGGTCTGGATGGTATTCATACCAATTTCTTTCAGTTTCCTTCCTGTAGAAGTTGTAGATTTTCCAGTGTAGATATTGGCCCACTCTGTCATGCCAGGTTTTATATTCAGTGGGTGCTAATAACATGCAACCTGATACAAGATCATCAATTGTTATTATTATTATTAAGATATATAGAAAGATGCAAATTGGATTTTCTGTATGAATTTGAGTGACTTTAAAATGAAACCACATTCTGCTTCTCTCTTTACAGATGGGGGTCATAGATTTTAGCTTATATTTGAGAGATAACAAAGTGCCGATGGAAATGCCTGATTCTGAAAGGTGAGTTTGTCTCTTTTTGTTGCTAAAAAAAAAGTTGCAGATTTCAATTCTCTTCTTTAGGTGAAGTTTGGGAGTTAGCCCGATGACTGACAAAAAAAATGTTGTATTTTTTTGAAGAGTCGTCACAGCCGAAGAGAAAGCTTGAGGTGACAAATATAGTTTTGCAGAAGGATGCTGAGAATACTATGTTTCGAGCTTGTAAGCAACGAGGGAGTTTGTAGGAAAATGGAAACAAAAAGGACATTTACTAAAGAATCAAAAAGAGATAGTTGAAATTTCTAGGGCACATAATGAGGAAAGAAGGCTTGGAGAATTTGATACTCATGGGATATATTGAAGGCAAGAAGAGCACAGAGAAACAGTGAGTAACCTATCTAACAAGATGTCATATTGAAGGAGAAGCTAAACAACAACAAGCTAGACTGTCACCTTCCTACTGTTGCCTTAGATGCATGACATATATAGCTGGCCACTCGTATTCAAGGATACCCATCCACTAGGGCGGCTAGCCAGTTGCTATTGCAGATGCCTGCTCAAGCACATTTGTGTTTGTTCAAAATCCACAGATCCCACCTGTGGTTTATACTGCAACTATGCTGAGCAGATCTTAGTTACAGTTTCTAGGAAAGAGCTTGTTATCTAGCGTGATTGACATTTTGAATACGGCCAGCATGCTCAAACTCTCGGCCACAATGACTTGTGACTTTGTGCTAGCACAGCTATCGATGGCCCCCAAGGGCTTCATCTACCCAATTTCACTCACAAGGCTTGGATCAACTCGTGGTATGGTTTTCAGGCACTTTCCAAAGGTACTGCATGCTGGGATCAACCCATCCAGTTCGATAACATCAGGAAATCTCCTTCCTGACAAAGTGACCATGGTGAGATTTGAACCCAGGTCTCATGAACAGAATGCGAATGTTCTAACCGCTCAGCCACGTGCCCATCAATGCATGACATACATTTAAGCTTTTGTAACTGGAAATATCTCTCATTAAAAAAAAAAGCAGGTCAAACTACAATGTTGTTTACCTACCTTGTACACTAGTAATTTTGACACAAATCAGAACATAGAGACCTACAGAAGAAAAGCTATGAAGCTATGCTCAACTAGCTTGAAAAGCAATAAATAGTTTGTAAGAGTGGTTATATTACTGATATGAGGTATTGTAATTTACATTGTTCCTCAAGGGGCGAGGATAAAAATGTTGGTTCAATCCAGTGACTTGACCCAAAGAGTTGTGAGTTCAATACAAAAACTTGGAAAGTTGAAGTAAAGGGAAATAAAACTGATACTAAAACATCAAGAAGAGGCATGGAACAATGTATTCTGGTGGATAAAATAAAAGGTTCAGTTTGAAAATTCCAATCACTGAAGAAGGCTGGAGTGTACAATGGCGTCATGAATATGGCAATGAAGATGAGGACAACAGTCTGAACAATGTAAATAGTGTAAATAGTTTGTAAGAGTTACTTCCCTTGACAGAAGGTTGGCCGGGTGGGGACTTAACTATATTATTTGATAACTACAAATTAATATAGAATTATGAGGTGTTGACACATTTATTGACAGCCTGATGTTTGGCCAATTTATGTAAAAGAGAAATAATTGTAATAAAATTAAATGACAAATACAACGTAAACACCTTTTTTCATATATTTTTTTAACTCTCCAGTAATGTTAAAAAATCTTTTAAAACTTAAATATTTTAAGCATTCTAATATATTATTGGGTTTTAATTTTAATGACTTTGGCTTCATAATTTTATTTACAAAGATATAAGTGAGCAACTAATGCATCAAATATGTTTTGTAAAAGATAACTTTTGTTTACATTATTCGAACTGTTATCCTCATATTCATTGCCACATTCACAACGTTTTGGCCGTTGTACACGCCAGCTTTCTTCAGGTGATTGGAATTTCGAACCCAACCCTCTATTCTGAAATAAAGGGTTTGGTTTGAAATTACCAGTCACTCAAAGAAGGCTGGAGTGTACAATGGCCAAAATGCTGTGCATATGGCAATGAAAATGAGGATAACAGTCTGAATAATGTAAATAATCATAATACCTCATCCTAGAGATATAGAAGCTGAAACGTTGTGAATATGGCAATGAAAATGAAAATAACAGTCTGAATAATGTAAATAATGATAATACCTCATCTCGGAGATATATAGGCCAAAACATTGTGAATATGGCAATGAAAATGAGGATAACAGTTCGAATAATGTAATAATATAAATAATCATAATACCTCGTCCCAGAGATATAGAGGCTGAAATGTTGTGAATATGGCAATAAAGATGAGAATAGCATTCTGAATAATGTAGATAATTTAAATAATCATAATAAATCATACTAAAGATATAGAGGCTGAATATGGCAATGAAAATGAGGATAACAGTCCAAATAATGTAAATAATCATAATACCTCATCTCAGAGATATAGTGGCTGAAACGTTGTGAATATGGCAATGAAAATGAAGATAACAATTCGAATAATGTAAATAATCATAATACCTCATCCTAGAGATATAGAGGCTGAAACGTGAATATGGTAATAAAAATGAGGATAGCATTCCAAATAATGTAAATAATGTAAATAATACCTTATCTCAGAAAGATAGACAGAGATAAGTTTTGTGTTCATATAAAGAAATTTAAAAATATATATAAAATCATTTACATACTTAATTTTTTTTTAATTCTTTTTTAATTTTTTTTAATTTGATTTCAATAATCTTGCATTTCTTAATTTTTTTTTTAATTTATTTTTCAGTGCTGAAGGGAAATCTAAAATGGCCACAATATTAGACCAGAAAAACTACTTGGAAGAATTGAACCGTCATTTAAAGTAAATATTTTTTGTTTTGTTTTTTCTTTAATTATGGGAAGTGGTGGTAGGAATCATCTTACTTCAGTGACATGCCATGACTTGGTGGGTGGGGATGAAGTGCTTATTAGACCTTTCTCTCAGAATGTTTGTCAGAATTGAAAAATATAGAATTTAGAAAGGGGAATCCTATTCGTAATATAAATATAGGTACCTCCAAAGATTCATTAAAGATAAGCATGCATGATGAAAAAATGCCTGAAACTTAATAAAAACAAAGTTTTATTGTTAAAATCTTTGTTATTATTAGGGGTACTTGGACATTTGGCTGACAGACATTTAACCAAAAATGTATTGGCGTACTTTCATGTATATCACACTCTTGTAATGTGCTACATGTATTTATATCTATTTACTGTATTAATTTATAACTTTTCAGGGTTTTTTTTTGACAGGCTTTTTTAAAATCTACTCTGTATATATTATATTTTACTTTAAATATTACTGTAAGATAAGTATTTTGAGAAAAAGCACATTTTACTACAGCAAAAATCTTAAGCTTTTAAGATATGAAAGATCTTTCAATTTCACTTTTAATGATTATTATCTTAAAGGGATAAACTAGCTTTTATCTTACTGTTAAATATGAATTTAAATAATTAGCTGCTACTTTTTACCAAATACACTCAAATATTTTAAAAAATACTAATTTTAATATTGAAATAAGAAAACTTTTAACTTTAAATTTAGTAATTTAATCACTTGAATTTCAGTGATAATTATTAGTCCTATTCGACCTTATAATACTACTAATTAAAATACTTAAAGTATTGCTTGGTACTATTTTTACTTGTACTTTTTCGGCGAAATGTCTGTCATCCAAATGTCCAGCCATGATTATTAAGAGGAAAGACCAAAGAATTTTTTATGTATAATTGTTTGTTTTAATCCTTAAAAATTTTGGTCAAAAATCTTGTTTTTCTGGCATTACCAGGAGACCATAAATTAGTCTGTGAAATTTGAGCATCTTTTTGTGGTGAGAAACACATTGATTTAGAAATTCTTGCAAAAAAATCAGATAATTGTTGAATTTTAATGAAACTTTCAGGAATTATTCAGAAATGAATTTTAATTATTTTTTTAAATATTTCCTTTTTAGAAACTCTTAGAAATTTTTTCTTATATCTGTTACAATGTTATGAAATTTGAGAAATTTGTTTTTTGCAGTGATTAATGTTTATATCGGTTATTAGGACAAATCCTCAAAGAATTTAAATCAGCAATTTTTTTTGGTGGGGGTGGGGGGTCAAACAGGACCCCCAGTTATAAAAAATCTACTCTGAATTGTAAAATAAAAAATGCACTAAAATTAAGGCATTACTTAATTAGAAAAGCTTTTAAGAATAATATTTTCTAGACGCTATTGTCTTACAAAAAAAAAAAATTTTTTTCAATGAATAATGAATTTTTATAAGAATTGTTTTTTTTTTAATGTTTTAATTAGAATAATTTATACATTTTTAAATCTTTTAAAATTTTGTATTAATTTGTAGTTATCAAATGATAGCACTATTAAATAAAAACTATATTTACTAACCATAATGGAAAATCTTAGTACAATTCAACAACCCCCAGTATTTTAATAGGGATTTTGATATTTCCTGTTTGTGTATATATGTGCCAATTTTTGTAAATATGAACATCCATACAAAACATTATCCGAAAATAAGAGTGGTAACTATAAGGAATTTAAAATTCATTGGTAATTTTCTAACATTTTCTCAACAAGTGCCTTTGTAAGTAAAACCATCAAACCCAAATCCTTAAAATCCAGTAAAATATTAGAATGCTTAAAATATTTAAATTTTTAAGGTTACTGGGCAGTTAAAATGAATTATGTGAAACAAAGTGTTTAAGTTGTATTCGTCATGTAATTTTATTGCAATTATCTCCTGCTTACATTAGCCAAACATTAGGCTGTTGATAAATAAAAACATTTCATAAAAACACTCACCTCCATGTTAAAAATGTTTTTCTGCTATATATTAAACTAAAAGTAACTAATATTTGTTTCAATTCAGATTAATTAAACTTCAAATCAGCTAAACTTCCTGAAATAAAGTTTCAGAAAAGTATATATTATTTTTTAAGGATGTTTTTAGTAAAGTGAATTTAGTAAAGATTTGTCAATATGGACGATTTTATCAATCTTACTGATAACCATAAAAAGAAAAATAATTCTAATGAATTTCAATTTGGTTTGAAATTTGACAAAGTATTTTGCTTATTGAAAATATTAAATTTAATCTATTAGCTTGAAATTAAGACTAAAATAAAAGCTTCAAGAAAGATTTTCCATTTTAAAATATTAGAAATCTGTTATAGCCGAGTTAGAATTCCAGTGGAAGTTGTTAAATTAACTTCTGCACAAATGCACTTTGGGAAAGGTATGAATCCATCGATGGGTTGAATAGCAGGACAGACTGGGTCCTAAACTTGGTTGGCAACTTACGGTGGGAAAATCTTCTGCCTAGTCAGTCATGAATCGAAACAGACATGATCACCCAAGAAGTGTGTATCACATATGGCATTTTTTTTTAACTGACTTACACTTATTAAATTGAACCCTGATTTTTTAGAGTCGTCTTTATCTTGTTCTTATTTACAAATGTCCAAATTTGAAACTATGTTAATATGTATTTAGGTTGGTGCAAAAATAATGACGTAATAATGTCGTTTTTTGACGTATTTTTTAACGTCAAAAAACGACATTATCACGTCATTATTTTTGCACCAACCTAATACTATTAATTTTGTTTTTTCCAATTAGAGATTTTCCTCATTTTTTAAATAAGTTTTTCCGAGATAGATGCGTGGATTTTCTTTTGCTACTTTCGGCTTACATTTGCACAAACGAAGGGAGGTAATAATTGTTTAACTTAAATACTTAATGGTTGGATTAATTTTTCTTCTCTTTCATTTCTTATACATCTGGAAAAACAGATTTATTTTTAACGTTAAATACACATGAAAATCTTTTCAAGTTATAGAAGTTAGGGTGTAAGGACAATTCAGTAATAGGGAACAAGAAACGAATCCTTATTGGTGATGCCTTATTGCATAACTTATCATAACACTAAAAAACAGTTAACACCACATGAATTCGTCCAAAATTGAAAGATGGAAACAAATTTATGCCATGTATGCATTTTTTTTACATTGTTTTTAAAATTTTTGGAAAACATTTATTTTAAATGAAGGCTAAATTGATATAGACATTATGTATTTTTAAAAATAATTTTTTGTGAAATAGATTTTTGTATTTGGTTTTATTACGGAGACACTTACTTGAATAAAGGGAGATAACAAATATCAAAAGAATCCAACTGGGAATTTCGTTTTCTGCCTAATAATGCATTTGCAAAATTGATGATGAGGTGATGACATAATCAAACTCTCTAAATTTTTTAGCAGTTGTAACGTCAAATTGTAGCATTAAGTCTCCATGTAATCTCTCTCTCTCTATATATATCTGTATATATATATATATATCACGCACATACGTACAAAATATTTAGTTAATTGCTAAAGATGCAAGAAAATTGGTCAGTTCTCTGTACTATTCTAGTAAGTGCCTGACTCCTCATACTATCCTCCACCTTTACAAGATCCAGATCAGGCCGAAAATGGAGTACTGTTTCATATTTGGGCAGGAACTGACTAGTTTTCATTTTCCAGTCTTGATAGGATTCAAAAGTGTCTCTGAGTCTTTGTAGGTGACAAATTATTTTCCACCCTCCAACTTTCTCTCTCATAGGTGGGATGTGGCCAGCCTCTCACTGTTCTATTGCTACTTGCATGGAAACTGCTTGAACAAAGTACATTCCTTGGTTCAGCCAGTTCTGACCTTCATAGCTAGGACCTGTCATGTAGCAAACCACCCACATTCTCTGTGTATTTCATCGGTGAGAAGTATGTTCCACTCAAACAGCTTCTTCCCACAAATTGCTGCTCTGTGAAACTGGCTCTCAAGAGAATGTTTCCCTAATCACTACGACCTTAACTTAACCATTATCTTCTTCTCCTATCTGTATAAACTCTCTCTTAATGTACCCCTCTACATTGAGTGGCCCCTGACTTTTGTACAGGGTGACCCTTACTGTAAAAAAAACCCAGAAAAAATACCTTTTTATTTCCTTCCTTTTTGATTCGAGTTGTCTCCCCTTGCTCACAGATGCAAGAAACACTTCAAGTGACAAAGAGGTGGTTCTATTGATGTATGCTGAGAAAGCATTGAAAGAACATATGCAAGTAGCCAGAAAAATTTATGAAAAATACATTTTTTTTTTTTTTTTAAAATCATATTCACTCCATGCAAGGCAATAAAGCCACTGAGATGCAAGGGGGATTTACTGGATGTGGAAGAAACAAAAACATTACTAATGAGCAGGAATAGAGGAAAAGTAATCAGGAGGACAGCAGATATTGATTGATGTTGCATTTAAAGTTTTCCAGATTAAAGCATGGAGCCAGAAGAGAGTTCCACAAGTGAGAAGTGCAAGAAAAGAAACTGCTAGCATAAAACTAATGAACTCAACTGTAAAATGATGAGACCTCATCACTAGTTTAATACTGCGCACTTAGATTCATAAAGTCTAGGTATCATAGTGAAGAGCTCATCTAAACAGTTTTCATGTAAGTATTTATAAAAAAAAAAAGAACAGAGAGCAACCTTATGGCAATGGGAAAGTGACTGAAGCCAAGATGCCAGATCAGGACCAATAGTATTGCTGATTCTTCTTTGGATTTTATCAAGGATCTCTAAATAGATAACAGGAGCACCAGACTATATTTTGCAGCAAGATTTGGTTTGGTTTGGTTTGGTTTACGGCATACCAACCTCAATGGGTTATTTAATACTGACAAAATTTTTATTGCTGGTAATGTATTTCTTCAAAAATCTATTTCTGGGAATATTTTTCTTTGAAGAAATCTATAGCTGGTCATATTTTTTTCAAAGAATGTATAGCTCTTTGTATTACTGGTATTTTTTTTAAAGTATTGCTGATAATAATTTTTCCTTCAAAAATTATTGCTGGTAATAATTTTTTTTTTTTAATTAGAAAGTATTTCTGGTATTAAAACCTATTTTTTACACAAATTTGGGTGTTAACTATTTGCCCATAGCTGGGACCCTAACAGGTGCTACCACCCCAGGTCAGGGTGGACCTGGGAACATCAGAAATTAAGAGGTGGTTTCACACTACTCAAAACCTCCTGATCAGAAGCCTTGCTGTTGTACGTAGTTTATTGTCTTACCCAGGATGCAGATGCAGTTTATCGTCATACCCAGGACGGTTTGCAGCAATATTCAAAGCAAAGATGAATGGTAGACTTATAAAGGTGTAAGATATATTCTGGAAAAGACACAGTGAATTAACGTTCCTAACAGCTGACCTAGCAATTGATTCAATATAATCTTTCTACTTTATGTCAGTGAAAAATCTTAGTTGGAAAAGGTCAGCATCTGTTCTGCTGATGAAGAGCAGAAATGGTTCTCTAAGATGATTAAAAGAAACCAATATAAGATATAAAATATTTTGAAAAGACTGCCTGCCTGCTGAACAATTCTGGTAGAAACTTACGACAATGGGAAAGTGACTGAAGCCAAAATGCCAGATCAAGACCAATAGTATTGCTGATTCTTCTTTGGATTTTATCAAGAATCTCTGGATATAGATTAGGAGATTCAGACCATATATAGCAGCAATATTCTAAGCATGGATGAATGGTAGACTTATAGATATGCAAGATAGATTCAGGAGAGAAAAATTGTCTAGCATGAAACAGTGAACCAACTTTCTTCACAGCTGACCTAACTATGGATTCAATATAATCTTTCCACTTCATTTCAGCTGAGAACTAAAAGAAAACTTGTTCTTAATCAAAGAGACTATTGAACTTTCTAGGATATTGAGGAAAGAGAGCCCGGAGAATCATACCCTTAAGGCAAGGACATGGCAAGTAGCCTACTTACTGAGTTTGTATGAGTAGATGGTGGAACAAGGACAGAGAGGGGTGGTAAAAAGTAAAAAATTAGAGCAAGGAAGCTGTAGAGAGCCATGATTGCCTGCATCTTGAAAGGACATGACACATAAAGAAGTTGTTTATAAGTTTGTTTATATGTTCTCAAAATCTCCAGTCAATGCCTGAAACCACAGGTAGTGCCAAGCTCGATATATAGAGTTGTCACTCGTATCCACAAAAAAATGATTAGGTGGTTTATGCTGAAAAAATGATGCAATATTCACTTGCAAAAAAAACAATATTATGATGTAATGGAATAACCTGGCACCCCCATGAATGATTACACTATAGGTAGTAAGTACCTATAAAGTCAACTGTCTATGAGAGACTGGAGGATGATGGAGAGAGAGTGAGATTGCACGTCTAACCTTCAAATTAGTGGCACTCACTACTAGATTGACCTGTAGTGTATAACTGTACCGTATTTCATATTATACTTGTTGTGTACAATAAACCTTTCTTCTAGTATCCATCTGGTGTTAAGTATTTATTCCATTAGCATGGAATATAACAGTTCCAACGAGGATTGTTGGAGCATAACATATTATTACAATCAAAAATGTTTTGACTTTAAATAAGCTGCAGTGGGTTGATAAACCATAAAAAAACAAATCAATCAATCAAAAACTTATCCACAAGAATATGATAAATGATTCCTAGCGAATGTCTGAAAATGCAGTGAGTTATGGATTCAGTTTAAGACGGTTGCCGACATCTGTTTTCAGAATATTAGATTGCCTTTAGGCTTGTGTTTGTAAAGTTTTAAGGTAAAGTGCAGTATGTACATAACCAACCCTACTCTTTAAAGTGAATGTTTTTGTGGATGAAGGATGGTGGGGGTAAGGTCTTTTTCTGAAGAAGTTATCATCTCATTGGCAGATGACCTCATTGTGAAAGACTTTTCCTACTTTGAAGCAATATTTGAAGAAGGCAGCTGACTTAAGCAGGAAATTGAAAATTAGGTTCTGAAGACATTGGGGTGATTACATTTCTGAATCATTTCACTAGATTTAGATTTCTGTGAAAAAAAACTAATTAAAAAAAAATGAGTATTATTTACATTATTCGGACTATTGTCCTCATCTTTGTCGCCATATTTATTACAACATTTTGTTCGTTATATGCTCTAGCCTTCTTCAGGTGGTTGGAATGTTGAACTGAACCCTTTATTTTGCTCACTGGGGTAGACTGTTCTAATTCCACGTGCAAAGGGAGAAAAACTGCAATGGGTCACAAAGGATAAGAAATTTTGGAGAGGCATGATCAACAGTCTCTAAAAGAGAAGTGGGACATAGAAGATCTAGACTTACCACAAAAAAAAAAAAGAAAAGAAAAAAAAAACAATGTTTTAATAGATACAACCACAATTATTCAGACTATAGTCCTTATCTTTGTTGCCATATTTATTACAACATTTCAGCTGTTGTACGCTCCGGCCTTCTCCAAGTGTTTTAGAATGTCAAACTCTTTATTTCGCTCACTGGGGTAGACTGTTCAAGTTCCACATGCCATGTTTAATGGATGCCAGTTATCAGTTAATTTCCCTCTGAAAGTTCTCCACTGCCTTAGCTGGGTATTGAACTCGCACTCTTTGGGTCCTGTCACTGGATCTAACACCTTTATCCACTGTGCCATGTGTCCTCAACCTGGTAGCTTTGCAAGCATTTATTACTAAACCCTCTATATTATGTTTTTACCGATACATGATAAAGTTTAATTTATAGATTCAATAATAAAGCATAACAATTATAACAATATACTGGAATAAACGTTATGCAACAGATAGAAAATCCGTTCATAGTGTAGATCTTATTAGATACAGTAAGAAATTTACGCAGCAGTTAAAATATATATCAAATTACTAATCTGCAAAGTCTCAGTTTTCAAGCATGTATAGTGATTAAGTTATTAGAAATCTTATAGGATGTGCAGGTGGTGTAATGGATAGTTCAAATTCCAATCAAATTGGTTGCATTCACTTACATGCAAATACAAAAACATGCAAATTGGAAAGGTTTGAATCCACATCTTCTCCCCCAAGCTATGGGTTGAATAGTAGAACTTGTATCTGGAAAAATCATTGTTATCTCCAAAAAACTGTTAATGCAATATTCATTTGCAAAAAAAAAAAAAAATTATTCTTACTATCCAAAATATGTTCCTCAGCTTTAAATGACCCACAAAAGTAGTTGTTAAGTGTTATATAAAAATAAAGTGTCACTGCTGACACTTGAGTTTGAACATAGATCGCCAGTGAGCAAACATAGGCAATCCCATTATTAAATTAAGTGGATCACGTGACCATAGAGGAAACGCATATATAGGTAGTCACATGGCGTCTAGATTGATTGTTATTTCTACTCTATCCTTTATACTATTCGGATCTGCATTTCTAGTCTATACTATTTCTCTACACTATTCTCTATATGGATTACTATTTGAGTTAGTATTATTGAGCAAGTACTATTAGTGCAAGATTATTCAAAGGCGTCTAACACCAGTATTGTTCAACAGCATTACTATAGTTGTATCAGCAATTACAAAGTCTCTACTACAGTGAGCATTACAATGAGTATTTATTGATATCACAAAAGTGGCAACAAGGGTTTGTTGAGTCACAAAAATAAGCCATAAAAAACAAATTTGTCAATTGAGACATTTTATTAGGTGAAATAAGAGACTAACAACAATAACTAATAATAAAATAGAACAATTCTAACAATAGACTGTAATAAAAGTGAAGAGGAATAGAAGATTTATTCTTAGATTAGATCGTAATAGGTACAATAAGATATTAACAATAACTAATCATAAAATAGAACAATTATAACAATATATAAAATAAAATGTAGTAAAAGTTATATTTGTGCTAAATATGTTTTTATTGGAGACTTTAACAATCTCAGTATAAGATACTTTTTTCTTTCTTTATGAAATTGAGGCCTTTGAACTTTTCATTTAAAAGGAAGCAATGTACACTTTCTCAATTGGTATATACAAGTGACCAACATCACATATCTCAAATTTTGGGACATTTATAAAGTAGGTACCTCCCCACAAAAAATACAGAAAAAGAAAAGAAGCTTTCTTGAAGCTTTTATTTTAGTTTTAATTTCAATCTAATAGATTAAATTTAATATTTGCAATGTAATTCTCTTTATTAAAACAAATATTCCAAAACTAAAATATACTTTTCTGAAACTTTATTTGAGGAATATTAGCTGATTTAAAGTGTAATTAATCTGATTTGAAAAAAATTTACTTTAAGTTTAAAATATAGCAGAAATGCATTTTTAACCTGACAATAGCTATGTTTTTAATCTGACAGTAGTTTTGACAGCCTGATAACAGGTCTAATGTTGTTCTATGGAGATTTTATCTGTAAAACATAATTTAAGAAAATGATGTGAACACCTTTTTTATGTAATTTTTAAGTACTCAGTAATCTTTAAAATTTAGAAAAATATTCTCTATAATTCGTAATCTAATGTTTTATTAAATTTTTACAGATCTTGACTTTAAATTTACTATAGTCATCACTCTTATTTTCTGATAATGTTGTGTATGGTCACCTGTACTTACAAAAATCGGCATGTTTATACAATATTATTCATTGAAAAATTTATTTAAGACAATAGTGTTCTTAAAATATCTTATTTATAAAAGCAATTACAAGCCTTTCTAATTAAATAATTTTATATTTTTATTGCAATTTTTATTTTACGATTCAGAGCAGATTTTTGGCAAACATTCTTTCTGTTTGACAAAAACAAATTGATTTAAATTCTCCAAGGAGTCCTACTTTTAATTAATGAATGAAGCGGGTGAAATTTTAATTTCTTGAAATTTCATAAAATTAAATAAGTGGCAGTCACAGATGTAAAAAAAGAAAAAAAAAATTCAAAAATAATTTAATTCATTTGTAAATAAGTCCTGAAAATTTAATTAAAATCCAACAAATATTTGATTTTTGCAAGAATTTCCAAAACATTGTGCTTTTTACTACAAAAAAGATACTAAATTTCCCATACTAATCTTTGGCCCTCCTGTTGACACAAGAAAAACAAGATTTTTAACCGAAATGTTGAATGTGCTAGAAAGGATTAAAAAATTTAATAAAATAATCAAAAAATATTTTGGTCTTTCCTCTTAATAATAACATAAATAGTTTGATGCTTAAACTTTATTTTTATCAAGCTTGATGCCTTTTCATGATGCTATGCTGTTTTTTAGAAAATCCTTGAAGATACCTAGTTATTTTATGAATTCTTTCTTTCAGAAGTCAATTGCTGGTTACAGTTGAGACCAAAAATAAGTGGCGACCAATGTACATTATACTTAAATACAGACGTCTTACCTTTTAGATCTTTGTAAATTAGAGATAAACTGTTGTATCCTTAAAGAAGGTAACAAACAAAGGTGGGACTTGAGTGGAAGGAACAGTAACATGGGCGTAGATGGAAGAAAGAGAGGTTTATTGTAAAAGAGAATACACTATTGAAAGACAGGGAGTTGACTAACACTTCCTGAAGCCAGTCAGACTGATAGACAAACTCTGGTATGTCCTGTACACACTACATATATTACTGACATAGGCAGTCCACAATAGGCAATAGGGAGGGTGGGACATTCCATTACAACACAAACCATGCTGGAAACTTAGACAAGCATCCTTATCCTGATTGTTTTATTATGGCATTTTGATTAATGAATTCTTTTGCTTTCTTTCTAGTGTCTGGAATTTTGGTGGCTGACTTTATAATTTGATTATCTATTTAATATCAAAATCAGTTTTTTATTAAATTTTAAAAATAATTATTTGATTTTGTCCCCACTTCAATTAAGAACTAAATTTATAAGTCCCCTCCCCAATCAAGTAGTAAATATATAAGTTTTTCACCCCCAATCAAGTAGTAAGTATATGTTGATCTCCCCTCCCCCGTCAAGTACTAAATATAATATGCTTCTCCCCAAATCAATTTTTAAATGTTTCCCCCAATCAAGTACTAAATATATATTGTTTTCCCCACCAATCAAGTACTAAATATGTTTCTCTCTAGTCAAGTACTAAATATAAGCCTCCCCAATCAAGTATGAAATATATAAGTTTTACCCCCCCAATCAAGTACTAAAAATATAAGTTTTATAGCACAGAGATCATAATGGATAGTTTTAATGCTAGCCTTTCAAAGTTGAATCCATTTTCTGTTTGAATTTCTGGGGCAAGGAATTATCATTATCGATATATTTAAATCCAGACTAATGTCCTCATCTTTATTATCACTTTTCGTAGTCCCCTTCAGCCTTCTTCAGGAGTCTGTCAATCTGGGTATCCTTTATTTAAGATTGTTCTAGTTGCACAGTTCATATCTAGGAATATCTTGTCTTGTTCTTTTTTAACATTGCTTAGTTATTGTTCACCCTATTTGAATTGAGTCTACCAAGCCCAGAGATTGAACTCATAATTACTATGTCACTAAATTTACAAACCATGTACTTTTATCCATGAAGAAACAAGATGACTAGTAATTGAATGGTACTAAAAACAGAACAAAACAAGATATGGACATTGGAACGAGAACAACCTACCCCTGTAGATTAAATAAAGTGGCAAACTTTGACCTTTTTGCTTGCAAAAAAAAAAAAAAAAAATGGAGTGTTAAAAAGATATTTTTTTTTTTTTATTGACACCACTATTATTTTAACTACCATCACTCTTCGGAAATGTTTATTGTTTTAAAAAAATGATGATTAGAATTGGAATAAAACCTAAACATATCAAAGTGAATTTATATATTTTCTATGTTCTTGAGAATTGATGACAAAAATATTAAACACTATTTATTACAGGGGTTTTCAAACTTTTTGACTTGCAGACCACTTTATATTTCAGGCTTTACCTTAGGGACCCTCTTATAAATCCTTATGAAATTTATACATAAATATTTGCTGAAGATAACATATAATTTTGCATTAATGCAAACGCCTAACAGCCAATGAGAAAGCCAGAAATCTCAAAATAGATCCAAAATTCAAATCCTTTGGTTCCTTCTCTGCATGAATAGAATCCATTATCTTTATCAATTTAAGATACAAATTATATTAGTATATCAAATCTATGAAATAGTTTATTGAATCAATTTATTTCATGATCGGCCTATAAGTTACTTATAAGCGCTTATAAGTTGCACGTCACCCATAAAAAAGTGTTTGCTGTCCACAGACCCCCTATCTTGTCCTTGCGGACCCCCTTTGGTCCACGGACCACAGTTTGAAAACCCCTGATTTATTAGATTGTTTATTTTCGCTATTTAATGATATCTCTTATTGAAATGGTTGGCAAAACATTGGCAAAACTGACCAATTGATTCAAACTTTATAAAATAGTAAATAATAAGGATTTCTTTATAACTGGTTCATATATTTTAAGAATTTAGTAAATGTTTATAAATTTACGAATAAAAAATTTTTCACTTTCATTTCTTTATAAATTGGTAAATAATAAATATTGCATTGTATTAGTTTTTAGAATGTTGTAAATACATTATGAAATGGACAAAGTCCGACAATTATTTTAAGACATTTTTATGTTTATACATTCTTTTTTATAGATACAAATAAGTAAATGCTCTGTTTATAATAAAGAGTATTAACAACATTTACTGGCCTGAATGTCCGAGAAATTTTCACAGAAAATATTCGTCCTCCGACTTTGTCCATTTTATAATGTGTGATGTCATTTGTTTACATTTGGATATGCATCAAGTAGATATGAATGTACAAGAGAAAATCATGGAAAATTGTAGTTTAAAAACAGTAAAATCAACCTTGCTAACCGAACACTCCTCTGTGGCTCAATCGGTTAAAGGCACGTCAGGCTATATGACGGTTCCGTATAGGATACAGGTTCAATTCCTGTTGGAGGACGCATATTTTCTATAACAATTTCTCGGACATTCAGGCAGGTAAATGTTGTTAATACTGTTTATTATTTATTTACAGAGCATTTACTTAAATATTTTTATCTATAAAAATGTATGTATAAACATAAAAGTGTCTTAAAATGTTGTAAATATAAAATTATTCATGCAAATAAACAATTTAATAGTGTTTAATATTTTTGTTGTAAATTCTCAAGAACAAAAAATGTATAAATTCATTTTCATCATATGTTTACAATTTACAATTCTAATCATTGCTTTTTAAAACAGTCAACATTACCAAGGAGTGAAGGTAGTTAAAATAATAGTCAGGAAAATGGAAAAACTGTACCTTTGGTATTTTTTGTTTTTTTGTGGGCATGAAATTCCAAGTTTGCCAATAAAGTATTCAATTCCAAATTCCCTGAAGATTGCCAGAATTGATAGATAGCTGAAGACGACAGGATGGGACAACAGCTGAAATGTTGTGATAATAACAACAAAGATGAAGACATTAATCCAGGGTCCAGCCATCATATTTCTGTACAGTGCAATATAGAATACAATAGAACCTTGCAGTTCTTTTAAAGAAATCCTTATTAATTTGAAAATGGTAATGTCTTGTTTCCAGTGCCACAGTAACCAACTTACAGCAGAAGTTAGAAGGTGTGCAGACCACCAATGCTTTGATGAAGGAAGACTTGGCCATTGCAAAGAACACGATTCTGACTCTACAGGAGGAGAATGCCACAGTGAAGAAGGAAAAGGACATTCTTTTGAATGATCATAAACGACAATTAGAGGTAAGAGGAGAAATCACATGCCATCTTTTTTCTCCATTTTCTTATCTCTCTCTCCCTTTGACACTCTCTCCTCCCCTTTCTTTCCCTATAACTTTATCATTTCTCTCTCTCTCTCTCTCTCCCCTCCACTGGTTTCTTTTCTTTCTCTCTCTCCCCCTTCCTCTAGTTTCTTTTCTCTCTCTCTCTCTCAATCCCCCCTCCTATGGTTTCTTTTCTTTCTCTCTTTCTTCCTTTGGTTTCTTTTTTTTTTCTCTCTCTCTCTCTCTCTATCCCCTCCTCTAGTTTCTTTTCTCTCCCCTCTTGCAGTTTCTTTTTTCTTTATATCTCTCTCTCTCCTCCTCCAGTTTCATTTATCTCTCTGTCTCCCCTCCTCCAGTTTCATTTATCTATCACTCTCCCCTCCTCTCGTTTCTTCTCTCTCTCTGGTTTATTTTTTCTTTCTCTCTCCTCTTCTATTTTTTCTCTCTCTTCTCCTATGGTTTCTTTTTTCTCTCTCTCTCCCTCCTCCTCTCTGGTTTATTTTTTTCCTCTCTCTCCCTCTTCTCTTGTTTCTTTTCCTCTCTCTCTCTCTCTCTCTCTCTCGTTTCTTTCCTGTCTTATTGCATATATATTTATTTTCTTAATAACTTATATATTGTGTATATTATATAGCATAAGGGTTTTTTTATATGTTATATAGATGATTAACTTAGTCTGGCATAAGGCCACGATTGTGGAGCACCATAAATGGATTGTATCCATTATAATATTAATGATGTTTGTGTCTAACTTGTTAGATAATATTTCATCTCAAAACTTCCAATAATATTTTGAGGGTTGACAACCAGATGGGGTTACATCTATTATAGGCAAAAATTATTTAAGTCCCCTCCCAACCTTTTCTTGCTTCTTGTGCTATGTCAGACCAAAGTGTTTTTATATTCTATAAGAAAAGATCCTCTAAGTTAAAATCTGGATAGCCATTGCTAAAGTGACTCACAACATATGATTGAAACAGTTTTTTGGACAAAACCATTTCTAGTTGTTAGGCCCCACTATATTTACAGTATATTATTATTTGTCTATATTTCTAAGATGAGACATTGTTACTAATTACACTATTTACATTGTTCGGATTGTTGTCATATTTTGGCTGTTGTACATTCTGGCCTTATTCAGGTGATTGGAATTTCTAATTGTTGTAGCGTACCTGCAGACAATATGGATATGTCACCATTCACATAAATACAGTAGTAAATACTGTATGTTGGTCTGCAGTTGGAGATTCATTGTAGAATTCACTTGACTCACATCTACCAGTTGACTACTTCTTCTGTGTGTCGCTGGTGAATCTTATATGTATTGTTTTTGTCCTAAGTATTACCAACCTTCGCTTGACTATTCTATTCAGTAACCTTCCCTAGGTTACAACACTAACTGAACCCTTTATTTTGTCTACCAGGTTAGATTGTTCTAGTTCCACATGCCACATTCCTAAAAGGGAAATAACTGAAACTGATACGGAGATATCCTGAAGAGGCATGGCATGTGGAACTAGAACAACCTACCCCCAGTGGATGAAATAAAGGGTTCATTTCAAAATTCTAATGACTTGAAGAAGGTCGAAGCTTACAATGGTGATATTGTGAATTACGACAGCAAAGATGAAGACAACAGTCTGAACAATGTAAATGTTATTATTCATTTCTAATTATAACAGATGTCCAAACTTGTGAACAATTGGTTTGCTCATCATGAGAAAAATTATAATTGAAAAAAAATCAAATTTGTTCTCTCCCTACCCTCTGTGTATGACTTGCAAAGAGGGAGGTATTTTGTTCTTGCACCAAGGTGTTTTACTCATAATAAGGTGTCAGTCAGTTAAGTGCCATACATGATACATGCTTAGGCAATCATGGGTCTTTTAATACATGACTGACTAGGCAGAAGATTTTTCTTGCAGTAGACTGGTTGCCAAACAAGGTTAAAGAAGCCAGTCTATCCTGCTATTCAACCTATAGCTAGGGTAAAAAGAGATGGATTCATACCTTTTAAAGTGTAGTGCTCTATAATTAGGATTTAATCTCACTTGAAGAAGTTTTTTTCTTCTATCCAGTTTAGCACAAATGCTGACCACACATAGTACTGTAATTGATTTTTTGTATACTTTAAATCAGTGCATTTTATGAGTATTTTAAATTAATACATCTGATTACAATGCAACATTTTTGCTTCTTCAAGGTTATGTACAGACATACAAAATCAAATTTTTCATTTTATATAGATTGTAGTGTTTTTGAAGGAAGGCTTTCAAAATCTGTATAGAATAAGATTTTGTAAAACAAATTAAACAAGCTGTAGAGTGAGTAGCCATGGTCAAATGCAAAATAAGTTATAGACCTGTTCAACAAACAGATTTGACACATGGCACAGTGGATAAAGGCGTTAATTAGATCCAGTGAGAGGAGCCAAAGAGTGTGAGTTCAATACCTGGTTAAGGCAGTGGAGAACTTGGAGAGAGGAATTAACAGCAGGTAACTGATAACTGACCTCCATTAAACATGGCACGTGGAACTAGAACAGTCTACCCCAGTGAGTGAAATAAAGGGTTCAGTTCAACATTCCAACCACCTGAAGAAGGCTGGAGCATACAACAGCCAAAACATTGTAATAAATATGGCGACAAAGATGAGGACAATAGTCCAAATAATGTAAATAGGGTAGATTTAATAAAGTTTGCAATAAGCCATAACAAGAAAAAGAAAAAAGCGGGACAAAAAATAATAGAAAGCAAACAATATACGCAAGGCAAATTAACAATAATAAGGCAAAAAGTTCACAAACCATGAATTTAGGTTGACACAAATGGAAGTTCAGACTAGCGAATGTAGCATTTTGACTTCAAGACAGACTAGGACTAAATCAGAAGAAACCAAGAACTGATCTATTTTATTGACTAGGAAAAAATCCCAGCATGCATTTGTTTGCTTCTGCCTATAAAAAAAGGAGAAGAAAGTGTTTTGCTGTTATTCCCTTGCCAATTAAAACCAACACTAGTGGACACATTATTTAAACAGGTTCTATTAATTAATCAGTTTCAGACTAAATAAAATACCTTTCTATTAAAAATTATTAAAACATGATATCCCTACTGAGTGGATAAGATCTTAAAATAAAATTTAATTAATTCATAATTTATTGACTTATAATTTATAGTTTTATAATTAAAAATATGATTTGAATGGACGGCAACTAAACTAGCTCTCCCACCATGCCCTGGTCTGGTGAGGAAGGTAAGTGGAACCCCAGCCATACAAAAACAAGAGCTGTTAAAGGGCTGACGAACAAATGTCATCCACCCCAACTAGCCTTACCAACCTGCAATTGACCAACAATGATTTGGAATTTTAAGAGAAAAATTAAAATTACACAACATTTAAAACATATATCTATTATGTACAGACATACAAAATCAAATATTTCATTGTATATAGATTGTGGTGTAACAAACACCACAATCTATATACAATGAAATATTAATATTGATTTTAAAAATCTGTATAGATGAAGATTTTGTAAAACAAATTAAACAAACTCAAATCATAGTGAACACATTACCAAAACATATTCTACTAATTAATCAGTTTCAGACTAAATGAAAACATCTTTTTATTAAAAAATATTAATGAGCTGAGTGGATACCATCTTAAAATAAAAATTTAATCCACTTGTAACTTATGATGATAGATAAGATTTACACAGCAGTTAAAATATACATCAAATTATTAATCTGCAATGTTTCAGTTTTCATGTATAGTTATTAAGTTATTAGAAATCTTATAGTATGTGCAGGTGGTGTAATGGATAGTGACTGCGAATTTGGAGAGCAGAGTTCAAATTCCAATCGAGTTGGTTGCATTCACTTACATGCAAATACTTTTGAGAAATAGTTGAATACACTTCTTCTTCACCCAGCTATGGATTAAATAGTAAGACTTGTATCTGGAAAAATCATTGTTATCTCCAAAAAACTGTTAATGCAATATTCACTCACAAAAAAATTAATATAAAAATTTTGAATTCACCCTTTATCTGTGTTCTTCTTTTCTTTTTTTTTTATTGTGAACAAGTTGAATATTTTGTACAAGGCCAAACTTTCACACTCTCAAACCGATTATATGGTGTCGGAGAGACCTTCCAAAAGTAAAAAATAGTGGGTTACTAATCCAACATATTTATCACGATAGAAATAAAATCTTCTACACATGTTACCAACACTAATATACTACTTTTCAATTTAGTCACCATTTCAATTTGTGCATATGTTGTACTAGTGTACAAATGCAAAACTACTTTGAAGAATGGTGTTGGAGGGTGTCATGAAGAGATTGGAGCCATTCTTGCACCACTTCAGCAGCATCATCATCTGCATATCACTTCTTCTTTGAGGGACCCAAAACAAATGCTAGCCTTGACTTGGCACCTTCAGATTATGTAGCGTGTACAATAAAACATTTCAACCATATTAAAGAAAAAGAAAAATGCTTAGTCTGCTTTTTGCAGATTGCACATCAACATTAGATATAATGCTTATGTTAAGTTTATGAACCTACTCTTCCATGCTGGCTCAAGGTTTGTTGGAAGAGAGCATTTGAAGATTTTCCTACAGTAGGTTGCCAATTCTTTCTGCAGTAGACTGGTTGCCAACCAAGGCTATAGAAGCCAGTCTGTTCTGCATAGCCAGAAGAAGAAGAGATGAATTCATACCCTTTCCCAAGGGCATTTGCACATAAGTGATTGTAACAAACTCGATTGGAATTTGAAGTCACCTCCTGACTTCTCGTTCCAAGCCGATATTTACTACATCACAATACACATCCCATATTAAACATGTCTTAATTGCTGCTATTTGCAGGTCCACTTTGACCCATGGTAGTAGCACCTGTAAGGGTCTCAGCTATGGGTAAATAGTAAACATCTCAAACAAAAAGACAACATTAGGAAAGTATAAAAATACATTTTTTATAGTAAACATACCAGTAATATACTTTTATTATTTGTTCCGATTGCTGGCATGGGAACCAATTTTGACATTTTCACATGCATTTGTTGCAATTGAGATTGTCACTTGTGTGTGAGTCTGTACAGCCATAACAGATGCTGCACTGCCACCAGCAGCTGAATCATAACTCTTTGGGCACAGATCTAAGGTTTTTCGAGACCAATGGATGCCACACACATTTTTATGAAAAAAAATCTACCAACAATACATTTTTATAGTAAACTGACAATGCAACACCAAAAAAATATAAAAATATATATTTATTGTAAAATTACCAGCAATACATTTTTTTTTAAAAACTACGAACAATATCTGTCTATATTTCTGAGATGAGGTATTATGTACATTATTTACATTATTTGAACTATTGTCCTCATCTTTGTTGCCATATTTATTAAAATGTTTTGGCCATTGTATGCTCTGGCCTTCTTCAGGTGATTGGAATGTTGAACTGAACCCTTTATTTCACTCACTGGGATAGACAAGGACACATGGCACAGTGGATAAAGGTGTTAGCTAGATGCAGTGACATGACCCAAAGTGTGTGAGTTCAATACCCAGTTAAGGCAGTAGAGAACTTGGAGAGGGGAATTAACAGGAGATAACTGATAACCGACATCCATTAAAAACATGGCAACATGGAACTAGAACAGTCTACTGAAATAAAGGTAAAGAGAGTGAAATAAAGGCTTCAGTTCGACATTCTAACCACCTGAAGAAGGCTGGAGCATACAACAGCTGAAATGCTGTGATAAATATGGCGACAAAGATGAGGACAATAGTCCGAATAATGTAAATAGTGTACGAACAATATGTTTTATCATCTTCAAACTATATATCTAAAAGACATACATTTACCTTAAAAGTATAAAATTATGTGCAAAATATCTGTAGTTGAAGCCATAAAATTGTATACAAAATATTTATATATTTTGACATTAAATAACCCATAGAGGTTGATATGCTGCTAAACAATCTCAACCAACCAATGGAAGACAATGGAGTTTCTCTTTTTCTCAGGAGGACTATGGATAAGGAGACATTGTCATAGGATTCAATGAGATGATATTTTACAATTTATATTAAATGTAAAGAAGGGAAAACTTATATGCAAAGTTGACGTATCTGGTAGGCTAATGTGTCTCTAGATGCCATAGACTACCAATATTTGTATTTACCTTAACTCCGTAATACTGGAATATTAAATGTGAATCAGGGTGGAGATATTTTTCAACAAAAAAATATGGTTTATCTCAAACGAACTCATTTCTTCATAGTTGTAATACAATGCGATTGATAGTAATTTGTCCTCAGTAAAATGTGGCCTTATGTCAAATTAAGCATCTATCTATATATATATATATATATATATATATATATATATATATATATATATATTATTTTCTCTTTTTTGTTTTATTTCTCTTTCTTCTTTTTTCTTCTCTTTTCTCTCTTTTTCTTTTCTCTTTTTCTTTTTTCTCTTTTTCTTTTCTCTCTTTTTCTTTTCTCTCCTTTTTCTCTTTTTTTCTCTCCTTTTTCTCTTTTTGCTTTTCTCTCCTTTTTCTCTTTTCTCTTTTTGCTTTTCTCTCCTTTTTCTCTTTTTGCTTTTCTCTCCTTTTTCTCTTTTTGCTTTTCTCTCCTTTTTCTCTTTTTACTTTTCTCTTATTGCGAATTGATGCCTTTTTCTTTGTTTTATATTTTTTCTTTTTATTCCATCTTATTCTGTCTTTATACTTGATATCTCTCTCTTTTGGAAACATTTATTTTTCTAATCATTTTTTAATTAACTTTCATAATATTATCAAAATTGCCCAACATTTTCATATGCAATCCTCTTTGAAGAGAATAAGCTCTGTGAAGTTAAACAATAAAAAAAAACCTGCATCTTAACACTTGTCTTATTTGATTGGTTGATTTTAGTAGTCATGTGATTGCAATGGCCAATCAGTGAAAACTTATTTTATGATTCACTTTCTGTTTTAATACTTTATCTACCATGATGGTTACTAGCCTTTCACTGTCATTTGCAGCTCACAAAACAAGATATTGATACTGAGAGAGAGACATATCAAACATCCCGTGCGGGCTTGGACAGTATGTTTGCCGAGGCTAAGAAACGATTGGAAGATGAAACTCAAACTAGACTAGTGAGTATTTCTCTCCATCTTTCATGAATAAAGTTTACAGTTGTGAGGTTCTAAATTCTTGAAGAACGTAGTCAATTGTTGCTTATCCTGAACAAATAAATTTAAGGTTTATTTTAAAGGTAATCTTTCAGTTTAGATTCAGAGAAAGGAATCCAAAGTAGTTGCCTGTCTTTGTCCACCTCCCTGCCAAGCAGCTTTCGTGGGAATCATTCTGTATTCATATATGACTGTCTTAATGCCTTTTGTTTTTGTTTACAATAATGTTCACCTTGTAAAAGGCTCGAGAGCCACATGAGGTAGAGTGTAAAAGGTACAGTTTATGAGGATAAGACAACTGTTAACCCTAGACTTGAACAGATTAACATCACCCCAAGGATGCGTAGACAATTTTGGGCTTCATGGTAACCATCACCAACATCCCACTCAACATTACGCATGTCAACAATTACTATTTTTCTGTCATAAAAACTGCCACAGCTGCATTTATGTTTTTAATATTTAGTTCAGAAAAAAAATCTCCATATATATTGACTTTGTTACCATTTGTAGTGAAATGGATGTGTTGGCAAAATGATAAAACAAACACATATCTTTTGTACTTACCAATACATTTTTTTTTCTCGCTCTGATACTTAGTTACTCTTGGTTAATGTGTGGTTTATGGCTCACACCTTTGTCTGATATGTGAATCCTCCATTCTTCTGTGAGGTCTGTGAGAGACTATGTCCTCTTTCTCTTGGTACTTGGGTAGCTTTTTAGATATCCAGCTGTCCAAAATTCTTGTTCATATGCTTGGAGGCTTATATCACATTGAAATGTATGATCACAGAAGTTAAACAACATTGAGCCTGGTCAGTGCATATATGAGTGACCAGATGCTGTAAGCTTGGATGTACAGGTAGTTCAATGCATAACAACTCAAATTTGGAGATTGGAGAGGTGTGTTTCAAATCCAGTCAACTTTGTTATATTCAATCATACACAAAGGTATGAATCTACCTTTTCTCCTCCCCAGATATCGGTTAAATAGTAGGCCTTGTATCAGTAAATCATTAAAATCTCCTCCCAAATTCTTAGAATCTAAAAATATTTTGCAGCTTTATACACCCTGCACTAGGTTGCTAAGCCATACAAACAGATCAATCTGCTACATCTATATTTATATTTAGATAAAAAAAATCTCCATATCTATTTTGTAGCATTTGGGTGTGCTGGCAAAATAATAACATAAGCCAAACCTTTCTTATTTAACGTATTTTATTTACTCTGGTACTTTGTCAGTTATTTTTGGGATATGGTTCGCACCTTTGTCTGACATGTGAACCCTCCATTTTGTCTGTGATGTCTGAGAGTGACTCCCCACCTCTTCTTCTCAGGAGGTTGTATAGATATCCACCCCTCCAAAATTCTTGTTTGCATGCTTGGAAAACTTGATGCCGGTGTGGGCTCATGTACTACTCTATATTTGGCAGTTGGGAGTAACCCCAAGTCAATCAATTCAGGCACTTGACCTCTGATGGTTGGCACTGTCCAGACAGTAGTTGACTTAGCACGCAGTTATATTAGTTGCGATGGATAAATTGTCGTCTAAATGAAAATAACACTGACATTTCATTTTAACAGATATATTTACTAAAATTATACAGAAATCTCTTGAAATATTAAAGAGTAAATTTATTCAATAAAATCGCTATTGGCTTCAACCATGGCCTCCAGATGACTTCAAAATCTCCTACAACTGTTCTGGAAAAATCTACTTGTTTAAGTTGGTGAATACTGTCATAATCGTTGCCTTCAGTTAATCTTTGGTGTTACAGGGAGTTTTGTTTGTCTCTCACTCAACTGTGCCCCACGCATAATAGTCAAGGGGATTGCAGTCTGTGGCCAGATGTAAGGGGTAATGTGGTTGCAGAAATTGTTTGACAGTTATGACTGTGTTTTCCTGCTTGTGTGCAGAGTCCTGTTACCAGATATAGGGTCATTTAGCAGCCACCCTCTTGACCCAGGGCAGAACTACCTCCTCAAGGCACTTTGTGTAGGCCTCTGTGTTGAGTCTGAAGCCCTGTGGGAAAATGAATGGAGGCATGACATCACCATCACTAGTGATCACTTCAAACACCATGATGTTAACTGGATACATCATCTAACTCTTTCCGAATTCTCTGTACTGTCCTTAGATTGACACTAAAACACACTGAAATGTTTGTATTGAAGCTTCCGGTGAAAATGCCAAGCAGTATAGAATGCCATTTCCAAGTTTATGGTGGAGTGAATTGCATCATGGTCCTTTTTTCTCACAGGTGGTGCCCAACTGACCCTACTATACTGAGCAGTTGACAAAATCAAAAACAAACAACATGCATACATGAAATGAAAAATATAAAATGACAACACTTTACCCATCACCATATATATATATATATATATATATATATATATATATATATATATATATATACATATATATATTATTATTATTATTATTACTATTATTATTATTATTAAAGACAGCAGTCATTTTGTGTTGATTAATTTTACTGATGAACTTTTCTAAATTATAAATGATCTTTCACAGACAAGGAACAAATTCTGTCAGAAATTGTTCATTTTGGAAGAAATGTAATCTAAGGTTTCGACTTCATCATCAGGGTAGGTAAAGAGTGAATATTGTGCTACATCACAACACTCTTTGTCCATGTGACAACATTCATCATTTATCTCTATCTACCTTGATGATGACATAAGAAAGCTGAAAGCATGGAACATAATTTCTTCTGAAATAAACTTTGGACAATTTCTCCCTTGTCTGAGAAGGATCATTTGTAATTTGGAAAAGTTGACCAGTAAAATGTATATAAACTGTATGAGGTTATTTAAGAACATCTTGACTTCTCAAGTTAATGTTTTGGTTTTGTAGCAACTTGTGGTGTTCTGCAAAACTATCTCTAGCACAGCTTACTCTATGTTCAATTTTTTTTTATCTTCGATACTAGATTTGCTGTAGCTGGTTCATATATCAAAGGATTTTGAAGTATTTAGTATTTATTAATTCCACATCCTAATTTTTTATGACAAAATTCAGGATTGGTGCCATCAGTGCTTTCATTCCAATTCCAGATTAGAGTTTCTATTTTGGAAAGATTTATCTTGAGTTCTATTTCTTGGAACACTTTTGTAAAGGATGCTGATTTTCAGTTCGAGATCACTATGCCATCAACATAGCCTCCCCTCCTCATCACTACAATGGACTTGGATGGAGAAAGCAGGATTATTGTCTTTTATTGATAGACTCTTTTGGGATGCAGTATGGAATGCTTAAATGGTCAGTGTCCATCTGCATTTGTAAATGTGAAGGGCATAGTTTAAGAAGAGATTAAATAGACTAGAGCTTTCATTTCTTTTACTCTTATACTTAATTTGTTATAACTGATCCATGCACCAAGTTCTCTGAAGTGTTTAAGATTTACTAATTCCACATCGTGAAGTTTTATAATGGCTGCAGGATTGGTGCCATCAGTGCTTTCATTTCAATTCCAGATCACAGTTTTGGCTTTGGAAACATTTATCTTGAACCCCATTTCTTGGAACACTTGTTAGAGGTTGATGATTATTTTTCTTCAAGATCATTCTTATCCCAATTATGAATACCCATATGATCACCAAAGTTAAGCAACATCAAACCTGGTCAGTACCTTGATGGTTGACCGTTTGGGAATACCAGGTGCTGTAAGCTTGAATGTGTAGGTAATCTAATAGATAATGGCTCCAAATTGTTAATTGAAGAGCCAAGTTCCAATTTCCATTGGGTTCGTTATATTCACTTACATGCAGATACCCTTGGGAAAGGTATGAATTCATCTCTTCTCCCACAAGCTATGGGTTAATTAATAAGTCTTATATCACTAAACCATTATTATCTCCAAAAAGCATTCTTACAATGTAAAAATAGTTTCTGGCTTTAAATAACCTGCAAAAGTTGATAATCTGTAGAAAACAAATCAATCAATGAAATACTGATTAGCTACACAGGCTTGTCTTTTAGATTTATTGACATTCTCTGGAATATAAATGTATAGACTGACATTGACACAAAGTGAGGGATCAGTTTATATATTGTGTGTAATAAAGAACTGATCCCCCACTTTAAGTCTACATAATTTCTAATTTATGAAATTCTGATTAAGCATGAATCCATCTGTTCTCCTCCCAGCTATGGGTTAATTAGTAAGACTAAACAATTATTATCTCAGAAACAAAATTCTTATGATCTAAAAATATTTTCTGTCTTTAAATAACCTGCAAAGGATTGATAACCCTTAGAAAATGAATGAATGAGTCAATCAATCAATGGTTCTGTTTGATGACATATATACCGTCATTACACACTTTACCAGAATGAAAGCCAAATTAGGTTGTGAGGAATTAACTTTCATAGAACCGTGGGAGTCTAGTTAATACAATGATCATTATTTCCTTTACCATAATGGATCCAATTAAGATACATCTATTATTAAATTTAGAGATGCATTCTTAATTTTCTTTTTCTTTTGTAGGATGTTGAACGGGAACTTGAGCTTCAGATTAGTATGAAAACTGAAATGGAGATGGCCCTCCGCTTATTAGAAAAAGATATTCATGAGAAACAGGACAATATAATCTCGATACGCAAACAACTTGAGGACATAAAGAAACTGAATCTGGAAATGTACAACAAACTTCAGGTAAGCGAGAAGTTTCCTGATCAAAAAGCTGACTCTTGTTAAGAATTTCATTGGGAATCCAACATCTTTTGGAGATTATTGTGCAGTTGAAATGAAGTGCTGATGTTTAAGTTGAATTCGATTCGTTCTGCCTGAACGATCCTAATTTTATCCTTTTGCATTTCCTAGTTATAAGATTGGAAATTTTTAAAGTTATTTTATAATCTTTAATTGATTATATATGTATTAATATATATTTTGATTGTATATGTATTAAAATATATTTTAATTGATTTAATATGTATTAAAATATATTTTGAATGTGTATGTATTAAGATATATTTTAATTGATTGTATATATATATATATATATATATGTATTAAAATATATTTTAATTGATTATACATGTATTAAAATATATTTTAATTGATTATATATGTATTAAAATATACTTTAATTGATTATATATGTATTAAAATATATATTAATTGATGAAAAATGTATTAAAATAGATATTAATTGATTATATATGGATTAAAATATATATTAATTGATTATATATGTATTAACATGAATGAAACATGATTAAAAAGAAAATGCAAACATACACACATTAAATGAATAATTTTAATAGTAGTTTTATATTTTAGTCTTGTATCATTCTAGAAACATACGCATATATATATATATATATATATATATATATATATATATATATATATATATAAAAGACAAGAGACATTTTGTGTCAATTAATTATACTGATCATCTTTTCCAAAATACAACAAATGATCCTTCTCAGTCAAGGAAGAAATTCCATCAGAAATTGTCCAAAGTTCATTTCAGAAGAAATACGGTCTAAGCTTTCGACTTTCTTAAGTCATCATCAGGGTAGGTAGAGACAAATGGCAAGTGTTGTGGTACGTCACAACACATTATTTATCTCTATCTTCTTTGCACCTATGAGATTGTGACCTGTAACTCAGGCTACAAAAAGTGCTTGACGAGGCAACACAGGAGTGCAATTTTGGTAGCAAACAGGGGAGATATGTGTTGGATTTTTTGTTCAACTGCACCCAACACATAATCAAGAGGTTTGCAATTTGGGATGTTAGGTGGCCAGATGTAAGCGGTCTGTAGTTGCAGAAATTGTCTCACAGCCATGACTGCATTCTTCTACTTGTGCGGCATGGTGCAGTCCTGTTGCCAGACATAGGGTCTTCTAACAGCCACCCTCTTGATCCAGGGCAGCACCACCTACTCAATGCACTTGATGTAGGTATACATAGGAAGATGAATGGAGGCATAACATCACCATCACTTCAAACACCATGATGTTGACAGGATATATCATCTATTTCTGAAACCTCTACACTGTCCTCGGACTGGCATCCAAACTGTCTGAAATGTTCATATTGGAGCTTTCAGTGTGAATGCCAAGCATTACAGGAAGGCTTTTCCAAATTTCAGGTGGAGTGAATTGCATCATAGTGGTTTTCTTTTCATAGATGGTGCCCAGCTAAACATATTATACTGTGCATTTGAAAAAAATCAAAAACAAACAACGCATATGCGCAAACTAAAAAATATAAAATGGCGACAATTTACCTATAGCACCCTATATATATGTGTGTGTGTATGTATGCATGCATGTGTGTGTGTGTGTGTATATATATAATATATATATATATATATAATATATATATATATATATATATATATATATATATATATATATATATATAATATATATATATATATATATATATATATATATAATATATATATATATATATATATATATATATATATATATATATATATATATTATTATAAATTAAATATAAACAAAGGCAATGTAAAATGTTTTTTATTGTAAAATAGGTAAAGGTGCACTTCCCAAAAACTTCAGATTTACATAAGATATTCAATAAAAACGCAGTTAAATTAAGCTACAGTTGTATTTGTAATTTAGAAACAACAATAAACAGACAAAATGCCAGAAATCTCAAAACTAACATGCAGCAAAATAACACTAGTAATTTATGCAACTGCAGAAATAACATTAGATGTCCATTAAATGGAGCATGTAAAACCGAATCTATAATTTATAAAGCAGTAGTAACAGATACTAATGGTCAAAATAAAACTTGTATATCATGTACGGAAGCTACTTTCAAACATAGATGGTACAATCATAGGTTGTGATTTAAACTAGCAAATCTTAGGTACTCTACCAAAGTAACTACCCATGGAGAATTTAAAAGAAAAAAAGCAACAGGGATCTGATTGTAAGGTGGAAAATTTTAAAAAAAGGCAAAAACTTATAACAATCACAAAAATATTTACAACCTCTGCCAATAGGAAAAATTAGCGATTATGACATTCCCGGATCCAAAGAACCTTTTAAATCAGAAATCTGAAGCCTTAAGTCCTTGCTTACATATTAGAAAATTTCTCTGAAGCACATATGAGGCTGGATAAAAAAAAAGTAATTTAACCCCCATCAATATATTTATAATACACTTGCTTTTCTTCTCTTCCTCCTGTTTCTTCTTCACATCCTCCTCCTCCCTTTCTATTACACTCAATGTCATGTGTTTATTTATTTTTGAAAATAATAATGTAGTGTTCGTTAGTTTAAAAAAGAAAAAGTATTAAGCGATCATTTGATAAAAATCACCCAAGGATACTGTAAAAGTTGAAACCAAAGTAAAGGATTCAACTGATTTTCATTACATTGAGTGGAAGAAAAATAGGAATTCAGTACATACCTCAAAAATTACACCACGCATAGGTTTCAATTTTACAACAATAAAAATGAGTAAAAACCTTCAGCAAATTATAGATTTGGTTAAAAAAAAAAATGAGTCCATTCTTTACATTTTGGAATATTTTGGGCACCTCTCCCCCAGGTCTGTCAAACATCCCTAAATTTTAGGTTTGGATCCCTGTGACTTCCAGGTAATAATAATTAATGAAAAAAAAAAAAAAAAAAAGATTTTAAACTAGGGTCGAGATTAAGGAGAACGTGGTGACTTAGGTGATAGCAACTGGTGGGTATTGAATGATAAATACCATTAGTCTGATATATACTTGTGGAAAATACAACTATAATAGCCTCATCCACATGTAGAAAATGGCTAAAAATAATAGAAGTATTATTACTAAAAAGAAAAAGCCAAGATTCAATAATATCAACTATGAACATGGACACAATGTGCTGACCGTGTTTGGAAAATAACAAAACATTCTCATCGCCATAGTTAGACACAACATAAAAAATATACATGTTTAGTTAAAAATTAATAAAACATCCTTGATAATGGTTAATAGAATAGTCTAAAGCGTTCGGATCTATAGAACATTTGGACAGTTTTTACACACTTTATGTGCAGAAAAGAAAATATTTGTATGAATGCCAAAAAATTGCATAAAAGGCTTAATCACATTACCTTGTTAGTTATCTTTAATAAAAAATTATATAAAATAATAAACAAAGTTAATGGTTAAAGTGAGAGTTATCTGAAGATACCAAAAGGTTGAAAGCCAGGTAGCAGAATCAACTGATCTCCAAATTTTATATATGCATATATATATTGGATTAATGCAAATAAAAAAATTTGTCACTTAGCTGATTGATGTTATTTTTAGCATCTTTGTAGAAAATAACACAAATGTATGTTGTGAAAAGCTGATGGAAATAAAATAAAGACCTGCAAAAATGCTCAACTGAAAATGTTTCTTTCAGGAGTTAAAGCAATAGTAATAATAAAGTGTGTAGCCAGAACTGTTGTCAATCCGTGGCAGACTGAAAGAAAAAACATTTGAGGCAAGCAGTCTTTACAATAAAGTGTTTAATATCAGAGATAGAGCATTAATACGATTAATACAAATATAAAATTTGTCAGCAAATTGATGTTATTTTCAGCATCTTGACTCTAGAATTTTGTAAATGGACCCTTCAGCAGTTGCTACATGCACTCATCAGGAGATACCAGCAATTGACTGATTATTTTCTCATTTTTCATCACTTTTATATTGAGTTAAAAAAATTATTTATGCACTTTTCAAACCAAATAGGGGAAGAGTATAAAGAGACAAGAAAAACAACAAAAAACGCAACATTATGCACATAAAGACATGTTCACATGCAGGCATACACAGATTTATTTATGCACTTTTCATTTGATTTTTTTCCTTCTTTAACTGTGTATGCCTGCATGTGAACATCTCTTTCTGTGCATATGTGTATAATGTTGTGTTTTTTGTTGTTTTTCTTGTCTCTTTATACTCTTCCCCTATTTGGCTTCATACTTTTTTCTCTCTCTTTTAACTCTGAGTGTCAGAAACAATGTAGCAATTCGGCATCTGGTTTGGCAGAAAGTCTCTGGCCCTAGTAATTCCTGAGTGTTCTAGGGTTTCTTCAGTTTGGCTGATAAAGGTGCATTTCATTTTTTCACTATTATTGATTAAATGGTAAGGTAAATATTTATATATATCTTCACTTGGTCATTACTTAATTTTTCTTATTTGATTTGTTGGTATCTTAAGTATTAGGGTATTAATCATAGGCAATTACATTTATAATTAAATTTTATTTATTGTTGTTTGCATATGTGGTATGTATATATATATATATATATATATATATATACATACACACACATAAATATATATATATATATATATATATATATATGAAGAAATATAGTCTTAAGGTGTGCTATATTTCTGGGATAAAGTGCTCAATATCAGAGATAGAGCGTGTATAAATATAAAAGTCAACATAGAAGTCAACATATACATACATACATACATATATATATATATATATATATATATATATATATATATATATATACATATATATATATACATAAATATAAAAGTGAACATAGAAGTCAACACTTAGAGGCGACAGTCTGTTTCATGCTATATGCAATCGTCAGGCCTGACGATTGCATATAGCATGAAACAGACTGTCGCCTCTAAGTGTTGACTTCTATGTTCACTTTTATATTTATGTATATATATATATGTATATGTATATATACATACACGCACATAAATACATATACATATATATAGATCTGTTGCTATATAATCCAGGTGAATCCTAGTAATATCAAGTATTAAACTGTTCCACAGAGAGCTCAATGTATTTATTATAACAGAGCATATATATATATATATATATGTACAGCAAAAATCCTTAATTACCTCATGTGGGTATAGTCTATTTCAGACCGGCACAACTTAATGCCAATCCTCATCAGCCCTCAAATGTCTGTCAAACATACACACACAAACACATGCACATGTGCATCTGTGCTTTGATAGTAATATATTAAATAATGCTTAAATGTTAAACTGTCTTTTTTTTTTTTTTGTAGGGGGGTAATCTGGCTTGGTGGTAGTTCAAATGTTAAGGTATTAATTATGGATCGTTAGGTTTTTAGATGCATTTTCTTTGTTGTTTGAATAGATGTATGTGAGTGATATATAATATACACACATACACACACATAAAGAAATATTATCCACTTATGCTTTTTATATGTGGATATAACTCTGTGGCTGATGTTAAAAATAACAACAATAATATTTGTTGTATATTGTTTGGCTTTTAGGTCAAATAGAATCCTGATGGGAAAAGATGTTAAAAATCAGGAATTTTGGACATGCCTTTGTCCTTTAACAGTAAGAAAAAATGAAGGTTGACATTTTGGGAGGAATTTTCTTCCTTTTTTTTTGTGCATGTGCATGTGCTATACTACTGATGAAATCTAGTAGTTTGGGGCTTATTTTTTATGATTAGGGTTGTGGAGGGTTTGAAGATGACCTTCTGCAGAGGGTTTGTAGATGACTTTCTGTGGGGGGTTTGTAGATGGCCTTTAGCGGAGGGTTTGGAGATGGCCTTTAGCGGAGGGTTTGGAGATGGCCTTTAGCGGAGGGTTTGGAGATGGCCTTTAGCGGAGGGTTTGTAGATGGCCTTTAACGGAGAGTTTGTAGATGGTCTTTTGTGGAAACTGTATTCATTGAATATGCCCCAATTCCGATTTAAACCTGGAATGCATAAATATATTTTAAAAATGTATTTTAACCCAGACATTCATCGTTCTTGTTGAAATTTAAATGAAGATGCTAAAAAGATGCATCTAATGTTATCAATACTATGGCCTGGTTGATTGAAATGTGCAGCAAAACTGAAATCAATTTTGTTATCTTTCACAGTTTTTTTACGGTTATTAAGATGAAGATGGAATTTCATGCCTGTTTCACTGATATATTAGTTACAAAAAAGTAAATATATTACATTTGAACTGTCACAAGTCAAGAGCAGAGGTTGGATTACTGTATACATGCTAGGTACCCTGGAAATTTGTAAAACTGTAGTCTTGGAATCTGTTAATTTCTTGAAACTGTGGATGGATGCATCTCCTTGAATTTGGAAATGCTACAAATTATATTAATGTTGGTTTAAAGACTTGAATGCATGTGAAACATGACTGACAAATGAAAATCAAACAACACAAAATTAAAAATACGAGAATTTCTTTCTTTCTTCTCCATATCTTATTCTTTGATGAAGCTTTAATAAAAGTGAAACATGTTAGATTTAGAAACGTTTTCTATTTGTTCTTTATCTTATAACACATCTGTCAGATTCCAATTTATATTTGATCCCAGATTAAATGATGGAAGGAGTAATTGTAGATTTGGAGATTTTCACCCGGCATTAAGTGGGGTTTCATTAAATATCTTATTAATTGTGGGGTCAAGTTTTATATACTGGAAATCATTTTACGAAATATGAAATAGTTTTTGAATGTTGTAATTAAAATAAAAAAAATGTGTGAATTCGGAATTTTTCTTATTTCTCTTGTTGATTAAATTAATTTTTGGAAGCCTTAGTGATTGATTTTTTGATACTTTTAAGGGGGATAATTTCTATTGAGAAAGTGATTGATTAATTGTCCTATATGTTTTTTTGCAAAGTCCAGTGTTAAAATAGTTCTATTTTATGTGTAACCACCAGCTATAGATTATTGATTACCAATCTAAAAAAAAAAACCAAGATCAGACAAACTTCTGGCAATTCCTGCAGCCAAACTAGCCACAAATATAATTCTTTGTATTCCTTTGAATGTTGTTTGGCATCTTGCATGGCATCCGTATGAATGTCTTCATCTGACTGGGCTATTTAAGAACATGACTCAAGTTTTCAGGTTAATATTTTAGTTTTGTAGCAATTGGTGGTATTGGGTAAAGCTACCTCTAGAGCAGCCTATTCCATGTTCAATTTCTTTTTCTCCTCTACTTAATTTGTTATAACTGATCCATATGCCGAGGTTTCTGAAGTGTTTAGTATTGACTAATTCAACATCTTGACTTTTTATGATGGCTTAAGTATAGGTGCCATCAATGTTTCATTCCTATTCCAGATCAAAGTTTATTTCAGAAAGGTTTATCTTGAGTTCTATTTCTTGAAACACATGATAGAGGATGCTGATTTTCTGTTTAAAACCATTCTTCTGCTAACTATGAATACCTATGTCATCAGCAGCATAGCCTCTTCTACATCAGTAAATTGGACTCAGGAGGGGAAGTGGGATTGTTGTCTTATACTAGTAGACTTGTATCGAATGTGGTAAGGAAAGTTTAAATGCTCAGTGTCCATCTTATCACGTCTATGTGCAGGGCATATAGTCTCGGAAGAGATTAAATAACCTGGGGCTCTTATTTCCTCCTTGTTATAATCTTCATGAAGTTTGAAATGTTTCCATATTGGAGTGCTCACTAGACATGTAAAATTGTGTACGTCAAAACTGTTCGTTAATTATATTGATGCATTTAGAGGATTCGACACTTGGAAGGTAGTTTTCTAATGGATGGGAAGAGAAAGTCTCTATATATCCGTGTGTATACACTTGGATAGAGACAGTTGCAGATTGTCGTGCCTGGTGACAAGTTGTTAATGTAGCCATTACCAAATGCAGAGGAGAAACAAACTTGACCGTGGTCAGGCTGATGAGAGAGAGAGAGAAGAAAGACCATGCAGCAACCACCTCAACACAGCCATTTGTCTTTATGTGAGGCAACTATGTCACTCAAGAATCAACGCCATTTTTCTAATTAAATAGATGAAACTGATGGGATTTGTTTTCATTAATCTGTTTCTTTGTATATGACTTTATTATTTTCCTCTTCTTGTTGTCCAAAGAATTAGAAACATGCCTGCTAGATTCTTAGCGCAAATAAATCCGTGTTTGATGAAAGTTCTCTTTCCCTTCTAGTAAATGTAAAAAATGATAAGTTGTTTTTTTATGGCTGTTTGTCTAATAAAAAAATTTTTGGTAATGTTGAATCTCTTTTATGTCTACAAAAAAAACAGTTCACTAAAAGGACAATTATTCCTTTGACACTACTATTATTTTTTGACTCCCTTGACAATGTTTATTTCAAAGTTTATTAGAATACGTAAAGCAAGTACAATGCAACATTTATTATTTAACTTTTATAAAGATTTATTATTTATCATTATTGTTATTTACCAGGACACCACTTTTACTGAAAATAAACCACCTGCATTGGGACCAATGATAACATTGTCTTCCAAAATTCTAAAGAAACAAGTCGTCAGTGAAATGGATGAGGCAGAGTTGATCATTTGAAGTGTGCTGGGCTAAAAGGCCATAGATCAAAACTACACTCTGTTATCAAGTGTAGGAATAGATATAAAATCCAGAAGAAGGGAATAGCAATAATAATTTTCTTGTTCAAAATGATAAGGCTTGACCAGGCACCTGATACAAAAACTGGCAAAGAAGAAATAGGCAGTGCTTAAATACACCTTCAGGACTGAACCACTTTTACCCAGCAAGAGTGTCAGGTCTCCTACTGTTTATTTAAATACAATTAGCTTTTATGGTGATCTAACATTAAGAATGAATATTTCTATAAAGATTTTAATTAGGTATGCTTTTCAGAATGCCAAATGGTCCACAGTTTGCCCATGGTTGATCTTAACAATATAGACTTCAATGCTTAACCAACAAGGCCATTGTCCCTGTAAGAGTAGATATAAAATCTTAAAGAAGGGAATAGCAATTTCTTGTTTAAAATGACAAGGCTTGACCAGGCACCTGATACAAAAAAACTGACAAATACATTGGGAGAGCTTAAATACAGCTCCAGGATTGAACCACTTTTAACTAGCAGGAGCGTTAAGCCAGTGTGGCTTTAGAAGGGGACTCCTTTGAAGGAGGTTAAATACCAAATTGATATGTGTTGTTTTCTTTTTATAATACTATTAGGTTGGTGCAAAAAATAATGACGTAATAATGTCGTTTTTTGACGTATTTTTTAACGTCAAAAAACGACATTAATACGTCATTATTTTTGCACCAACCTAATAGTTCTGATACTTTTTGATCAGACCTTGTATAATGAAGGCTGTTGTCGTGACAACAAAGATGAGGACAATAGTCCGAATATAAATAGTGTAAATAATGCTAACTCCTAAGACAAAAAAATGTAAGAAAGTTTATGTGTTTGAGTGAAGATCCATTTCTTAACAATCACAGTATATGATCTTTTTTTTTTTCATTTCCATATTAAATCAAGAATTTTTACTTTTTTTCACTTAAAGGTCACCTTAGCATGGGATAATGGTTATTGAGTCTCATCTATTTGACTCTTACTAATGAATAATGTGTTCAATCTTTACTGTGTGCCCAATAGAAAAATTCAGTAGTAAATAGCCCATTAAGATTGACCTTTTGTTAACTCAATCAACCTGATCTGATATTTTTCATTTAAAAGGATGGCTTCCCTTTGGCACTATCTTGGAAGCAATATTAAATCTTGTTTTCTGTGCAGCTTTCCTTCAGGATGTGGATGATCATGGCTCTCCACAACTTTCTGTAACTTCTGAATTGACTGTAAGTAACTGAAGTGACAGTGGGCAAAGTCATGGATAGAGACATCTATAGCCTGATCATGGCTATCCACGACTTCATGGAACTTCTGAATTGACTGTAAGTAACTGAGATCGCAGTGGGCAAAGTCATGGATAGAGACATCTGTAGCCTGATCATGGCTCTCCACAACTTCATGGAACTTCTGAATTGACTGTAAGTAACTGAGATCACAGTGGGAAAAGTCATGGATAGAGACATCTGTAGCCCGATCATGGCTCTCCACAACTTCATGGAACTTCTGAATTGAGTGTAGATAACTGATGTTGCAGAGGACAAAATCTTAAATGAATGTAGATAGATGTATTGCACCATAAAAGCTTTTAAGCTTTTTGTGTGAATTTGAAAAAAGTGTTCAGTTGTTTTTACTAATAACAACTGAAGACCTTTCAAGTAATTTAAAAAAACATTAAGTGAAAATATTTGTGTAAAATTCATATTGATGGGAGGTGGCGGCTTCATACAGAGGAAAATCACTGAAAATGATGGGGAATGATATATTTTATATCTTTCAAACAGCCACTATTGACAGACACAGATATTTTTATATTTGTACAGAAGACACCATTTTTGAGATTTTTAACTTTTTATTTCATGATATTATAATAAATATATAAGTAATATCATATATAATCCTATGATCTACATATATAGCTCTGTTTATAATACAGTGTTTTGACAGTTCTCTTCAGCAGGTAAGTGTGAGTGTGTATATATATATATATATATATATATATATATATATATATATAATGTTATAAAGTGTCTTGGTTTTATCAATAATTCAAAATCATGAAGTTCGTCTTTTTCTGTGAAATTTTAGCATTCCAGCTTTGGTCAGTTTATTTTTTGGTAGTTGTATATCCAGTGAATTCGCTTGACCTGTCAGAAAAGAAAACAAGATAAGTATTATAAATAAATTTATGAGATCATAGTAGGATTTTATAAAAGCAAAAAAAAAAAAAGAAGAATACTAAACTTATGAAGGAAACTGTCTATATTTCTGAGATGGGGTATTATGTACATTATTTACATTATTCAGACTATTGTCCTCATCTTTGTCGCCATATTTATTACAACGTTTCAGCCCTTCAGTATCTGTCTAGATTTCTGAGATGAGGTATTATGTACATTATTTACATTATTCGGACTATTGTCCTCATCTTTGTCGCCATTTTTATTACAACATTTCAGCTGTTGTATGCTTCGGCCTTCTTCAGTATCTGTCTATATTTCTGCAATGAGGTATTATGTACACTATTTACATTGTTTGGACTATTGTCCTCATCTTTGTCGCTATATTTATTACAACATTTTGGCCGTTGTACACTCCAGCCTTCTTCAGGTAGTTGGAATGTCGAACTGAACCCTTTATTTCACTCACTGGGGTAAACTGTTCTAGTTTCAAGTGCCATGTTTAATGGATGTCAGTTATCAGTTAACTCCTGTTAATTCCCCTCTCCAAGTTCTCCATCGCCTTAACTAGGTATTGAACTCACGCTCTTTGGGTCCTGTCACTGGATCTAACTAACACCTTTATTCACTGTGCCATGTGTCTTCAAGGACATGGAACATGGCTAATTCATTTTCTTTTTTTATTAGAAGAAGTGTTATCAATTATTGATGTTTTTTGATTTACAATAGAAATAAAAGTAGTATGGTGGCTTAATGGATAGCAGCTTGGATTGAGGAATTGGAGGCTCGAGTTTAAATCCCAGTTGAGTTCATTACATTCACTTAGACGTTAATATCTTTGGAAAAAGGATGAATCCATCTCTTCTTCTTCCAGTTATGGGTCAATAGCAGGACAGATAAAATGGTGAATAATAAATATTGCATTGTACTTGGATCACATGATTTTATAATTTTAAATATAAAATTATTCTTGTAAATAAGCAATCTAATTAATAAAATATGCTTAACATTTTTGTTGTCATTTCTCTAGAAAAAAGAAAATATTTAAATCCAGTTTCATTAAGTTTTTAGTTTTATTAAAATTCTAAAAATGTTTTTTTTTTAAAACACTAAACATTTTAAAAGGAGGATACAGTAATAGCATTGTCAACAGAAAGTCCTTCATTTTGACAATGTTTGTTAAACTTTGTCAAAATCTGACTATTTGGTTAGATATTGAGAAGTTACTTTTTGCCAACTGAGTAACTCTGGGAGAGAGACTAGCCTGTACATGAAGATTGTCTCTTATTTATTGCCAAGTTGCATTAATGTTGCACAACCAGTTGGATATTCAAATTGGCTGAGCACATTCCAGGTGGAATATTTTTTTTTTCCTGAATCTCTTTTGCTTTTTCAACCTGTATATTTGTACATCACCTGCAAATTGTGTGTGTGTGATAACAAAATCAAGAACTTACCTGTGAAAAATTACTGCAAGTCTGCGATGTCATTGACTGTATTGGTACATGTAGTAATTATACGAGTGATTTCCTCCTATATATATATATATAAAAAAAAAGGTCTGGTTAAATGATTTATTATAAACATGTCTTTCTGTTATTTCCAATCTAAATGTATAAAAATTTTATGTAGTTAATTAAAAATCAAAACAAAAAAAAACACAGAAGCCATCTATAATTTGATGACTATATAAAACTTGGCTAACATTTGTTAATCAATTATTGATTACCTACAAGCATTTTTTTCTTTAAGATTTTATCTGCTTGTAGCTTTTAGAAAATATCTCAATAGGTTTCATTTTGAATAATAAATAGCAGGAAGATTTTAACCAATGAAATAACAAGTTTTATTTTTTATTTTTTTTTACAGTAAGGTTCATTCTGCACAAGGCCCGGAGGGGAAAGCTACTCAAGGTAGAGGGTTAAATTAAGGGGCATTTATATGGACAGGAGGGGAAGATTAGAGTTTACTGTTATCTTCCCCTCCTATCCATATAAATTTGAACATGTTAAGATTGTAGTAATCAGGGAAACATCCTCTTAGGTGTCTGTTCCACAGGGTAGTGGTTTGCCGGAAGAAGCTGTTTGAGTGGAATATACTTCTTACTGATGGAATAAGGTGGGAATGTGAGTGGTTTGCTATGGTGTGGCTGTCATGGTGGGTCCTAGCCATGAAGGTTAGACTTGGTGGCACCAAGGAATGTAGTTCATCTGAGCCCTTTCCATGGAGGTAGCGATTTATGAAGATTCATTTTCAATTTTTTAATTTTGTCTACCTAGGTCTGAATTTTATGCAAATAACAAATGTATATACAGGGTGTGGCAGAAATACCTCCTACATCAAAAGTGTCTTCAACCTCTCTCTCACAGGCAAGATGTGGCAAGTCTCTCACTGCTCTATTGCTATTACTATGGAAAGTGTTCAGACAAACTGCATTTCTTGGTTCCATCAAGTTTGAGCTACATGTCTAGGGCCCACCATGCCACTATAGTAACAAACTATCCTCATTCCCTTCTTATTCCATCAGTGAGAAGCAAGTTCCACTCAAACAGCTTCTTCCCACAAACTACTACCCTATAGAACAGACTCCCAAGAGGAAGTTTCCCAATCACTACAATCTTAGCCTGTTAAAGTCTAAAGTCAACCATTATCTTCTCCTTGGGTCTTGTACAGGGTGAACTTTACTGTAGAAAAAAAAATAAAAACATTAGTGACAATTGTGTCTTCATCTAGCTAATGTCTTACCATAATGTGGGTGGTATTTATGGGACATATGTGTGTTTCTGCTGCCACCTGTATAAATGAGAAAGACTTTCTTTTTTTCTCTTCCTTAGCTCATTACTTCATAGGAAATGTTTTATGGATTCAACAAAGAGACAACTAGTACTCACGTCTAAGAGTTTCTCGATCAAAGCTTTTGTTTGTGGTCTGAAATGACACTGCATGTCTGGAAGTCCACTTCGTTTACCACCAGGGTGCCATCCATTGCTAAAATGGTAATTCTGTGCCTGGATATGCATGCAGAAAGAGAGGAGAAGAATAGCACAGGTGAAAAAGGCCATTCTTCTCAGGCTGGACGAGGCTGTGGAGGTTGACATGATAATACTGTCTGGTAGATGTTTAGCTGCAAAATAAATAGAGAATCGGTAACAGGAGGAGGGGGGGAAAATTAAATATTAAAACAGTTTGACTTTGCCTCAAAAACTGCAAAGCACAGAGCTTTGTTAGAATTTCTTTTCTTTTTTTTCTTTACAACCAGAAATACTGCATTTTCTTGTGCATGATATGAGAAATTTTTTAACAAAAATTAAAGGTAAAAAAGTGTGTGTGTGGGGGTCATATTATACACAACTTTCACAGAAAATTTAAAACATAAGTTTTGAAACAGAAGTTAAAAGAAACATGATATGGTTAAATATTCAGTTCATTTCTATGATTTAATATTGTGAAAAATTAAATATTTTACCGAAATATATATATATATATATATATATATATATATATATATATATACACACACACACACACACACACAGTGTAACCCGGATATAAGAGAAACCCGCATATAAGAGAGATTTTATCTGGTCCCAAATTAGAGCCATACCTACCTAAACAAAGTAGACCAAACCCAGATATAAAAGAAACCCGGATATAAGAGACTTCTTATCCGGTCCTGACAACTCTCTTATATCCAGGTTACACTGTAGTATATAAATATATATAAATATATATAAAATAAAACATTGTGGACTAAGCTAAATCAGATATTGTGTTTTAAAGAATCTTGATTCTATATTTTTTTTATCATATTTTTTCTTAAAATAAATTTTTTTTTTTAAATACTCAATTGTTTATATATTTTCCATGTATGTATTTTCTGGAATAAGACCTAAAACTTTTTCTGTATATAACGTTTTCTGTCCAGACCTGGAATTTTGACTTCAGTCACTTTTCTATTGCTGTGATGTGGCTTCCCTGTGTCTTTTCTATAAGTACTTTCATGGCAATTGTTCTGGTGAGCTTTCCTTCGTGGTACCTCAACTGCATGAAATTTGATATAGTACTTGTCTGGCAACTAGGTCTCATCATTTTACTATTGAAATAATTAGATATAACCATAAATTCTATTCTAATATTTTTTTATCATGCTTTCCATTTGTGGAAGTCTCTTCTTGCTTCCCTGCCACCTATAATCTTGAAAAATTTAAATGCAATGTCAATCGCCATCTTCTGTCATCCTAAATCCTCTTCTTTTATTGTTTTTCTTCTCATGTTTTCTTGGCTATTTTCACTCTCAGTAACTCCTTGTATAATTGATAAGTTTAAATATTAAAAATTATATGATCTTTAGGAAATTTGTCAGTAGTTATGAAATGGCACACAAAGTGCAATAGGTTAATTGTCGCCATTTTATATTTTTAATTTCAAACATGTGCGTCATTTGTTTGTTTATTTTGTCGACTGCGTAATATAGTTGGGTTAGTTGGGAACCATTGGTGAGAAAAAGAATACCATGATGCAATTCACTCTGCCAGAAATTTGGAAATGGCATACTGTGCTGTTTGGCATTCACACCAGAAGCTTCAGTACAACATTTCAGAGTGTTTGGGTTGTCAATTTGAGGACAGTGCAGAGAATTTGGAAAGAGTTTAATGGTGATTACGAAGGTATGGCAGCTCGGAAAACTCACTCTGATCATTCTGATAAGAAAAGATCTCCCCAATTTGTTGGTGAAGACCTCAGACTCAATACGGTGACCTACATCAAGTGCCCTGGGGAGGTAGTGCTGCCCTGGAACAAGAGGGTGGCTGCTAGAAGGATTCTGCATAATGTTACACATACAGGAGAACGCAGTCATGGCTGTCAGACAATTTCTGCAATCACATCACCCCTTACATCTGGCCATTTAACTCCCCAGACTGCAATCTCCTTGATTATTATGTGTGGGGTGCAGTTAAGCAAGAGACCAACAAAACTCCTTGTAACGCCAAATATAAACTGAAAGTAAGGATTATGGCAGCATTCACCAACTTAAACAAGGAGACTGTTCAGAAGAGTTGCAAGACATTCCAAAGTCATTTAGAGGCTGTGGTGGATAGTGATTTTATTGAATAAATTTACTCTTTAGTACTTCAAGATATTTTTGTGTAAATCTGGTAAATATATCTGTTTAAATGAGATCTCCATGTTATTTTCATTTTTGTGTAATCTAGGTAACAGTTTATCCATTGTATTGTATATAAAAAAAAGACATGAACCTATATGTATAGTTTAGTATATATACTTGTACACACACACATCTATCTATCTATCTATCTATCTATCTATATATATATATATATATATATATATATATATGCATGACAAAGTGGGATAAAGTTTTTGTGTGATGCATTTTGACCTTTAGGACTTCATCAGATAAGATTTCTTTATGTGAGTGCAACTAAATATGCACATAAACAAAAGATGCTGGGAATTCTAAATTTTAAATTATTTTTCATTTTTAAAAGTATTTTTTTAATGTAATTTGAATATATAATATAATCTAGCTGATTTCACTTAGATTCTTTTTCTTTCTATCACATTTGTGATGCGATGTCCCTCCCACATTGTGATAATAGATCTCCAGGTCCCTTAAAATTGTTCTTGATATATAAAAATTTTATGTTGTTATATATATATATATATATATATATATATATATATTAGGTTGGTGCAAAAATAATGACGTAATAATGTTTTTTGACGTATTTTTTAACATCAAAAAACAACATTATTACGTCATTATTTTTGCACCAACCTAATATATATATATATATATATATATATTTCTTTTTCTTTTCATGTGTACATACAATATTTTACATACACACACGCATATATATATATATATATATATATATATATATATATATATGAAAAAGAAAAAATATATATATAAAATGCATTGGATACAACATATTTTAATATATTTTCTGTTTACACAGTTTTATGTGTATGTTTTATTTAAGTAAATTCTCTGATTTTTTATTTTTTATTTAAGTAAATTCTTTGATTTTTAATTTTTTATTTTTTATTTAAGTAAATTCTCTGTTTTTTAATTAAACAGTATTTATTACATTCACTGTCTAAAATGTTTGAGAAATTTCTGTATATTTTTTCCGGTTAGCAAAGCTCAAATTTCTGCTTCTCTGTAACTAATTAGTTAACAGCATGTCAGGCCAAATGATGCTTTTCATATAGGTTACAGGTTCAATTCCTGTCAGAGAATGCATATTTTCCATTAAATTTCTTGAACATTCAGGCCAGTAAATGTTATTAATATTGTTTAATTAAAAACAGAGCATTTACTGAAATAAGTTGTATCCATAAAAATAAATATGAACAGAAAATATATAAACAAGTACAGGGTTGGTACAGATGGAATAAAATTCTAATAACCAAAAAACACTATTCTTAAAAGAGTGCTCAATACCAAGTAGAGGAAATAATATTTATTCAAAAATTATAGCATAAATATGTTATAACATCACTACAAAAATAACTATTTTATTTCAACACTTCTGGTGTCTTATTAATACCATCACTTGATTAGACACCAGTAGTGTTGAAACAAAATTGCAATTTTTGTAGTGATCTTATAACATGCATATGTTATAATTTTGAATATATATATATATATATATATATATATATATATATATATATATATATATATATATATAATAGGAATTAAGATTACATTAGGTTAATGATCATTTTCACCTTTTAAATTAAAAAAAAATTACAAGGATTTTTCAAACCAGTCAATGGATGATAAATTATTGAAATAAAAAAGGCTAGGCAAAGTAAGGAGGAAGGAGTGGAAGAATGAAGAGGAGAAGACATTGAATACAAAAAGAGAGGGAGCAAATAAAAACAAGGAAGTAGTGTAAATCTGCATAGAGGGGTGGTGAGAAAGGGACAGAAGAAGAGAGGGGAAAAAAGAGAGAATAAATGACCTATTTATTTAATACATAGCAGTAATCAAGAGACCTAAATGAACAAAGTAAGTAAATAAACAAAATAAACTATTAATATACTAATAAATACAAGCAAATGTAATAGTAACAGTCAATAATAAATAATGAGTAAAAAGTTATCGAACAACACTATAAAAGAACTACAAATAACTCTATTGGGATCCACAGTTATTCCTAATCAATAACCTGATAACCGTTATGATTATATAATAGACCTTGTTACTCTTAATGCCCCATTGACAAGTAAATATAAAGAGTTGAGTCAAAACATAACATACATAGCCTGAAGATTCAGTTCAAGCATGAAGCAGACTGTCACCACTTGGTGTTAATATTAGTGTCCACTTATATATTATAAGAGATTAAAATAAAATCATTTTTAAATCGCTACACAAAAGCTTTCATGTTTCAATACTTTGATTGTACTTTTTCAGGCAATGGTAAGTTACTTAAAAATGAGTTAAGTTACATGAGTTATACATAAGTTACATAAAATGATTTTATTTTAATCTCTTACAATAAAAATATATTGCTCTACTTTGTATTGTGCACTTTTTTTTAAAAGTAAATGCTACAAACTGGATTTTCACTCCATATATATGTGTATATGAAGAAATATGGTTTTAAGGTGTGCTATATTTATGGGATAAAGTGGTCAATATCAGAGATAGAATGTATGTAAATATAAAAGTGAAAATAGGAAGTCAACACTCAGAGGTGACAGGCTATATATATATATATATATATATATATATATACACACACACACACACACACACACACACATAAAAGTGAAAATAGAAGTCAACACTCAGAGGTGACAGACTGTTTCATGCCTGACACAATCGTCACGCTGGACGATTGTGTCCGGCATAAAACAGTCTGTCACTTCTGACATATATATATATATATATTGTTAAATATAACAGACAGCAAATGTCTATTATGTTGATAACATTAGTTTCTCCCACATGGTCATGTGTGATGTCACAGAACCGCATTACAAATTTACAACCTGTGTCTGCTATTCTGCGACTGTTATCGTCACATAGCAAACCTCTATGTAAACAAAACAGGATGTCGTCTTTGATAATGAATATGTTTGTTGTAATGTCCATATAACCACTCTGATGATGGCTCATGTGAGTCGAAAGCTTAGATAAAGGAAGAATATAATAAAATAAAAATATCCCAATGTTGGGCAGTTTTTGTCTTTCTTTTCTCCCAAGCCCTATACAAAACTTAGAACGGCTTATGATCAAACATAATAGACATACGCTGCCTGTTATAATTAACAATATAAGTTTGAATGATGATCTGCTGCCCCTATATATATATATATGTGTGTGTATATATATATATATATATATATAGGATTAATGTGAGTAAAATTTGTCACTTAAATGATTGATGTTATCTTCAGCATCCCAACTCCAGAGTTCTGTAGACTGGCCTGTCTGTTCACTCTTCAGAGGGTATCAGCAAAGTGATATTTAAAAAAAAAAAAAAACTCAAATGGAACATTTTAACTAGTTCTAAATATAAATGATATGCTTCTAATGAAACTCTAATATTGGAATTTCAAATTTCTTCCAAAGAGTATAAATATGAGATATGATAATAATTTCAATAGATTTATTGAACATCTAACAGACAATTTGAAACTCTGGAGTATGTCAATTGAGATAAGTTGTTTAAAGTTTACAGATTGATTGAATATAAGGTTTATAATAATTTAAGAAGCTAATGTATTGGAAAGTTAAGTTTTCTGATTTTATTTTTAAAATTAATGATAGGCATGATTTTAGACAAATGATACAGGTCAGCTCAATAACATTGTCATAGATTGTGGGGGTGGCAAGAGGACAAATTTGGGTTTCTGTTTAGTTGTCAGTTTCAACAAAATGCGAGGAGGTGGAAGCTCTCCTTCTCTTCCAGATCCTGTTATAGCACCAGGGATGTTTTTCAAAATCCTTAACAGCAAAACAGCTTTTCAATTTGTTAAAAGAAAATGTGCAGATCGTACAGGAAGTTGAACCTGTGAGCTGAGTTCAAATTCCAGGGTTTCTGTTGCATTCACTTTCATACATATTACTTTTGGAAATGGTATGAATCTTTCCCTTTAGACATGGGTTAAATACTAGGGTAGAGTTTTGGGTGGTAACCAGTATAAAAGAAGGAAATTTGGGTATTTCAAACCATGGAGTAAACTGCAGGAAAGCACTCCACTATTTTTCCCAAGAAAGTGTGGCAATTCACAGATAATAAGGAAAAGGTATCTGGAGAAGGTAACTGGGAAACCACTCCATTTGCTTTCCCAAGAATACATGACAATTTGCAGATAATAAAGAAATCAGTAGAGATTTGGATTCACTGCTGTCCTGAAAATGGCATGAAAAAAAGTTGAAATCTACTGGAAAAATGCTATTTTGAGGTGTTGAAAAGGTGAAATTAAATGAAGAGCTAAAATAAACAAAATATTTCTGAAATTATTTTTTTAAATTATCAGCATTATTTATTTTCATTATTCTGTATGACATGGAGCCTTTCAAGTTTATTTTACCGTTACATTAAGTTGTTAAGGAAATTAATCAGTTAATCTATGATATTGGTTGGACGAATGAATGAAAACTTTCATTCATTCAAATGATTACAAAAACATTGACGTAGAAAATAAATGCACAGTAAATAAAATTTTACCATAAAAATACATTGCATATGGATTCAAAAGATTTTACTATAAGGATTCATTATGAAATCAGGAAGAAAGGGATTGTCAGTGG
>OZ010612.1:7958670-8253670 GCA_963932145.1 Acanthosepion lycidas | reverse complement strand
AATTTAACGTACTTTAACTTTTATTACTCCTTGTGGAGTTCTGGGTTGCAATAAGAAGCAAATTGGCTAAGCAGGCTTTCATTTCATCAAAAGTAACATCCTTCTATGCGAGTAGACACCAACATTTGTTTGGTCTTTTTTTCACCTGACTAGCATGTTTGTCTTGTTGACAAATAATGTTATTATTTCATCATTTGTAAATAGACTAAATAATTCACCTTCAGAAAGGCTATCAGGTACATCCATGGGGCCAGTAGTTTCCATAAAATTAGTCAACCATGGATGATAGTAGCCGTTCAGTACCTAATAGTCATCATTGTTTTCTGCCAAGTCACTAGCATGATTATCATCTTTGATCACTTCACTGTCAATATACACTCGAGTAAAGCTCTCAAAATGATCATCAGAGTCTGAATCAAAGAAAATCTGAATAAAGGCTTTGTTGGATGTTGATGCAGCCATTTTTACAAAAAATTGTGAACAAAATTAACATGGGCTTAATTGATGTTACAATTCATGTAGAGTCTAGAAGAATTCAAAATGGTGTCAGAAAACAGAAGTTTAACCTCGTTCCAAAGCAGTAGTAGGTGATTTCCAGCTTAAAATACTGGAAATAACAGTTGACAAGTGTTTATTTATAGCAACCATCTCAAGGCAACAGAATGTGCCTGTGGTGGCAAAGGTAAAGAAGTCTACAGTGACAGCATGCTAAGGGTTATACCATTGCTGGGAGGTGAGAAGATTTAATACTTAAATTCATTTTGGGAGCTAAATGCACATGCTTTGGTCATTTTCATCAAAACTAGAATCCTGTATAACTGGTAATGTTTTATAAAAGATATTACAAGTGTCACAGTGTGACAAAGAAACGAAAATAAACAAATGCAAAATAAAACCAATGTTGACAGTTAATCTTTACTTAATTTATTTAGGTTAACAAAAACTGGTAGTAGCAAAAGAGAAGTAAGGTCTCATATATATATATATATATATATATATGACTCTATAAACAGGAGAACAGAATTTAGAATAACACATATAAGACCAAAAGAAAATACATGAGTGTTTTTGATTTTGGTCAAATGAAGGCAAAACAAAAAGTGATAGATGAATATAGAAGATAATGATAAAATGTTTACAGGTGAATAATGTTCTTGCCGGGACTCTAAGGCATGACCTCACTGCCAGGTATTCATGGAATGGCCTTTCAAGGCATATTTTTTTTGCGGGGGGGGGGGAAGTTTTCTACATGTATGTATGGAGCCATATTCAGGTTTAAGAGGACAGGAAGGAAAGAGAAGGGGTTGAGGTCAAACTTGGTTGAAGCCTGATGATTAGTACTGAACAGCCAGAAAATATTTTTAGAACAATAACCAGGGGTGGGGGCTCAAGTTTGTTCTAACTTTCTATGAAGACCATTTGGCACCTCAAAGATGTGTGTTTGGGTTAATATAGTAAAATGAATCACGCATTCATAACACAAGTGGTGTTAATTATGGATCTATCTTGAATTTTCTTAGTTTATCAATGATAAAACACTAGTGAATTATCTGCTTCAGGTAAGTACTTTCAATCTCATCTGAGACCATCTTCAGGGGATTAAATTGTCTGTGTATGTGTATATGTAGTTCCATAAATTCAAAATATTTTTTTCACTGTTTTACTGCATTTTGCAGTGTTCCATGGTCAAATTCAAATTCGAGAGTTTTTTTTTTCTTTTGCAAAGGAGGTCACTTTTGCATTTATTTATTTATTATTATATATATATATATATATATATATATATATATAAATAGTACTTGGGAAAATAAAAATTACTTGAAAGAAAATTTTGGTATTATTGTTAATCAATTTTCTACCAAGAAATTTTAAGAAATTAATTTGTGGACTTGAAAGGATTAAAACTAAAATAAATAGAAATAATATATCTAAATTATTTAACCAAACCTGTTTGAATATATATATACTTATATTGGCCTGACAATTTCATTTAGCATACCTTAAAATTATATTTTATCACACACACACACACACACATATATATATATATATACACACACAGACACACACACACACATATATATATATATATATATATATATACACACACACACACACATATATATATATATACATACACACACACACACACATATATATATATATATATATATATATATATATATATATATATATATATATAGTGATGTAATTGATAGTGGCACAGAATGAGAACCTAGAGAACAGAGTTCAAATTATAGTCAAATTTGTTGCATTCACTTTCATACAAATACCCTTGAAGCTATCTCTTCTTCCCAAAACCCTCCAGCTGTGGGTAACTAGCAGAACAGACTGAGCTCTATAACTGGTTCTCTGTATTCACTTCTTCTGAAAGGTGTGGTTGCTTCTGTACAAGTGTTGACCACAATAAGCAAATTATGTGCAATGAGTCTGGCTATTCAGTACTCAGGACTGAGCTGTCAGACCCTTATATGTCTAAAATGTCAAGGAAAGTCCAGTGTGTTTGTGTGTGCATATATATATATATATATATATATATATAGCTTTAATGTATGCTACATTTATTGGTAAAAGTGCTCAGTATCAGAGATAAACATATGTAAATATAAAATGGATACTGAGATCAACTCCACGTTGCAACAGTCTGTTTTATGCTTCATATGCAATGGTAAGTCCATGTGTGTTGTGTTTTGACTCGACAATTTATATATGTTGGTCAGTGGTGCATGATGGGTAGTAAGGGTTATTGTATTATCCTGGTGATTATTGGGTGGATGGTAATGGTTAATTTTCATATTATTCTAGAGGTTACTTGTAAATATAAATACAGGTAAATGTGTAATAAAAACCAACAACAATTAATTAAGTAATTAATAATAAAGAGTGAGCAAATAGTTAACAAATAACGGCATTTGGATCCACTATTATTTCTACTGAGGAGAAAGGACAATAAAAGATCAGCATTCAGAAAGACAGAAGATGGTGATTGGTGTTGGATTTAAATTTTTGAAGATCATAGGTGACATGGAAGCAAGAAATTGGAAAGGAGCTCTACAGGTATGTAGTGTGAGAAAAGGAACTATGAGAATTGAACTTATGGTTGCATCTAGCTATTTTAACCGTGTTTATTAATAAAAATTGGTTTATTGAAAATTGGTCAAAACACAACAAAAGAAAAACAAATGAGAAGTAAAGAGAAAAGAACCTTTAATTGACAATTTCTGCAAACCAAATTCAACTGTTTTTATTAATAAGCTCTTGTAATTGGTTAAAAGAAGCTTTGAAAAAGATATTATCTAAAAGCTGATCATCCAGCTTTTCATGTTGTTTTGGAGAAAGAAAGAGAGGAATAAAAGAAGGAAGATTTGCATTGATGAAGAAGAAATAGGAAGGAAGTAAAAAATCATGAAAATCACAAGAAAAAGGCTGAAGGAAATTTAGAGAAGAAAGTTATTACTAAACAAAAATGGCCAAATGCAATCATAAAGTAATGTAGGGATACAGAAGGCACTTTTCTCCCTTTGGTGAAGATAAGTCATATGGGTCACATGATGAACTGTTTAGTTACGTCTTTAGCCCAGGCCTAGGTCCCACCATTTCCTGGACAGAGGCTAAATCTGCCTCCCCAGCAGATTACAAGACAATGGTGGTGTTTCTCTTTGGAAATATATCTTTTCCAGATATAGGAAGAAACTCCAGCTTGTAATCCTCAATTTGGAAAAATCCTGTTTCCTGTTTGTGGAATAAGTCCTCACCTGGGACATAGTTGATGAATCTGACCTATTTGAATCTGGAATCCTAAACATGGCTTCTCCAGACACAGGAGTATCTCCATATTATATAAAAACCTATCCTTTTTGTTTCTCCTTACACTTTGCTTTGCCATGTAGATATATGTGACATATTATTCTCTGCATGGGACACTTGTATATCTGTATATAGAGTTTTGTGTATGTTTTAATTGTATAACAGTCTCTCTGAGAACAAAACATGTTTGTCATTCCTTTTCCTTTCAGCCATTCCATTCTGTCTGTGAATAGTAGTATTATTATATCATGGATATAGTAATGCCCATAATGTGGGAAATAGAAAAGGGAGAATAAATCTTTCTTCCTAGCTCTCTCCTGTTATAATAGGAGGGTAAGAAGAAAGGAAAAGAGATGAAAATTGTGAGGTGAGGGAGAGAATCAAATAAAAAGAAGTACAGAGAAAAAAAAAAAAAAAAGAATTAAGCCCTGAGCCACTGAATTTCAGCAGACTAAATTCAGCCATTTTTATTAATTATCTCTTAAGATTAATCAAGAGAACCTCAACAAGACAGTATATACAAGGTGATAATCCAGTTTTCCATGTTTTGGAGAAAGAAAGAGAAGAATAAAAAGCGGAGGAAGATTTGCATTGTGAAGAAGAAATAGGGATAAAGATGAGAAAATCACAAGGAAAATCCTGCAGGAAATGAAAATTATTACTAAACAAAACTGGCTGAATGTGTTATTAAAATTGGTAGAAACAATACATATATTAGGTCGGTGCAAAAATAATGACGTAATAATGTCGTTTTTTGACGTATTTTTTAACGTCAAAAAACGACATTATTACGTCATTATTTTTGCACCAACATAATATTTCCTTTCATGCTGTTTGGGAGAAAGTGATTAAAAAAAATAAGAGTTGGATGAGTGAGGTGGATCGATAAGACACAATGGAAAAGGAAAAAAATGATGGCAATGTAGGAGTAAGGAACAAAAAAAAAAAAAAAGAAATGATAAAGAACAAATGAGAGAAAAGAGGAGGAGGACGGAGGAAAAAGTGAAAAAAGAAATTAAACTTTGAGCTACTGAATTTTATAGAAACAAAAAATAAATCTCATGTATAAGACGTAAATTTCAATTCTATTTAGATTCCTTGTTTCAGTGTTTCCAGAGCCATCTGCTGCAAATTGACAGTGATAGAAAACTGTTCTTGCTTTCAAGTTAATCAGCAATTAATTGAGGAAACAAATCAATTAAGTAACTATTCTTTTCTCATTAATAACTATAAATTTGAAGCAATGATTAGCCTATCAAATGCAATGAGAAATCACTTATATGAGGGAGTGCTGAAAATTTCTTATCCATCCCATTTTGAAAAATTTCACCAAATGACCAAACATTAGAACTTTTTAAAAATATTTTCTTGGTTTTGCTGAGAATTTACAGCACTCCTTACTATGTGTTAATATATAAATTTCACAGATTAATTTCTTAGTAACCATAGACAGTTGATTAAGAAAAATACCAAAATTTTCTTTCAAATAGTTTTTATTTTCCCAAGTACTTTCAGTTTCATCTGAGACCATCTTCATGGGGTTAAATTGTCTGGAATGTGTATATGTATTTCTGTAAATTGAAAACATTTTAAATATTCATTTTACTGCATTATGCAGCATTCTAGATTTCAAAGTTCACATGTAGAAGCCCTTTATATAAGAGAATTGTGACCCAAAATAAATAAAGTCAACTATCAATATAGTAACAAAGTTCTTAAATGTTTGTAGCAGCAAAAATCTTATATATATGTTTTTTTTAATTATTGCATTAATATTTAAGCTTACTTTTAAAAAGTTCAATGATAATTCTTTTAATGCCACTTAATTTAAACATAATTTGATGTACGTAGATCCTTATTTTCCATACAAACAATTATTTTTATTTCATGGGTGACTTTCACTGGATTTTGTAATTAATTTTGATTCTTCCCAAATTTATTTCCAAGTTATAAAAATTGTTTTTAAAAAATTTAAGTCTTCTTGGGCTTTTATGTGCAGTGTCCTCATTATAGTGTTTTGATTAAAAGACTTCAGACCATCAATTACCAGAGAATCAGCATTAAATAACAGTAACTCATTTTAAAAATGAAAGATTTCTTTTCTTTTTTAATTTTGATTTAAATGTACATAAGAATAGCAAAAGATGTCTTTCAGAAACTAAGTAAAGTATTAAGAGATAGGAAAATTCCTTAAAAAAATGTGCTAGGTAATATCTAATCTCTTACATGCATACTGGACAATCTCTTTATAAGAGACATATCCGTGGTTCTACTGATGAATGCTAAGAATATCATGAACAGAACATGTGAGCAATAAGAAAGTTTTTAGGAAAATAGAAAACAAGAAGGAAATATATATTTACAATCAGAACGAGACTGTTTTATCAATGTGTATTAAATTCCATCTGCTAGATTAAAAATGATACAATAAACTGAGAATTTCTTCAGTACAAGAGATGGAAGGAAAATTTATATTTACCTTTACAGCTATAAATAAAACTTCAGCTGATTTTTAAACCCTTTGCACATAGACAAACTGTTATATAATATCTAATCTTTGATATGACAATAGTGAATATTGGATACTTTCCTCACAAATGAAGACAAGATTTGAAGCGACAGACGTGTGGTTCTCCTGTTGAATGCTATGAATACCATGGACAGAACATGTGAGCAATGTGGAAGTTTTAAGAAAAGCGAAATTACAGTGAAACTGATACTTACAATCAGAAATTTCTGAGACACAAAATGAGGAAAGAAGGTTGGGAGAATCTAATGCTCACAAAACATACTGAAGAAAATAGAAATTGGTGGAAACAACAAATAACTTAACAAGTTCATGTGAATAGAGGGCAGAACAAAGATCAAAAGAGGTTGGTAATGGGTCAAAAGTTAGAACAACAAAAATCAGGAAGTTGTGGAGAGCCATAATCGTCAGCATCCTAAAAGGAATGTGTCATACAGAAGAAGTAAGATTACCTTTTAGAAGAGAAGCAAAATAAACAACCACATGCAACGTCAATTGCCATCTTCTGTTGCCTTGATCCTTGTTCTTCTTTTTATCCTTACCTTTGTTGTTATTATTACAATGTTTTGACTGACACAAAATGAGGAAAGACGGCCTGGAGAATTTAATCCACACAAGACATACTGAAGATAAGAGAAGCAGGGAGAAACAGCAACAGACTTACTTAATGGGTCTGTGTGAATGGATAAGAGACAGAGATGTTAAAGGAACAAAAAAAAAAAAAAAAAAAAAACAGCTGTAAAGAGCCATGATCACCACATCCCGAAGCGATTCAGCACATAAAAGAAGTCTTGAGCATTTTTTTATCTGTGTTGAGTACAGCAATGGATAAATGCTTGCAGGCATGAAATAAGTAACAATATGCTATATTTGATGCGATGATGGGTCGTAAATTACTTCAACTACTTCTTAATGTCCTGTCCAACAGAGAAAAAAGGAACTGTCTTTTTTCGCACTTTGTTTTATTGTGCAGCATCTATTCTCTTAAAGAATGACGTTCACCAAAAGTCATATCCTGCCACCTGCAAGTCAGCATGAGTTTTGTTTTTTGTTTTTTCTTCTTGTTTTTGTGTCCGTGTTTGATCTTTTAAAAGCTTCTAGCCACCCCAACTCTCCACCCTTGCCATTTGTCCCATTAACATGATTTATTTATTTATTTTTTTTTTTTGAGATGGAAACCTCTTCCCAATGAATTTTTTCTTTGTTCTGTGCCCTCATATCAGTTGAGAAAGAAAGACGAAGGGTAATTTCAATCAAATACTTATTGTACTTGTTAAAGAAATTCCCACACTGAAATAATGTTGTCATGTTTTTGATTCTGTCTTCATGGCTGGAAAGATTTTTTTTTAATTAGGAAATGGATGTTTGTATGTGTGTGTGTATGTATGTATGTATGTATGCATGTATGTATATATATATATATATATATATATATATATATATATATAGCTGATATCCCCTGTTGGGTGGACGGAGCGATTGCTGGAAGATCCATCTATGAAACTTTAGAATTGGGATGCTGAAAGTAACATCAATCAGCTAAGTGGCAAATTTTATATTCATATTAATCTTTATATATATATATATAAAAATTAGGAGATCTATCTTTTGGCATCTTCATGCAATTCTCACTCTGACCATTAACATTTTTATTATTTTATATATATATATATATATATATATATATATATATATATATATATATATATATATAATTTCTATTAAAGATAACTAACAAGATAATGTGATTAAGCCTTTTATGCAATTTTTTGGCATTCATACAAATATTTTCTTTTCTGCAGATAAAGTGTGTAAAAACTGTTGAAACATTCTATTAGGTTGGTGCAAAAATAATGACGTAATAATGTCGTTTTTTGACGTTAAAAAATACGTCAAGAAACGACATTATTACGTCATTATTTTTGCACCAACCTAATATATATCTGAATAATTTTAACTATTCTATTAACCATTATCAAGGATGTTTTATTCATTTTTAACTAAACATGTATATTTTTATGTGTGTCTAACTATAATGATGAGAATGTTTTGTTATTTTCCAAACATGGTCAGCACATTGTGTCCATGTTCATAGTTGATATTATTGAATGTTGGCTTTTTCTTTTTATTAATAATACTTCTATTTTTAGCCATTTTCTACATGTGGATGAGGCTATTATAGTTGTATTTTCCACAAGTATGTATCAAATTAATGGTATTTATCATTCAATTACCCACCAATTGCTATCACCTAAGTCACCACGTTCTCCTTAATCTCGACCCCAGTTTAAAATCTTCTCTTCAATTATTAATATCTGAAAGTCACAGAGGCCAAACCTAAATTTTTGGATTGTTTGACAGACCTGAGGGATGCCCAAAATACCTCTGCACAAAACGTGAAGAATGAACTCCTTTTTTTTAAACTAATGTAAAATTTGCTGAAAATATTGTTCATTTTTACTTTTGTAAAAATGAAACATATGTGTGGTGTAATTTTGTGGTATTTTTATTTTCTTCCACTCACTGTAATATATATACATATATATATATAGATAGATACAGTATGTGATATAATGTGATATATATAAAAAATTGGAAAAATTTTGTAGTCATTGCTGATGCATTTCAGCAATATGACTTTATCAGCGCAAGGTTAAAAGTGAAAATTTTGTAGTTACATTATTCTCAGATATTTAACAATATATAATGTGTGTGTGTGTATATTTTATCTTATCCTTATATAAAGGAAAAAAGAAAATATTGCCAAATGGAAAAGATTAAATAACTTAAAGAAATTGGAAAACATACAAAGCATGTCAATATTATTTAACTTGTTTAATATATATATATATATACATACATATCTATATATATATATATATATATATATATATATATATATACACATACATATATATATATATATATATACATATATATATATATATATACACACACTAACAAATAACAAATGGGAAAATGTATATGCGATTTCCAAATATATAAACAAATGACATCAGATATTATGCTTGGGAAGTGCTTCTTTATGGAGCCAAGAAACTTTTCAATATCCCTATTTCACACACACACAGACATATATATATATATGTATGCACACACTTTTCTTGTACATTAAATTAGCCTGTTACTTGCATTTCAATGCTGATGGCGTGAAACCTTTTTACTAAATTAGTACAAATTGTTTTTTCTTCTTGTGACCTGCTGTTTTATTCCATCTTTTGAGTCAGAGATTTTATTTTCTTCTGTTTCCAAGTCTATTTTTTTCCAGCTATTCCTTTTGTGTTCCAGGCAGTCATAACTTTTTGCATTCATTGGTAATCCTTTTAGAAAATTCCTTTCTCACCTGGTAGCACTGTTCTTTCGTTAATTAATCCCAGTTGACATGGGAACCAAAACAAGACAGAATTACACACGTGAATCAATATGTTGAAAAAATTGCCATATCTAATGGGATATGAGATCTCTTTCCCCTATTTAATATTCCAGTATTATAAAATGAGGCTAGCTACAAGTACTGGTAGTCTATGGCATCTGGCTAAACATTAGCATACCAGATCCCTCAACTTTGCATATAAACATCCCTTATTTACCTTTAATATTCCAGTATTATGGAGTGGGGCTAGCTACAAGTAATGGTAGTCTATGGCATCTGGCTAAACATTAGCCTACCAGTTCCCTCAACTTTGCATATAAACCTTCCCTATTTACATTTAATATTCCAGTATTATGGAATGAGGCTAGCTACAAGTACTGGTAGTCTATGGCATCTGGGTAAACATTAGCCTACCAGATCCCTCAACTTTGCATATAAACATCCCCTCTTTACATTTAATATTTCAGTATTATGGAGTGGGGCTAGTTACAAGTACTGGTAGTCTATGGCATCTAGCTAAACATTAGCCTACCAGATCCCTCAACTTTGCATATAAACCTCCCCTATTTACATTTAATATTCCAGTTTTATGGAATGAGGCTAGCTACAAGTAGTGGTAGTCTACAGCATCTGGCTAAACATTAGCCTACCAGAACCCTGAACTTTGCATTTAAATCTCCCTTATTTACATTTAATATTCCAGTATTATGGAATGAGGCTAGCTACAAGAACTGGTAATCTAAGTCATCTGGCTAAACATTAGCCTACCAGATCCCTGAACTTTGCATATAAACCTCCCCTATTTACATTTAATATTCCAGTATTATGGAATGAGGCTAGCTACAAATACTGGTAGTCTATGGCATCTGGCTAAACATTAGCCTACCAGATCCCTCAACTTTGCATATAGACCTCCCCTATTTACATTTAATATTCCAGTATTATGGAATGAGGCTAGCTACAAGTACTGGTAGTCTATAGCATCTGGCTAAACATTAGCCTACTAGATCCCTCAACTTTGCATATAAACCTCCCCTATTTACATTTAATATTCTAGTATTATGGAATGATGCCAGCTACAAGTACTGGTAGTCTATGGCATCTGGCTAAACATTAGCCTACCAGATCCCTCAACTTTGCATATAAACCTCCCCTATTTACATTTAATATTCCAGTATTATGGAATGACGCTAGCTACAAGTACTGGTAGTCTATGGCATCTGGGTAAACATTAGCCTACCAGATCCCTCAACTTTGCATATAAACATCCCCTCTTTACATTTAATATTTCAGTATTATGGAATGACGCTAGCTACAAGTACTGGTAGTCTATGGCATCTGGGTAAACATTAGCCTAACAGATCCCTCAACCTTGGAAATAATGATATTTAATTTCTCTTGAGCAAGGTCTCTATAAAGATATCTGAAGTGTGTTACTGAAATCCAAAGGTCCATTAGGATAGTGAAAGATGCCTTCCAAAAGCTAAGCAAAGTATTAAGAAACAGAAAAAGTTTGTTAGAGAAAAAGGAAAGAGTACTGAACTGTTATATAATATCAGTCCTCCTATATGGCAGTGAATGTTGGAAAATTTCTTCACAGATGGAGAAGTGACTTCAAGCAACAGAAATATGATTCTACAGAAGCATGCTGAGGATACCATTGACCGAACATGTAAGAAATGAAAGTTTTAGAGACAATGTTAACAAAAAAGACTCTTATACTTGACATCAGAAAGAGAAAGAGTGGAAATTTTTAGGGCAAATAATGAGAAAAGAAGGCCTAGAAAATTTGATACTCACAGAGCAGAGGACAACAATGCATAACCTACCTAGCTAGCTTGAGTAAATGGATGGCAGAATGGCGTTTAGGAGATAACAAAAGGCAAAATTTATTTAGAGCTACAAATGACAGAAAATTGTGGTGAGCTTTGACTACCTACACTCTGAAGGGACATGAGACATAAAAAAAGAAGAATAGTATTGTAAAACAGAATAAGTAGCTATTGGTGAAAGGATTCTGTCAGACTTTATCAGATATGGAATGTGAAATGCAAGTAATAATTGCATGGGTGATAAGTGAATCCAAGTAATTTAATACTTTATAATAATGCTTTATTTAAGGTACTTGATTTAAATGTGAATCCAAAGTAATAATTTCAAGGGTGGTAAGTGAACCCAAATGTGAATGCAAAGTAATAATTTCAAGGGTGGTAAGTGAACCCAAATGTGAATGCAAAGTAATAATTTCAAGGGTGGTAAGTGAACCCAAATGTGAATGCAAAGTAATAATTTCATGGGTAGTAAGTGAACCCAAATGTGAATGCAAAGTAATAATTTCATGGGTAGTAAGTGAACCTAAATGTGAATCCAAAGTGATTTAATACTTCAAATACCCATTTAGATTTCTGGGTCACATTTTCCATCCATACAAAATGAAATTGAACCTTGAATGTGGTTGGTTGGTTGTTTTGTTTTATGGCATATCAAAACCTCAGTGGGTCATTTAATGCCAACAAAATTTTGAAATAGATTCATAGTGATAGTTTGGTAAAAAAGGTGTGTATGTATACATATATATTTGAACCATTTTTTTTTTTTTTACAAAGTATTTCTAGTATTAAAACCTATTTTTACACAAGTTTGGGTGTTAACTATTTGCCCATAGCTGGAACCCTAACAGGTGCTACCACCCTGGGTTAGGGTGGACCTGGGAACACCAGCAATTAAGAGGTGGTTCCATGCTCCTGAAAACCTCCTCATCAGAGGCCTTGCTGTTGGACGTAGTTTATCGTCTTACCTTGGACATGGACGAAGCTTATTGTCATACCCAGGATGGAACCTTGAATGTAGAGACAACTGGATCTGAAAATCCAGTTCAGAATCTGATTAAATGAACAAACGTTAATATCATGTTGTTTTTTTTTGTCATCATGGGTAACTATTTCCAGTTTAGAAGGGCTGAAGATCAATCAGCTACTACACTCTGATCATTAGTAGGAACGTATAATGATCTTATATATATATATAAGCACTGTAATCATAATAATGATGTTTTCTCCAGCCATCTCGACATGAAGACTTTCCTAATTAGGTTGTTGATGTGTTATTTTGCAAACAGTTCCTTTTTTTTTTTCTTATTTTTCCTTCAAAGTACAAAGGATAATTATTTCATCTCTGCTACTGACCTTTTCCATTCATAAAAAGAACTTTTAAACTTGTGTTCATTCAGAATTGTTTTCCTTACTGATTCATTTTCTTCTGACATTGTCTCCGTCTTTACACGTGCTTGCCTCATCATTCATTTGATATACATTTTCTGAAAAAGGAGGAATCGAACTTCACCTCTTTCTGTGGTTGTTTACTCCAACACTGGATTTTTTAGTGTTTTTTGTGCCTGTCTCAGAATGGCTCTGTGGTTAAGCCACTGGACCAAGAACGTTAATTTACTGTGTTTCAAAGATAAATATTTGAATATTGCTGCCACATCAGGTCTGGTGCCCCTGCTATATATCTAAGACATTCTTGATAAAATTCAAAAAAAGAATCTGCAATGTTATTGGTCCTGACCTGACATCTCAGCTTCAGTCACTTTCCCTACCAAAGCAGAAAGGCACAGGAAAGCTACATTAAATATTTTCATGGTAATTGTTCTGATGAACTCTGTTCTGTTATACCAAAACTTCATGAATTTAACTACAGTAATAGATTGGCAACAAGGTCTTATAATTTTACAGTTGAAATGGCTAGAGATGTCTGTAAGTTCTATGCTAACAGTTTCTTCCACCCTGGGTAGGACCATAAACAATAATCTGGCAGCAAGGCCTCTGATCAGGAAGTTTTCAGCAACATGGAACCACCTCTTAATGGCTGTTGTTACCAGGTCCACCCTGACATGGAGTGGTAGCACCTGTTAGGGTCCCAGTTATAGGAAAAATAGTTAACCTCCCCAAATAAAAACAAAACACTATGAAAGTATAAAAGTACATTTTTATAGTAAAAAATACCAGTAATTTTCACAGTAAAAAAAAAAAATTACCAGCAATATATTTTAGTAAATGAAATTACTAATACTCCTAAGAAAATTAAATTTCAGCATTAAATGACCCATAAGGAATTGATATGTTGCTAAACAAACAAATCAACCCTAACTGTTTCTTTTCTTGCACGTCTCACTTGTGGAACTCTTCTGGTTTCTTGCTTTCCAGTTAACTTTGATCTTCAAAAATTTAAATGCAGTATCAATCGTTATCTTAATTCCTGTTCTTTTATTGGACTCTCTTATTTAATAGTATTATTATTTTTTTTTTTTTTCCTCAAGACCCAGTGGCTTTATAACTTTGCTTGATTAAAAAAGAAAATGTTTCTTTCTATTTTTCATGTTTAATATATAAATTATCTGGCCATTAGAATAAATCAACAATCAGTTGTATGGCATTGATATAATGGAGGGAATTTTAACTGTGTAAATGGGAACACTATCCTTTGAAGTTATTCATTAAGCAATGTTTGCAAAAACATTTTGCAAAATATTATGCCCCCAATATAATCCAGATTTGATTTATTTTTAGGCTTTATACATTTATCTATTTCTTATATTATAGAATATTATAATTGTGTTTATATTAACACACAAACATATAATGATTTTCCAAGCGTAGCTCAGATGTGGAACAAGGCTGAAATTATGGGTCACTCAGTGAAGATCGAACTCACTACTCAGTCGTAATTGTTCTAACAAGAGAAACTTGCTAACCATTACACCACTTTGAGGTGACCCCCCCCCACACACACACATATATATATATATATATATATATATATATATATATATATATATATATATATATATATATATATATAAATCTATTTTTTCTTATCGAATGCCCTGACTAAATGAATTTAAGCGTGCTACTAGACTGGCAACTAAGTTTCATCCTTTTACTGCTGATCTAGTTAGAGACGACTGCCACTTCTACTCTGACAGTTTTTTTTCTCACACTTCCCACCTGTGCAATTCAGGGTGGTATCACCTGTTAGGGTCCCAGCTATGGGCAAATAGTGAACCCCCAAACAAAAGCAAAACCCTATGAAAATATAAAAATACATTTTTATAGTAAAAATACCAGCAATACATTTTTATATTAAAAAAATTACTCACAATACTTATTTATAGTAAAAATTACCAACAAAATCAATTTATCGTAAAAATTTACCAATACCAATTTATGATAAAAATTATCAATACCAATTTATATTAAAAATTACCAACAATACCTATTTATAATGAAAATTACTAACAATACAAATTTATAGTAAAAATTATCAACAATACAAATTTATAGTAAAAATTATCAACAATACCAATTTATAGTAAAAATGATCACTACCAACTTACAGAAAAATTACCAACAATACCAATTTATAGTAATATTACCAACAATACCAATTTATATTAAAAACTACCAACAATACTAATTTATATTAAAAATGACCAGCAATACATTTTTAAAGCCAAATGACCAGCAATACATTTTATAGTAGAATGACCAACAATACATTTTATCGGAAAAATGACCAACAATACATTTTATTTATAGTTGATGCCATAAAATTGTGTTCAAATAATTTAGAGATGGTATTAAATAACCCACAGAGGTTGATACACTGCTAAACAAAATTAACCAACCAACATTTCCAGCTCCCTCTCCATTTCTTGCTTCCCCAATAACTACAATCTTCAAAAATTTAAATGCAACTTCAGTCGCCATCTTCCATCTTCTTGAACCCTGTTCCTTTTTTGTCCTTTCTCCAATCACCTGTCTTCTCATTCTCTTTCACTTTCATTCCTTCTACCCACACCCCCCATTCTAGTGGCATTATTACTTTGCTTGGGGTGAAACAATTAAAAATTCAAAAAAGATTATGACCGTAAAATATATGTATTTCACTAATTTGTCTACTTTTCTCAAATTTTCAGAATTTTTTTCTCTTTTTTTATGTACCATTGTTTAGGCAATCCAAAGCCCAAGAGCAACTCAAGTTAGAGCGTCAATGAATGCGATTGTTGTAAGAGTGTAAAAGGGGAAGGACGTAAGAATTGTATATTATGACAATAGATAGTAGTTGCTAGATATACTTGAAGAAGTTGAGATTGTAGCGATTGGGGACTGTCAGGGTTGAACTTTCTCTTTATCAATGGAATATGAAGAGAATGAGAATGAGTTGATACTTTGTACATGACATGGCTGTTGGAATGAAAGAATGTTGCTCATCTGAACATTTGCCATGGAAATAGTGACAATATAGCAAGTGAGATAGAGAAATAGACATATTTATAGTGAGGTAGACAGGGATAGACATATAATGAGAGGCAGAGAGACAGTGTATGTGAGAGTGAGATAGAGAAATACATATTTATAGTGAGGTAGACAGGGATGGACATATAATGAGAGGCGGAGAGACAGTGTATATGACAGGGAGATAGAGAAATACATATTTATAGTGAGGTAGACAAGAATAGACATATAATGAGAGGTGGTGATCCTAAAGCAGGACATTGCCGACAATGAGAAGTGAGTTGTTCTGTGTCAAATCAACAAAGGTCTGACCATCACCGAGCCAGATTTTTTTTTTAATTTAGTACATTTATAGAGCTCCATGATACAAATTGAATACTATTTCACATCTCTAGGTCAAAGGGTTCTCAAGATATGACTCGTTGACCATTGCCAATTGCCAAAAAATGAATTTTGTAAAATAGTCACAAATTTTAAATATCAATATTTCAGCTGTTTTTTCATCTACAAAGCTAAATTATATTATTAACGTATTTGTTTAGATCTAAAATTTGATATTTTTTTTTTTTTGTTTAAAGGTCAAATATGACAATTTGAGCTTTTCTTTTGACCTCTAATTTCTCAAAAAAATGTACCTTTTTTTTTTTTAAATTTGACAATAAATTTGTCTGCTTTTTGGCAAGATATGTACAAAGTTTTATGGTGGACTTTTGACTGTGGCCTGAGTTACAAGGGTTTTACTGAGTTGGGCCAAATTCAAAATGGCTGATTTCGGTATTTGTCACTATATGCTAACATTTTCATATCTCTCAATATGGTAATGTTATATTTCTTTAGAAAGCTCTTTGAATTCTGATTAATATTCATATAAGAACTATGATCAAACAACAGAATCTGTGTTATATGTGGTTAAATGTTGACCAATTCAGTGAAAAATAAACAACCTTATTTTTGGTTTTGTTTACATTTTTATTATACAACGAATAGATTTTTATATGACAAACTTATTTTTCTTGTTGGAATACATATTTACATAGAAAAAAAAATTTAGATATACTAACCACTTTTTCACTTAAATTTTTTGTGATGACCATCTTTTACTGTATCTTTATGTAAGTTTATTTCAAGAAATTCCCTTTCCTAAAATATTTGAAGCTTTTTTCCATCTCTATTTTTGAAAATTTATAAGTTCTTCCAGTATCAGTTATTGGATCAACTAAACTAAGAATATCAGAATAATTTAAAATAAATATAGTTTGATGTAATGGATAACAAAGATGGAGGGGCCTGAACAGGAAGGCAATGTCAGAAAGAAATATCACCTTGAAAAGATTTGAAATTTTAAAGACATTGTTTTGAAACTGCATTGCATTGAAAATGAAGATGAAAGGGATTGTCAGTGGTCAGGAATGAAGGCAAGCATTACTGATAGAATAGGGCTATTATATGTATAATGGAAATGCATTGCTAATGATTTTACTATAGGAATGCATTGAAAATGAAGAAGAAAGGGATTGTCAGTGGTCAGGAATGAAGGCAAGCATTACTGATAGAATAGGGCTATTATATGTATAATGGAAATGCATTGCTAATGATTTTACTGTAGGTATACATTGAAAATGAGGAAGAAAGGGATTGTCAGTGGCCAGGAATGAAGGCAAGCATTACTGATAGAATAGGGCTATTATATGTATAATGGAAATGCATTAATAATGATTTTACTATAGGAATGCATTGAAAAAATATCTGTGTTATATATATATATATATATATATATATATATCAAACGTATATTTATGCAGGAAATATTCATTCAAAGAAGTTTGATTAAAAAGAAGTTAGAATTAATATTATATTAATGTTAAAAATAAAATAAATCTCATTCTTTTTGTGTGGCCTTGTTCCCAATTGTCGCTACACATGACATCATGCTCGGCCATTTTAAACTTCCAGTTTCCCAAAGAATATCAGGATATAGATAAAGAAATTTTTTTTTTTTCTATATGTCAATTTTACACAGACACCATGTTAGTTCTTGACAATGGCTGCAAAAGTCAAAAGTACTTGAGCAAAAATAACAAAAATGTGAACTTCAGACGGTTTATCTACAACTTCAAGTACAATACTCAACACCATATCTGAAAATTGGAAAAATATAATGAAAAATTAAACACAGACCTTGTCAGTCATTTTTAATCATATTGTTTGGAGATATATAATGCATGAGAAAACTCCTTGGCATCTTCTATTGGGAACAGAAGACCAATGAGTTTGTATGGAAAATGGTTGAAAGTGTTGTGGGCCATTAGGTACCTCTTCCTGCCACTGTCAAATGGAGAAAAATGGCATGGTTTGGACACATTACAAGGCACAACAGCCTGTGCAAGACAATCATGCAAGGCACCATTGAAGGTGGATGTATGACTGGACACCAACGCAAAAACTTGTTGGACAATGTACAGGTATGACTATACCTGAAATGCTGATGGCCACCTTTGATTGACTGTTGTTGAGGAGATTTTTTGTGTCTTCTGCATTCGGATCCCCCCCACGATTACAAAATCCAAGGGAATGAGGATGAGGAGGATGAGGATATTAAAAAATGAATTTTTTCATCCAACTTTATTTCTTGTTAATGTAAATGTTATTTTTAGTAGGTACACATATTTAAGTTGTTGTTGTTTTGTTTTTTTTTGTATTTTCTTGAACAGTAAAATTGATAACAATCGGCCAAAAGTGTGAAGTCATATGAAAGAAAAAGTGTGTCATCGAAAGGTACCAAAATTGTATTCTCTTTTCCATTAGTGTAACTGCTTCTATAGCTGATATAAGTTCTGTATCTGTCTATATTTCTGAGATGTGGTATTATGTACACTATTTATTTATTCATTTCCTCAAGGACACATGGCACAGTGGATAAAGGTGTTAGTTATATCCAGTGACAGGACCCAAAGAGTGAGAGTTCAATACCCGCTGAAGGTAGTGGAGAACTTGGGGAGGGGAATTAACAGGAGATAACTGACATCCATTAAACATGGCACATGGAACTAGAACAGTCTTCCCCAGTGAGCAAAATAAAGGGTTCAGTTTGACATTTCAACCACCTGAAGAAGGCCAGAGCGTACAATGGCTGAAATGTTGTAATAAATATGGCGACAAAGATGAGGGCAATAGTCTGAATAATGTAAATAGTGGATATAGGTTTTGTAACTTTTTTCACTATTAGAATTGTTTTGAAATCCTCACAGTATTTAGTATTGTTGAATATATCACTAACATTTTTTGTCAAGATTTACAAAATCTACATTTCATTCAATTTCACAAACCAAGTGATGAAATTCTTTTGGAAAAATATTTTCATAAAAACCCTACTTTACAGTTTCATAATTTCTTTGATTTAATTTTATAGGACTTCATGGTAAACAATATTTTTTAAGAAAATTTATTTTTTTCCTTTTTAAGAGCAAAGAATAAATTCTTAGGATTTCTTACTCTTGAGCATGCAACATACAACTGGCTGTGCATAAATATTTCTTCCTGGAGCTAAATTCTAACTTTTTTAAATGTTTGGCTTTGTGATTTCTTTATAGTTCTCACAAATGCAGGGCAAACTGGAAACTGGATTCTTGTATATATAAAAACTTAAAGAAAAGATATACAAAAAACAATATTGCATCTTTATTAAATAAGTATTTGTTATTTTAATCATTAAATTGTTTTTAAAATAGTGGGAGTATCTTTTATATTAAATAATAAAGCATTTAATTTTTCAAAAAAAGAAAAAATGAAGGAAAATTATTGTACTAAGATATCCACCCTAGTAAAATCAACTGTACCTTGTACCCTCTTAGCTGTTTGCACTTCACATCAAAAATTAGTTTCAATTGGTCAATGTATTGCTATTTTAGAGGGCATGATGAACACATGGATAGAATAATGGAAGTCACAGAATTTTATATGTAGAAAAATAATGTTGGATGTCAAGAAAAATCCATTAAAAAATTTTCACTTGTTTACGTTTCAGGTATGAGACTGAATCTACCAGTTATAGATTTGTACAAGTTTCAACAAGAAATGTACATTCCTCAAAATAGATAATACAAAACTTTATTAACGTCAATCCCCTCCACCTCATGGCCAAATTGGTAAAGGAATGTTTCGGTTATGGAAGCAGTATTGCTGATGGAAAAGGGGATACAGGTTCAATTTCTGTCAGTGGCATAATCTTTCTTCATCAGTATTGACTATTTAGTCATCATCAATAGCATTAGCTATTCTACCACTATCAGCAATAAGATTAACTATTTCATCACCATCATCATCAATAGCATTTACTATTTCATCACCATCATCATCAATAGCATTTACTATTTCATCACCATCATCATCAGTAGCATTTACTATTCCATCACCATCATCATCAATAGCATTTACTATTCCATCACATCATTATTACCAACTTTACATGATAAACACTTAATTTGAAATTTATTGACTTGAAATTATCATTTTTAATAATTCATTTTAAATAGAGAATTTGAAATAAAACTAACCACAGGCAAGAACATTATCCATGATTATAATAAATGTTTTCTTTTAAATGTGATAAACTGCAAAGTTGAGATAATTTCAAGCTTTTAAAATGCATATTTATATCCAAAAGGGAAGCACCTGGTTTGAGCGTCTAACTCAATGATATGAGCATTTATTAGGGAAACCGATTAAGTCAGTTAATCTACAGCATCTGAACAATTATAGTGTAATTTATCACTCAGTTTTAATAAGAGTAATGATGAACAACGTGTAAGGTTAGCCCAGAAGCCATCTCTACAAATGCCACAATTTGTTTTGGGTAGAGTCGCTGACGCAGGTGAAGAGGATAGCAGCCTGGTAGATTTATCATGTCCTCCATGACAATAAAGTTGGCTTGGTTGACAGGGAAAAACATAATCTGTACCAGTCAATCATGGCTTCTGACAGGGCTCAATTGTTAGCAAGGAGACTGTCACATGCACACAGGTTAGGGTCTGGAATGGACATGGTGAAGGAGAGAGACATAATATGAGACAGTGAAATAGAGATGGATATAGAAAGAGAGAGAGTGTGATCAAAAGGATTGCAATGGAGAAGAAAAGAGACAGATAGAAATAGACATATAATGTGAAACAAAGAGATGCTGAAGTTGACGTATTGAAAAGCCAAGAAAGAGACTAAAAGGATTGTGATAGCAAAATAGAAACAGACAGAAACAGTGATAGACATAGAATATGAGGCAGAAAGAGACAATGAAGTTGACAGTGAAATGGAGAAATAGACATATTTATAGTGAGGTAGACAGGGATAGACATATAATGAGAGGTGGAGAGAGTGTATGTGAGAGTGAGATAGAGAAATACATATTTATAGTGAGGTAGACAGGGATGGACATATAATGAGAGGTGGAGAGACAGTGTATGTGAGAGTGAGATAGAGAAATACATATTTATAGTGAGGTAGACAGGGATAGACATATAATGAGAGGTGGAGAGACAGTGTATGTGAGAGTGAGATAGATAAATACATATTTATAGTGAGGTAGACAGGGATAGACATATAATGAGAGGTGGAGAGACAGTGTATGTGAGAGTGAGATAGAGAAATACATATTTATAGTGAGGTAGACAGGGATAGACATATAATGAGAGGTGGAGAGACAGTGTATGTGAGAGTGAGATAGAGAAATACATATTTATAGTGAGGTAGACAGGGATGGACATATAATGAGAGGTGGAGAGACAGTGTATGTGAGAATGAGATAGAGAAATACATATTTATAGTGAGGTAGACAGGGATGGACATATAATGAGAGGTGGAGAGACAGTGTATGTGAGAGTGAGATAGAGAAATACATATTTATAGTGAGGTAGACAGGGATGGACATATAATGAGAGGTGGAGAGACAGTGTATGTGAGAGTGAGATAGAGAAATACATATTTATAGTGAGGTAGACAGGGATAGACATATAATGAGAGGTGGAGAGACAGTGTATGTGAGAGTGAGATAGAGAAATACATATTTATAGTGAGGTAGACAGGGATAGACATATAATGAGAGGTGGAGAGACAGTGTATGTGAGAGTGAGATAGAGAAATACATATTTATAGTGAGGTAGACAGGGATAGACATATAATGAGAGGTGGAGAGACAGTGTATGTGAGAGTGAGATAGAGAAATACATATTTATAGTGAGGTAGACAGGGATGGACATATAATGAGAAGTGGAGAGACAGTGTATGTGAAAGTGAGATAGAGAAATAGACATGTTTATAGTGAGGTAGACAGGGATAGACATATAATGAGAGGCGGAGAGACAGTGTATGTGAGAGTGAGATAGAGAAATAGACCTATTTATAGTGAGGTAGACAGAGATAGACATATAATGAGAGGCGGAGAGACAGTGTATGTGAGAGTGAGATAGAGAAATAGACATGTTTATAGTGAGGTAGACAGGCATAGACATATATTGAGAGGCTGAGAGACAGTGTATATGACAGAGAGATAGAGAAATAGACCTATTTATAGTGAGCCAAGCAGAGATAGACATACAATGTGAAGCAGAGAGACAGTGTATGTGACAGAGAAATAGACATATACAGTAAAATACAGAGTGACATATATATGTCTATATTACTGAGAAGAGGTATTGTAACTATTTACACTATTTTGACTGTTGGATTTACTAGTCATTGGAGATCACATGAGATTTAGCAGTCTAATGCTGACTATGTAAATAACCCTCCTGACAGATTTGCAGGGTATTTATGTCAGTTTTGTGATAAAATTTGCAGGTTTGCCACTGGGATGGCACAGGAGAGTGCATGAAAAGAAAGTCACTTTCAAGACTTTCCAAAAGTCTTTTGTATGTCGCATTTATAAAAAGGTACACATAAGCAACATTGGTTTGCAAATTCATCTATAACTTTTTTTTTTTTTTTTTTGCTTACTGATTCCTTTTTTTTTTTTTTTTTTATTTCTCCAGACATGTGATGGTGCTTTGAAGCAAAAGACTGAATTTGTTGCAAAATTAGAAGAGAAAACCGAACAATTAGTAAATAGCTTGAAAGAAATGGAGAAACGGTGAGTGTTGCTATGTTTTGCTTTTTTTTTTATGTTTATTGCATGATTCACTGTTGTTTTTAGTTGCTTCCTTAAAATTCCTTAAATGTTGAATCACAAAAATGTCTTTGTTGTATTTTGTTTGTTTGTTTTTTTTTTACCAGTCTCAACATTTTATTATTGATATTTGCAAATTTTGTTGAACATGTCACCATGAAGGAAGAAAGGGAACTTTTGGAAAATCGTATATTTCCAATGTTTTTTCAGTTAAGGAAAACTTGATAGTTTTGAACAACATCGTTTCTAGTTCTGAATGTCAATCTGCAGTGTGAGTGGATAAATTTGGTGGGTGGGGGTATTTTGTTTTTTTATCTGACCTCATATTTCTGGAATGTCTTTTTTCTAAATACTTGACAGTCACTCAGAGTTTTTATAAAATAAAAAAAATAGTAGTAACTTTAAAAAAAAATTTTTATCAACTAAAACCCAAAACATTGAAAAGGCAGAAAATAATAAAAAAATTTTTTTTCTATTTTTATTCTGTTAATTTTTTTTATCAACTAAATGCTGAAATCTGAAGCAGCAAAGTTTTTTTTTTTTGGTTTGATCTTAAATTTTTAAAAACTTTTGACAGCATTATAACTTCTTCAAAATACATAACTTTTTAAATTCATTTATGCTTCAAATATTTTTTTTCAAGCATTTTTTCCTCTTTTGGAAACAAAATAATAAAAAAAGATAATGAATCTTGTATTTAAAGCATAGACAGGCACAAGGATACATCTACTGAACTCCTAGTGAAGCTCGAACTTTACATCATTAACAGTCTACAATACTAACTTGCTAAACATTGTTCCAAAGTGAGGTACCATCGGCTCTTCCATGCAAGAATTTGTCTACTTAGTCATCAATGCCATCAGCATAAAGGAAATGATCAGAAAAGAAGAAATTAAAATCTTGGATACAAGTTAAAGCTGTTGATGATATATGCATATAAAATGAATTATTATATATTTGTATATGCTAGCATGGAGGTATTTCATCAAAGATATATATTTGTTATTTCTCACTAAGATATTGTGTAACTGTTATACATAATATAATCTGTCACTTATTTGACTTCATTTAGCAAGAATTCTACTGTTCTAAGATCCTTGCAAGAAATGACAAAGGTCTGTTGTTTATCTGGCCTCCAGCGAGTTGACATCTTAGAAATGAGGACTTTGTTCCCATGTTTTTCTGATGACAGCAAGTAATCTGGTTAAACTATTTCATAAGAATATTGAAACGCAAATTTGCAAACAACTTGTTGACATAATAACAACTGTAACTTGTCTTAGTGATGGCATAGTGGTTAAATTCAACGTCTGAATGTTATGAGGTACAGGAGCTCCCCTTGATCATGACTAAAATTTCCTGGGAATTGTTTTTAAGTCCATATGGTTGGAACTATGCAATAATAACGATATTTATAATCTTAGTGACTTTTCCTTACTGGTTGGTACTAAATGTTGCAATATCCTAGGTATCATGATAAACTACATCCTCTGATTGGGAGGTTTTGAGGAGTGTGGAAAACCACCTCTTAATTGCTGGTGTTCCCAGGTTGATCCTGACCTGGGGTGGCAATTGGCAAATAGTTAACTCCTAAAATGGGATCAAAACATTATGAAAGTATAAAAATCTATTTTTATAGTAAAAATATCAGCAATACATTTGACTCTCGACGAAAACTCTCTTTACAAAAATACATCAATGAAACCAAATCTACAAACTGATTTCTTACAAAAAATATATATTTTATTCATATGAACCTATTCTAAAAATCTTGTCGGCATTAAATAATCCATTGAGATGTTGATATGCCATAAAACAAAACAATCGAAGCTCAATGTTGCAGAAAAAATGGTAATGGTAATATTATGTATTTCCTTATAAGGAAACATTTGTCATTCATTGACTGAGCAACCAATGCCATTTTCGGTTGCAATCCATAAAATCTTTCTCTCGAAACAATTTTTTTTAGGAAAATAGGTTTTTCAAATTCCCTAACTGCTATCACTCTTTCGGTTTTGATGGTAGCTTCCTTCCTAACCTTTTGTATAAAGTAGTGTTGAATGTCAACATCTTGATTATACCATAATTTATTCTGAGTTACATGTGAAATCCATTTTAATTTTTGCTGTTGTTGAATATCCTCAAGTAATGTGGTTTCTGCTATTTGATGTGGTTCCTTGTGATTCTGTAGCACCAGTCCATAAGGCACAAGGTCCATGCCATGACTGGCAGGTTTTATTTGCTCAAAGACATTTTTAACCATTAATCTGAAAAAGCAGAGAAAACTATTTGTTCACATAAAAGAAATTTTAATGATTTTTGTTTCTAACACATTCTGAGGAAGGAGGGCTTGGAAAATTTAGCCTTCACATGGCTAATTGAGGACAAGAGAGATAGAGGAAGGCAGAGGGATCCCTAACAAATTTGTGTGAATGAATAGTAGAATGGAGTTGGAGGTATGAGAAGCTTGGCAAAAAGAGAAAAGCTATTAAGTGCCATAAGAGTAAGCTTTGCTATTTAATGTCTAGTTATATTCTTTTTTAATTATTTCACTCAAAGCAAGGTAATATAGCCACTAAGATGCAAGGGGTTATTTAGTGTGAAAGAATATAAGAAAAAGAAAAACATTATTAAGGAAAGAAAACAATAAATGAACAGGAATTGAGAAGACAAAAGATAACGATTGACATTGCATTTAAATTTTTGAAGACCAAACTCGAATGGGAAACAAGAAGCCAAAAGAGAGTTCCACAAATGAGAAGTACGATACAAGAAACTGTTAAGGTTTGTTTGTTTGTTTAGTGGCATATCAATGACTTATGGGTCATTTAATGCTGAAATTTAATTTTCTTGGGAGCATTAGTAATTTCTTTAACAAAAAATGTATTACCAGTAATTTTTTTTCTTCAAAAATTTATTGCTGGTATTTTTACTATGAAAATGTATTTTCATACTTTCATAGTGATTTGACCCCAGTTTGGAGGTTAATTATTTTCCCATAGCTGAGTCCCTAACAGGTACTAACACCGTGGCTTAGGTTGGACCTGGAAACAAGCGAGAAGTGTGAGAAAAGAAACTGTTAGCATAGAACTTAACAATTACATCTAGCAATTTCAACTGTAAAATGATGAGACCTAGCTGCCAATCTAGTACTGCACTTTGTAAAGTCGAGGTACCAAAGAGGAAAGCTCATCAGAACAGTTAACATGAAAATACTTATTAAAAAAAAAAAAGGCACAGGGAAGCTATGGTACGGATTTTGGAAATGTGACTGATGCCAAGATGCCAGTTCAGGACTGATAAAATTGCAGACTTTTCTTTGGATTTTGTCAAGAATCTCTAAATATATTACAGAAGCACCAGACCAGAGGTGGCAGCAATATTCAATACATTGAATACATTCCTTTCCCATGGGTATTTGGGTGGAAGTGAATGCAGACTCGGTCCGAATATAGCTACCGTATAGATTGCCCCAAAGATCTCAAGAACTCATTTCTGATTACGTATTGTTGAAATAGCAATAATAAATACACATGGGAAATTTCTATAAATTGAGACACTTGACCTTTCACTTTTTGAATAGTTGAAGGTAGAAAACGTTTTCATGCAGTTCGTCCTGATTTGCAAATAAGAACATTAAAGCCAACATAGCCATAAGGAACCAATTATCCTTTCACCTGGCCCTTGCTCAGGCCGCACGACTGTTTTCATTGGTAGGCATTCATGATGTCCCTGGTCGTCTTTATATCTTGACTATGTTTCTTTCATCAGATTGTTTATACCCACCTCAATAATCAAAATGTTTCATCAGCTGTACTATATAACACAAAGTAGACAGACCTCCAGGGAAATTCGTTGTTGTCAATCGCAGAACATCGTCTCTGTTCTTTCTTTTTTTCTTATTGTATAGCTCTGTGGTAGAGGATTGGATTTTAACTTTTAAGATCTACAGTTAGGTATAGACATCACAATCACAAGTCCTGTGAGTTATAGGGGCACTATATGCAGTGCAGCTGTAACATCAGATGGTGTGTCTAGAGCAAGATAGCCTGATAAAAGCCATCCTTCTTAAGGCAGTTTTTTTTTTTTTTTTTAATCATTTTACCTCAAGCAAGGCAATAATGCCACTTGGATGGAAGGGGTTACTGGCAGTGAAAGAGAATGAGAAGACTTTATTGAGGCGAAAGGACAATAAAAGAACAAGTTTCAGGAAAACAGAAGATAGTGATTGGTCTTGTATTTAAAATTTTGAAGAGTGTAGTTGGCAGGGAAGCAAGAAATTAGAAGGGATTTCCACAGGCAAAAAGTGCGAGAAAAAAGCTATTAGAATAGAACATACAGTTGCATCTAATTAGTTTAAAAGCAAAATGATGAGACCTAGTTACTGATCTCGTAGCACACTTAAATTCATGCAGTCAAGGCAAGAAGAAGAAAATCTCATCAGAAGAATTATTGTAAAAATATTTGTAGAAAAGGCACTGAGGAAAGCAGTGAGAAAGTGACTGAAGTCAAGGTGCCAGGTCAGGACTGATAACATTACAGACTCTTCTTTGAATTTTGTCAGGAATCTTGAGATATATAGCCAGAACACCTGACCAGATATATTATCATTATTATATTCAATGCATGGGTGAATGGTAGATTTATAAATATGGAAGTTGGATTCTGATGAGAAAACTTGTCTGGTACAACATGGTGAACCAACTAAAGTTCATGCAGTCAAGGCACCAAGAAGGAAATGTTCATCAATACAATTGCATGAAAATGAATTCAGAATTGTCCTTCTCCTAGACTGGTTGCCTTAGCAAGACTAAAGAGCTTAGTTTGTCTTGTTGTCATAGCAATTTACAAATATTAAAGAAAAGAAACTGTCGCAAGCCATGATTGCCTGTATCCTGAAGGAACACGACATTTAACAGAAGGTTTAGGTTGATTTTGATGCTTTACCCTCCCTCTTTTGTTCAATTTTTTTTATCATCTATTTGCAAAAACTCTTTAAGTTGGGTTTGGTTTATTTTGTTTTACAACATATCAACACCTCAATGGATTATTTAATGCCAACAAGATTTTTAGGATAGGTTCGTATGAATAGAATATGTATTCTTTGTAAGCAATCAGTTTTGTAGATCAGGTTTCATATTTTTGTAAAGAGTTTTTTTGTGGAGAATCAAATGCTGGTAATAATTTTTTCTTTAAAAATGTATTGCTGGTAATATTTTTTTATTTTTTGTTTCAAAAATGTATTGCTGGTATTAAAACTTATTTTTACACTTTCATAGTGTTTTGAACCCAGTTTGAGGGTTAACTATTTGCCCATAGCTGGGACCTGAACAGGTGCTACAATCCCAGGTCAGGGTGAACCTGTGAACACCAGCAATTAAGAGGTCGTTCCACGCTTTTCAAAACCTCCTCATCTGTTTATTGTCTTACCTAGGACATGTATGTAGTTTATACAAACTCTTTCAGAAACCAATTCTTGCCTTTCATCATCAACAAATGTCCACTTGACCGATTCATATTCAACGTACATTCAGTCAAATGCTGAATAATGACAAGAAAAAAGATTATTATGATTTGTGGGTGGAGCTTCGTTGGAACTGCAACTTCAAGAGAACTCAAATGACTACAAAATAAATAATGTAAAATAATCATAAAAGTATTTAAAACTATTTTCTAAAATAATTAGATAATTGATTAATAATTAGAAAATTGATTAATATCATTACATTCAATTTTTTTTAACTGCCTGATTTCAGGGTTGGAGGGACATTATCACTTTCCCCCTCAGCCTCATTATCTTGTTGGGTGGTAAGACAACCTCCTATCCTTATTTCAGCAATTTAAAAAAAAAAAAAAATGATTTGTTGCATAGTACATTAAATGTTACCTGAACCTCCTCCATGTTCCCTATTTGGCCCAGTTCAAAAATTAGTTTCATTTCAGACATTTTGAAAATTATTATTGACAGGAAAGAAAGAAACTGGAAAAGAGTTCCGCAAGGAATAAGTGCAAATGAAGAATGCAATGCCAATCGTTATCTTCTGTCATATTGTCTGTTCTTTTATTGTTCTCTCTCTTTAATATTGTTTTGTTTTTCTTATATTCTTTCACACCCAGTAACCCTTTGTGTTTTAGTGGCTTCATTGCCTTGCTTCCAGTGAAATGAATAAAAACAAAACCTATTAGAATAAAACTTACAATTACATTTAGCAAATTCAGCAATAAAATGATGAGACATAATTGCTAATCTAGTACTGCGCTTATATTCATGAAGTTGAGCTATCAAAGAGGAAATCTCATCAGAACAATTGTCATGAAAATATTGTAGAAAACCCTCACAGAAGCTAAATTATAGTGGTGGGAAAATGATTGAAGCCAAGATACCAGGTCAGGATCAATAATATTGCAGATTCTTCTTTTGTGGGTGTTAAATTCTCCAGACCTTCTTTCCTTATGTATCTGACTGATTTCAACTGATTCTTTCCTTATAGTTCCAATTTCCCTTAAAACTTAAATGTGAAAACTCTGATCCAAATAAATTTGTTTATAATAAATCTTGCAATATTAATAACTATTTTCAAAGTTATATTTTTACAGCAAAATGACCAACAATGCATTTTTATAGAAAATGACTGACAATTCATTTTTATAGAAAAATGGCCAACAATACAGTTTTATAATAAAATGACAATTGATATTTTATAGTAAAATTGAAGACATGCCATACATTGTAAAAAAAAAAAAAATAAAAAAATTTTCTATGAATAATCTTGTAAGGAGAAAGAAGTTTTCACTCCTCAATTTTATTTTGTAAGATTATTTATTTAAAAATATGAAGCTAAATGATTATAATTTAATCATGAAATAATGTCATTTTCTTGAATTAATTAAGTTTAAATTTTCATATTTAGATTTTGGTATTAAATAACCCATACAGGTTGATATGCCGCTAAACAAAAACAATGAAACCAATGAAAAGACTAATCCAAATAAATCTGTTGGCAATAAATCTTGCAATGTTAATGACTATTCTCAAAATTAGAGATGATATGAAATCCTGATTTTGAGATTTCAAATTACTTGAGAGATGGCATCTTGAAACACCTGCCTTTGCAAATAAAACAGTACTTAGAAATACATGGCTACTATAAATTCTGATGACATCTCAATTTAGTTTTTGACAAGTGGTGAATTTTTTATCATCTGTTTGTTTTAGTGCCTTACATGTTGGAATTGCAGCCATAAAAATCCAGAGCTTTATCTAATTAGTCCAAATCATCTCTTGGTACGGATGGAATAAATTTTCAAGCAATATTTGTTGTTGTTGTTGCAAAGAAAGAAAGAAAGAAAGAAAGAAAGAAAGAAAAAAAAACCAAACCCTGATTTACTAAACATGTGACAAGTGTTGTCTGAAGTTTGGAGATTAATGTTATTCATTATACCACACACTTTTAGGACCATTGTTGTTTTTATTGCAACCTTTTCATATCGATTCCATAACAAACTGAACAGAAAATTTGAAGAATCTGTTGTAAAAATATTTTTTTTTAAATTGAAGCCATTCTTTGAAGTTCTTACAAAAAGGATTTTAATTCACCCACACAGACGAGTATCTTCATCTTTATTTTATCAATCGAGATCAAGGGTTATTGAACGAGGTTGTTGTATGAGCATTAAGAGGAGGAGGTAAGGAGTGCAGATGATGATGAAAGAAAGATAATGGTTAACCTTAGACTTGAAGAGGTTAAGATTGTAGTGATCGGTGATGCATCCTCTCGGGAGTCTGTTCCACAAAGTAGCAGTTCTCGGAGAAGAAGCTGTCCAAATGGAACTTCCTCCTTACTAGTGGTTGATCGATTGATTTTGCATTTTACAGTTTATCAACCCTCTGTGGATAAGGCTTACATTGAAACCTTGGTTCCTGTATGATCACCAAAGTTAAGCAACGTTGAGCCTGGTCTGTACCTAGATGGGTGACCATTTGGGAATACCAGGTGTTTTTAAGCTTGGATGTGCATAATTGGGTGTATAATGGCTCAAAATTGTTAAATGGAGAGCCGAGTTCCAATTCATTATATTCACTTATGTGCAAATACCTTTGGGAAAAGTATGAATCCACCTTTTCTCCCCCCCAGGTATATGTAAATTAGTAAGAACCATTATTATTATCCTTCCCCATAGTTCTTACAATCTAAAAATATTTTCTGGCTTTAAATAACCTGCAAAAGGTTGATAAGCCATAAAAAACAAATCAATCAACATGGGGGTGTTCTTGCTTCTTAATAATGTTCTCTTTTTTTTCTCATTCTTTAACACTCAGTAATCCCTTGTATCTTAGTAGCTCTATTGCCTTGGATGGGGTGAGATGATTACAAAAATGTATGAAAACAGATATCAGGAGATGGCCTTGAGGGTACAACATCTGAAACATTGTTAGGAAATAATCAAGATGACGTGATGTTGTTGGTCTGAATTTTTAAAGTATATTGTAATATAACAACAACTCTAAGTAGAAGCTTAGGAAGCTTTATTTGATTTCATTCTGCTAAAGTGCTGAAGAATGTTTATTTTATTGTGATGGATGGCTACAAGCTAGTGCGGAGATGGGATATGCTTATTTTATTACCACACATATCTTACTAATTAACCCAGAGCTGGGGAAAGTTATAGATTTATAGATTTTGATAAACAAATAAGAAATTATAATGTGTACATAAGATGGGGGATCAGCTTTATATTACAATCAATATATAAACTGATCCCTCACTTTATGGTCACGGTAGTTTCTATACCTTTATATTCCTGAGAATGTAATTAAATCTAAAAGACATACCTGTGTAGCTAATAAGTATTTGACTGATTGGTTTGTTCATTCATTTTCTACAGCTTATCAACTTTTGCAGGTTATTTAATGCCAAAAAATATTTTAGATTGTAAGAATATTTTTCTAAGATAGTAATGATTTAGTGATACAAGTTTTACTAATTAATCCATAGATGGGGAGAAGAGATAGATTCATATCTAATCAGAATTTGATAAACAAAAAAAGAAATCATAATGTGAACATAAATTGGGGGATCAATTCTATATTACAATCAATATAAAATCTGATCCCTCATTTTGTGGCCACAATAGTTTCTATAACTTTATAATCCAGAGAATGTAAATAAATCTAAGACATGCCTGTGTAGCTAATCATTATTTGATTGATTGATTGGTTCATTCATTCATTTTCTATGGTTTATCAATAAACAAGAAATTATAAGGTGGATATAAAGTGGGAGATCAATTCTATATTACAATCAATATATAAACTGTTCCCTCACTTTATGGTCACGGTAGTTTATATACATTTATATTCCAGAGAATGTAAATAAATCTAAAAGACATGCCTGTGTAGCTAATCATTATTTGATTGATTGATTGGTTCATTCATTCATTTTCTACAGCTTATCAACCCTTTGCGAAAGAGAATCAGTCAAATAAATTGTAATATAGTAACAACTGTAAGTAGAAGCTTATGAAGCTTTATTTGATTCATTCTGCTTTAGTGCTGAAAAATGTTTATTTTGTTGTGGTGGATTGTTACAAGCAAGAGGGGAGATGGGATGTGCTTATTTTATTACAACACATATTATAATTGATAATTCCTTAATTTCAAAATTTTAACAAATGTTAATGAAAATTTATTTACCAGTGTTTAGGTTTACTGGGAGCCAAATCAATAATCAATACTTATTTTTAATTTTTGTCTATTAATTAATTCTGTTAATCATATCTTCAGAAAATTTCTAAAACAATGCTGTCATAAGTGTTTCATTTTTTTTATAATACCTGGTGTACTTTTAAATTTTTAAGCAGGAACAAAAAAAATTATTTCAAAACTAACAAAATTTCAAGAGGTTAACAATTATTACCCTGTACTGTTCAATTTGAAGATGTTGATTTTAATGAGGTATATCCAATTTTTTTTTTGTTTATTTGAGAGTTTCTTATTTATCTTTTCTGCATAGAACTATTTTCCAGCTTCTTGCTCTCCAGTCAAGTTTGATCTTCAGAAATTTAAATGCAATGTCAATTGTTATCTCCTGTCTTTGTAATTCCTCTTCTTTTATTGTTCACCTTAATAATGTTTTCTCATATTCTTTCACACTCAGTAACCACTTGCGTCTTGGTGGCTTTCTTGTCTTGCTTGGGGTGAAATGAGTTGTAATACTAGAGAAAATGGCTTATCTCCTGGACGAAAATGGCTTCAGATGTGTCTCGCATGTAAAATATTCCCAAAAAGAAGATGACGGCTTTACGAGTCATATATTTAAAAAAGACAGATCCCAGAGTTGGATTCTTTAGTAAAAATTTCTTTCCACCTACACAAATTTGAAGTGTTGCTCAATCTATAAAAAGTGCTTCAAGAGGTGACAGAAAGAGTACAACTGCAGTAATGAACAGGAGACACATTGTTTGATTGTTTGACTTTTTTATTTTGTATTTTTTTAATCATTTCACCCCAAGCAAGGCAGGAGTATCACTAATATGCAGGGGTGTTACATAGAGTGAAGGTGAGAGAAAAGATTGGGTATAGGGAGGATTGAGGAAAGGATAAAAGATGAACGTGGTTCAAATCAACAAAAGATGGCACTTGATATGGCATTTAAATTTTTGAAGATTGTAGTTATCAGGGAAGTAAGGAAACAGAAGGGAGTTCCACAGGTGGGAAGTGCGAGAAAAGAAACTGTTGGAGTAGAAGTGGCAGTTACATTTAACTATTTCAACAGTAAAATGGTGGGATTTAGTTGCCAATCTAGTAACATGCTTAAATTCATGTAGTCAGGTCACCAGGGGTGGGAAACAGGTTGTCAGAGCAGTTGCCATGAAAATACTTGTAGAAAAGACAGAGGGAAGCCACATCATGTCTGTGTGAAAGTGACTGATGTCAAGATGCCAAGTCAGGGTCGATTACATTGCAGATCCTTCTTTGGATTTTGTCAAGAACCTTGAAATGAACAACACGGGCACTAGATCAGATATGGCAAATGTGTTCAATGCACAGCTGAATGGTAGATTTGTAAATGTGCAAGATGGACTCTTACAACAAAAACCTTCTAGCATTACGCAATGAACCATCTTTCCTTGCAGTAGATGCAGCTATTGATTCAATGTAGTTGTTCCACTTCAAGTTGAAAACGTGAAGCCAAGAAGGCATAGTGAGATGCTCTCCTGAAGTTGAGCATTAGCCATACTAATGACGGACTGAGAAGTTTCTTTATCATGGTTGAATGAGAGTAGTTTTGTTTTGGAGGCATTAAAATTTACAAGCCATTTTCTGCTCAAGTTACCCACTGATTGGAGGTCTTTTTCAAGAGCAACAACCAGGTTTACTTTGTCAGCTCTGGTAGATTTACTATTGAGACAGGAGTAAATGGTAGTGTTATCTGCATAAATGTCTATTTGGGAACTGATGACTTATGCTACTTTTGAAAGTTGGAGGAAATAGATTTGGGAACCTTATTGCAAGCCAGAAGAAACTGATAAGCATGATTTTTAAAAAAAGTGCTATACTTATGGTATTTTTTGATGATCTTAGCTCTTCCAATATTTTTCCAGTGCTCATGGTTCTTCTCTACCTTGAAAGCATCACAATTAGCAACTGATGTTTATTTATTTCTGAGTTTTATTTCACTCTACTTAAAAGTATTAAATGAGTTTGGGATAATAAGGCCAGACATTGTTTCATTTCTTTCCATTTGGTTGATTCTGATAGCTTCAGTACGCAAGTGCCATCTGTGTATTGTTAAGAATCTATCCAGTCATAACAAAAATGGATTACAACCAAATCACATTGAAACATCAGTTAAGCAACATTGTGCTTGTTTGGTATCTAGATGGGTGACTGCTTGGGAATACCAGGTGCTGTAAGCTTAGATGTGTGAGTGGTGTAATGGATAATGGCTCGAAACTGGAAATCAGAGAACCAAGTTCCAATTCCAGTCTGGTTTGTTATATTCGCTTATGTACAAAAATCTTTGGGAACAAATCCACCTCTTATTGCCCCAGCTATGGGTTAATGTGTGAGTAAATCATTATCTCCCAAAACATTTTTTTCAATCTAAAAATATTTTCTGGCTTTAATTAACCTGCAAAAGGTTGATATGCCATAAAAACAAATCAATCAATAATAAAATCACTTTACTATATAGGTTTGAAGAAATCCAGTGAGAAGGTGGTGTTCAGTTCAGTTGTATGCCATGCATGATATACACTTAGGTGATCATGTATCTTTTGATACATGACTGACAAGGCAGATTTTTTCCCACAGTAGGGTGCCATTTCTTTCTGTGAAAGACCAGTTGCCATCCAAGGCTATAGAACCCAGTTTGTTCTGCTATTTACCCATAACTGGGGGGAGAAGAAGAGGATTCATACCCTTTCCTAAGGGTATTAGCACAGAAGTGAATGTAATGAATTTGACTGGAACTTGAACTCGGCTCTCCGATTCCTCAATTTGAGCCATTATCCATTATCCACCATTTACAAGTTCAATATACTGGAAATTTAAAAAAAAAATTAACTTTTACATTTTTTTTTTTTTTTTTTTTTACATGTATTGAGGCTTTTTATTTTCTTGTGTTTTTAATACCAGTATATATAAATGCAATTCGATGTCAGTATATATAAATGCATTACGATGTCAGTATATATAAATGCATTACAATGTCAGTGTATATAAAATGCATTATGATGTCAGTGTATATATATAAAAGGCATTACGATGTCAGTGTATATAAAATGCATTACAGTGTCTTTACCGCCAACTGTGGATGCTGCTCCAAACCACATTTCGTGACCAATCATTAAATCAGCAGATGTTCTGGCTTCAGTTGTTTTTTTTTTCCTTCTTGTATATAAACCCAAGTGAAAATCTTACTCCCCAACCTCATTATCAATCTGTTACATGAATTTCTTTTCAAATTATTTTAAAATATTTTCTTATAGTAATAAGTCTTTTGTTAACGAGTTATCTGATTGGAAGGGTGAAGATTTTGAGAAGCATGGAACTACCTCTTAATTGCTATTGTTCCCAGGTCCACCATAACCTGGGGTGGTAGCACCTGTTAGGGTTCCAGCTATGGGCAAATAGTGAACTCCCAAACAAAACACTATGAAAGTGTAAAAATACATTTAGTAAAAATACTAACAGTACTTTGTTGATTTTATCACGTTTTGATTGTTATACCCTTTGGCATTCCTTAGATGTGTATAAGAAGACTAGAGGGTATAATGGTGAAACATGATAAAAACAACAAAGATGAGGACAATAGACTGAATATAAATAGTGTAAATAATGATAACAGCTTTTTCCAGAAATTCAGAAAAATATTTTTGGTTTTGCATTGTTTTGGAAATCTTCAGTTTGTAAAAGTTTTGCTTACAAAATGTCAGTTATTTGTCAAAATTTGACAAGGCAAACTTTAAAGATCAGCCTTGTTTTACGCTTCTTCTTTCTTTCTTATTGATGAATAAAAAAAATGGATTGTTTGGCTTGATATTTGTGAAAAAGGAGGGAGGGTTATTAAAAGTGGGAAAATGCAAGTTTGCATTTTGTGTGTGTTATATGTGTTCAGGGATTTTAATCTTACACATACAGATATACAGTTAAAAAAATTTTGAACCTTTTCTTTTGTTTGATGATGCTCTTTTATGTTAACACCTCTCTCTCACACACACACACACACACAGAAATTAAGTAAATAATAAACAAATTAATAAACTACAGATACATGCATAAACACAAGTAAACAATAATAACAATCAACAACAAATGACAAAGCAATCAATAATAAATTTAACAAACAACACTGTAAAATAGCAACAAAACTGCATTTGGATCCACAATTATTTCCACTCAATATCCTTGAGAATAATTTGAAACATATCTGTTACTGCCCATCCAGTAACCATTAGAAAAATACAATAGACCTAACCATAATGCATCACTGACCATCATATATAAGTAGTCAAAGCAAAATGCAAAGCACATGGCTTGATAATTATATTTAAGCATGAAACAGGCTGTCGTTGTTGGGTGTTGACCTCAATGTTTATGTAAGCCAATCTGGAATTTGTTGAGAATTTTGAGATCAGCACACAAGAAAATACATTGAAAGTGATTTCCTTACACACAGGTTTGTCTTTCATTCTGAATTGGTGACAACTACCTATTACATGGAGGTGAAACGTGTTGTCTATAAAAAGCTGTTCCATTTTTGTCTCATCATCTCTCTCTCTCTCTCTCTCTCTATATATATATATATATATATATATATATATACACACACACACTCATAGATACACAATACCTAAGATTTAAAGTAAATTTTTTAAAATGAAAATCTTTCTTGAAGCTTTTATTTTACCTTTAATTTTCAAATTAATAGATTAAATTTAATATTTCCAATAAGCAAAATACTTTGACGTATTTCAAAACTAATTTAAAACGACTGAAAGGAGTCTTTGTTTTGAAATTGATAAGCATTGCTGATTTTAGACCTCTTTCATTACAATGTATTTCTCTTTATTAAAAAATCTTATTAAAAAATGAAATATACTTTTCTGTAACTTTATTTGAGGAATATTAGGAGTTGACATGTTGACAGTTTGAATGACAGACAAGTTTATCTAATGTTTTTTTTTATCAGTAAAATTTAGTTGAAGAATATAATGTGAGCACCTTTTTTAAACTACTTAGTAATTTTAAAAAAATTAGGTAAATATTCTGTATAATCTAATGTTTTATTGAATTTTTAGGTACTTTGGTTTTCAATTTACTATAGTTATAAATCTTATTTTCTGATAATGTTGTGTATGGATGTCTGTATTTGCAAAAATCAGCACATTTATACGCACACAAAAAATAATTCTTTTTAAAATATTGGGCATCAATATATGATTAGTAAATATAGTTTTTACTTAATGACAATATCACCTAAAATGGACAAAGTAATTCAGAAATTTGAAAAGTTCAAAACTTTATCAATTATTCTAATTAAAATGTAAAAAAAAAAATTGAAACAATTCTTGTAAAAATTCATTATTCATAAAAAAAAAATTTATTTCCATGACAATAGTGTCCTTAATATCTTATTCATAAAAGTGATTAAAAGCTTTTCTAATTAAATAATATCTTAGTTTTATAGAATTTTTTACTTTACGATTCAGAGCAAATTTTCAGTAACTGTTTTACAAAAAAATATATTGCTGATTTAAATTCTCCAAGGAGTTCGTCTCTTAACTAATATTAACATTAAGAGGGACAAAACTTAATTTTGGTATCTGTCTATATTTCTGAGATGAGGTATTATGTACACTATTTACATTATTCGGACTATTTTCCTCATCTTTGTCGCCATATTTAGTACAACATTTCGGCCATTGTACGCTCCGACCATCTTCAGTAACTGTCTATATTTCTGAGATGAGGTATTATGTACACTATTTACATTATTCGGACTATTGTCCTCATCTTTGTCGCCATATTTAGTACGTTTCGGCCATTGTACGCTCCGACCATCTTCAGTATCTGTCTAGATTTCTGAGATGAGGTATTATGTACACTATTTACATTATTCGGACTATTGTCCTCATCTTTGTCGCCATATTTAGTACAACGTTTCGGCCATTGTACGCTCCGACCATCTTCAGTATCTGTCTATATTTCTGAGATGAGGTATTATGTACACTATTTACATTATTCGGACTATTGTCCTCATCTTTGTCGCCATATTTATTACAACGTTTCGGCCATCGTACGCTCTGGCCTTCTTCAGGTGGTTGGAATGTCGAACTAAACTCTTTATTTCACTCACTGGGGTAGACTGTTCTCCTGTTAATTCCCCCCCCTCCCCAAGTTCTAGAAATTTCATAAAATTAAGTAAGGGGTGGGAATAATAGATAAAAAAAAAAAAAAATTTTTTTTACTAAAATTTCAAAAAAAAAAAAAAAAAATCTAAAATAATTTCATTACATTTGAATAAGTCTTGAAAGTTTCATTAAAATCTACCAATTATTTGATTTTTTGCAAGAATTTTTAAATAAATATTTTTCACTGCAAAAAAGACACTAAAATTTCCTGTACTAATCTTTGGCTCCTATGCAAAAAAAGTAAAAAAAAAAAAATGTTTTTAATCAAAATTTTGAGAGTTCTAAAAAGGATCAAAAAATATAATTTAATAATCAATAAAACCTTTGGTCTTTCCACTTAATAATAATAACAAAGATTTTAACCATAAAACTATTTTTATTAAGTTTTGGACTTCTTTTCTTTTTCTTTTTTTCATCATGGTATACTAATTTTTTAGTGAATCAGTTGGGGTACCTACCATATATTGTCATATGCCCCAGTCGACGAATGGGTTATAGGGCGATCATACGGTGACTAGGAGATATATACACTCTCACACCTGTGGAGAGATACAAGCTATCTCTCTCAGATCGTGAGAGTGAACAATTGGTAAACAAAATATTTTTAAGACCACTGTTCGATTGGGATAATCGAACAGTAATCTTTCCCAGGTCCGCTTCGTTTTCAACACGAGTACTGATCCACAATACAAGGATGAACTATAAGGCTTAGCGATTTTTGATAAATAATTTTAATATATACAAATATACATATATCAAAAATAAACGAACAGATAAGTATGAGTTAAAACATCCGACGATCGGATCTCAAACTTATTTTGGGATATCAAATTCGCCGAACACCAAATGGATTCAACTGAACCCGAACATACAAAATACAAGTATGAATTACTATGAATTGAATGCAGAAGCCAACACACATATACAAAAGAGATGGGAGAGAAGTTACAATTATTGTTTTACATGTGGAAAGGTGTTTGCGAAAAAAAACATAATATTCATGTGTGTGTATATATCTTTTCTACTACGGGTCCAAAATGTGATTACTTATCTTTTGTATTCAGTTCTCTCTTTTTTTTTTTTTTTTTTTTTATCAATGCCCTTTCTTTCCTTTTCTCGGCACAAACACAATTTCACACACTGCTAGTCTGTAATAGAGGTATACACTTTCTTTCTCTCTTTGTTTCGTCTTTTTCTTTCCTTCCTTTCTTCTGTAGACAGCTCGATTTGCAACAGGGATGTACACTTTCTTTACGCAGGTTGAACCACCAGCATATATTTTTATCCACGTCTTCAAATTGGGATTCTCGAACAGGAATATTTCTTTATACTTCTGTCCGGAGTTGCCTGGATCGAACTGGATAAGTCATCACTATCAAATGCGTCTTATCTTTCCGTTCATGAACCACTAGCGCCTCGGCTTTGGTCTTGCCTTTTCAAAGTCCAGAGAACAACTGATCCTCGAGTGAATCTTTGACTGTCACGTGACTTAGGTTTTGGGCGCGAATTCTAACTTACTTCTGTCCCCTGTCTAGCTTCTGTCTAGACGTTTTCCTTTACGGGTAATTGGGTCAGTCGACCCTTTTAACCTGCCTTCCCAAAATGTCATAAGACTTCACGTAATCTTTATTCTGTTGCTAGGTGGAAATTAACCTTCATATGTGCGTATATGCGTGTTTAGCTTATCTACTTTTAATACCCGTCACAATATATATATATATATATATATATATATATATATATATGATTAATACAAATATAAAATTTGTTTCTTAGCTTACTGATGTTATATTCAGCATCCCAACTCAGGAGTTTCATAGATGAACCCCTTTTGCAATTGTTCAGTTCATTCATTAGGAGGTTTCAGCAATTGGTATATTCATCAACATAAAATCCAAGGATGGAACATTAATATTAGAGAAAGGAAAAAATGCCTCTGAGATGGAACAAATACATTGGAGATGTCTTCCACGATGAAAGAGAATAACTGGCAATACAGAAATATTGAAGGATCAGAAATATTAAAATCTGAAGTGGGATCTGTACTGGCCCAATTGAACAGAAACAAAGCTGCAGGACTGGACGGAATTGTAATAAAGATGCAGGCAGTCTTCGAGGATTTTGGCACAAGCGAGATGACAGACGTAATAAATGAAATGTACAACAGTGGTGATATACTAGGACACCTAAGTAGATCCAATTTCTTAACACTACCTAAGAAACTGGGTGCAAACAAATGTAAACTCCATTGGACAATCAGCTTAATGAGCCATATAACAAAACTCATCACCTGAATTCTGATGAATAGAGCACACAGAAGAATTAGACTGGAAATAGGACAAGAACAGTACAGGTTTGTTAAAGACACTTGAACAAAGAATGTAATATTTATGCTCAGAATGATCTATACCTATGTTTTAAAGATTTTACAAAAGCATTTGATAAAGTATGCCACAAAGAACTGTTGGAACTGCTAGGTAACCTTGAGATCTTTGCGAAGGATATTAGAATAATCCAGAACCTATACTGGCAGCAATCTACTTGTAGACGGATAGAAAATGAATTCAGTAAATATACCAAAATTGAAAGTGAGGTAAGACAAGGATGAGTCTTCTTACCAGACTTATTCAACCTATCCAATGAGGTGATTCTGATAAAATTAGAACTCCTACCAGGATTGCTTATTGGCAACCACAATCTTAACATGAACTATGAAGATGACACAGTATTGATAGCACATGCAGAAAGGAAACTACAAGAACTCCTACAGAATGTAGTGAAGGAAAGCAAGAAGAAAGGACTAAGCATCGATAACAAGAAGATAGAATGCATGGTTGTTAGCAAAATGAACAGCCCGACATGCAAATTATAAATTGGAGATACTAAAATCAAACATGTACAACATTTTAAATATCAAAAATGGAAATTCAGTGTTAATTGTTATCTTTGGTCTTCTTATTCTTTTATTGTTCTTTCTTCTCAATGTTTGTTTTTTTTTTCTTTTTCTCATATTATTTTGCATTCAGTAAAGCTCTTTAGTATCACTTAGAGAGTCTACTCTGGTCAACAGTCACATATAATATCAGGGTATTTTCAGTGCCATATCACACGTGGATATGTGCTCCTGCATATATTTCTAGTGGCCAACCCTGAGGTCATATCATGCTTCACCTTAGCCACCTCCCACATGCCTTGTATTGCCTTAAATGTACAGTAATTTGTTTTAATTCTTAGCTGGTTATTGAATAAATAAACTGAAGCCTATTTTAATAAGCAGTACGTTAAAATAAAGGTCAACGTCTTTAAATTGATTTTATTCTGATGACAATTACAGTTGATGAGAAACTCGTGAAAAAGTAAGATTTTTTCTTACTCCCTACCCCTGAAATCTTGTGCCCCCCACCTCTGGGAAAAGGGAACTCTCCAATGGTTGAGAACACCTACCTTAAACAACAGACAGGGATAATTATCTTGGTCTCTTTCTCCTTAAAAAAGAAAAAGAAAAAAGACATTGCAAATATATTTTTTACTAAAAACAGTAATTATGAAGGAAATCAACAATATATATTGATCACATAACAAAAATATATATTGATCACATAACAATAAATATTTCCTGAAACTTTTATGAGTATCACATTCGGTTAATATCAATTTGATTATGGAAATATTGATTTGAATAATTAAATATGTCTGTGTGTGAGGATATAGCTTTTGGTCTACAACATTGGATGAATAAAACAAAAAACAATCCTTGAGATTGATTGACATTTATGGATTAAAATCTACCTATTATTAAAAGTTTTCCCTGTTTTGGATTAAAATTAAAGAGGATTCAGTGCAGTGAGCCAGATTAGTAGAAATGATAGGAATCATATGAATATGGAAGAGAGAGAATGAAATTGAGAGAGGGAGAGGGAGAGAATGAAATTGAGAGAGGGAAAGGGAGTGAATGAAATTGAGAGAGAGAAAGAGAAAGGATGAAATAAAGAGAGAGGATGAAATATAAAGAGGGAAAGAGAGGATGAAATAAAGAGAGAGGATGAAATATAAAGAGGGAAAGAGAGGATGAAATAAAGAGAGAGGATGAAATATAAAGAGGGAAAGAGAGGATGAAATAAAGAATAAAGAGAGAGGATGAAATATAAAGAGGGAAAGAGAGGATGAAATAAAGAGAGAGGATGAAATATAAAGAGGGAAAGAGAGGATGAAATAAAGAGAGAGGATGAAATATAGAGAGGGAAAGAGAGAGGATGAAATAAAGAGAGAGGATGAAATACAGAGAGGGAAAGAGAGGATGAAATAAAGAGAGGGAAAGAGAGGGGATGAAATAAAGAGAGAGGATGAAATAGAGAGAGGATGAAATATAGAGAGGGAAAGAGAGAATGAAAAGAAAGAGTTCTTTGTTTCTGAGTACAATAAAACAGAATATAAAAAGGTTTAGTTAGCAAATGTCAGCCATGATGCTCTCATTAAAGGTAAGTATTAATTAAATATTTGTATTTTTTAATATAAATTTGTAATTTCATTTTATGTATTGAAGTAGGCTCCAAAAAAAATCATGAATTTGCAAAAGATATCCCTAGAGGCATTGTTGCAGCTCTTGGGGAATAAAGGCAATTAGAAATTTATTTTGAATTGTATTGGTTGTTTTTGTTAAAAAAAAAAAATGTAAAAATATTTTGAAATTTCTTGTTAAGTGGAGAATAACATGCATAAGAAATTCAAATAACTTAAGCCTATTACACGTTGGTGAAAAAACTAGTGAAAAATGAATCATAATTAACAATGAAATGAAAATTAAAACATTCCAACAACTTAAGAAGGCTGAAGAATTCATCAACTGAAATATTGTGTTAAAAACAACAAAGATGAAGATAATAGTCCAAAAATATCTGGAATCATGAAAATAGTCACTTTTACAACTTTAGACCATTCAGAAAGACTGAAAAATCCATCAACTGAAATATTGTGTTAAAAACAACAAAGTTAAAGATAATAATCCAAAATATCTGGAAAAATGAAAATAGTCCATCTCGGAACCTTGGACAATACAAGAAGGCTGAAGAATCCATCAACTTGAATGTTAAAAACAACAAAGTTAAAGATAATAGTCAAAAATAGATTTAACAGAGCCAGTACTTTCTCTCAGAATTACAGGTAAGTTTTTTTTTTTTTTTTTTTCTTCAATCATTTCACCCCCTAGCAAGGCAATAATGCCACTAAGTCACATGGGATAACTGAGAGTGGAGGAGAATAAGAAGACATTAGTGAGGAGATAGGACAATAAATGTATAGGATTCAGGAAGAGATAAGATGGCGATTGACAGTGAATTAAAATTATTAAAGTTTGTAGTTGTTAGAGAAGCCAGAAACTAGAAGAGAGTTCCACAGACAAGAAAAGAAATTATTAGAATGGAACATACCATTGCATCTAGCTATTGGAATGGAACATACCATTGCATCTAGCTATTGGAATGGAACATACCATTGCATCTAGCTATTGGAATGGAACATACCATTGCATCTAGCTATTGGAATGGAACATACCATTGCATCTAGCTATTGGAATGGAACATACCATTGCATCTAGCTTGTTCAACAGTAAAACAATGGACCTAGTAGCCAATATAGTAGTATGCTTAAATTTATGTGGTCAAGGTACCAAGGGGAAGAGCTGATTAGAACAACTACCATGAAAATATGTATTAAAAAAACAGAGAGAAACCTCTGTGATGGGAAAGTGATGGAAATACAAAATGCCAGGACATGATCAATAAAGTTACAGACCCTTCTTTTGATTTTGTCAAGAATCTCAAGAGAATTAGGTGGAGCACCAGAACAGATATTGAAGCAATATTCAATGGACAAACAAATGGTAGATTTATAAGATGGACTGTGAAAAACTGCCTGGCAAGAGACCATGAACCAACCTTTCTTAGCTTCTTATATCTATTGATTGTTTCAATATAATTACTTCACTTCATGTCAGTAGAAAATGTGAAACCAAAAAAGTGCAAGGGCTTCCTTTTGATGTGGTGAGCTGAAGAATATTTCAAGTGCTACTTAATGTCAAAAACAAACAAGTCAAAAATGTTTGAAAAATATTCTATGACTAATAAAATTACTTTGTCCTGAGAATTTAAAAAAGATAAAGATAAAAAAAAAAAAGGACATACATTGAGAAATTTTTTGGTTCTTCTTAATTGATCATGACAATATCTTTTATTCAAAATTAGTCTTATGACCACATCATGTTTAAACAGTGGTTCCCATATGATCACTGGAATTAAGCAACATTCAGCCTGGTCAGTACCTACATGGATGACTTCTTGGGAATACCAGCTGCTGTAAGCTTGGATGTGTGGATGGTGTAATGGATAATGGCTCAGAATTTTTAAAGCAGAGTTCCAATCCCATTGGGTTTGTTATATTCACTTATGTACAAATACGCTTGGGAAAGGTATAAATCCACCTCTTCTCCCCCAGCTATGGGTTAATTAGTAAGACATGTATCATTAACTTGTTATTATCTAAAAAAAAGTTCTTAAATTCTAAAAAAATATATTCTGGCTTTAAATAACCTGCAAAGAGTTGATAAACCGTAGGAAAAAAATCATTCAGTCAAATACTGATTAGCTGCACAAACATGTCTTTTAGATTTGTTTTCATATATGAAATATAAATGTATAAAAAATACCATGGCCATAAAATGAAGGATCATTTTGTAAATTTATTGTAATATAGAATTGATCCCTCACTTTATATACACATTGTAATTTCTTATTTGTTTATCAAATTCTGAATAAGTATGAATCCACCTCTTCTCTCCCCAAGCTATGGGTTAATTAGTAAAACTTGTATCACTGAATCATTATCTCAAAAAAAAAAAAAAAAAAAAAAAAATTCACAATCTAAAAATATTTTTTGTCTTTAAATAACCTGCAAAGGGTTGATAACCCATAAAAAACAAAACCTTCAATCTATTTATTCAAAATTAAGAACTCCAAAATGCTAAATTTTCTTGACTCTGCAATTTTTAACTTCAGTCTTTAAACTTCCTCCCAACTCAACTGACATATGCCACATTTTTCTTTTCTACATTTTCATTATTGTTATTGTTATTAATTTCTTTACAGAATTTGTTATCTTCTATATTTGTTGTTTTTACTTTTTTATTGAGTGCATATTATTGTATATTTATTTTGCTTTGTAACTCTGTTGTTAATTTCTTTTGTTTGTGATTTCATTTTTAATGTTGTTTGTGTTTTAATTGCTTTTTTTGTTGTCTTAGCAGCCATTTCTTCCCGTGCTTTAGTGGCAGCCAGCACGTCCTTGAACTGTTCTTTCCTTCTTGATAGTTGCAGCAGTGTCTGAACTTGGTGTAAAGTGCTTTTTCCTTCCAACGTAACACAAAGGGGAAAAAAAAAAAAAAAGAAAAAAGACCAAAAACACACACATATTTGAACAACCCCTTTAAAACAATGTAAATTTTCAGGGGGAGTTATCTTCCCATGCTTTTTGACATTTTCATATTTATTTGATATTTAACTCTGTTATAAACAATTAAAAAAAAAATTGAAGAAACTTTTATTCAAATTTACTTATGAACAAAACACCATCAAAAATAGTTTTATTATCTTAAAAAAAAATGCTATTTTCTGGCAGGATGTTTCTTGAAAGACTTAAGTTTTGTAAAATAGACTTTTCTCATAAAAGGTAACATAATCTTAATAGGTATTTTTGAAAGGAAAATATCTCAGCAAGTTTAATAACTATATCTTACGTTCATATTATTTTACTACTAGCTTGACTTCATCTTATTCTTGCTTTTTATCCCAACACTCAACACACTCGTTCTTATATAGAAGGATTTTCTCAATTATAAAATCCTTCATAACGAGTAGACTACTGAAGATAATTATCAACAGCCAGTCCTCAGGGGCCCTGGCGGTCAATGCAGGTGCACCTCAGGGGTCACTTCTCGGACCAAGCCTCTTTCAGATTTACATAAATGATCTGCCTAAGAATATACACAGATTATTTGTAAACATCTATGCCAATGATATGACGATATATGGGCACACCACTAAAAGTCTTGATGATCAGAGATTAGTGTCAAAGCTCTTTCCAATCTAGTACTAACTTCTCAGTAGAAAAAAAAATGGGCTGATTACATTCTGGCTCAATCCAGTCTTCATTATTACTATTATTTTATTACTAGTTTTATTCCATCTTATTATTTTTGCTTTATATCCCAACACTCTGGCACTATACACTCTTCATTATTACTATTATTTTATTACTAGTTTTATTCCATCTTATTACTGGTGCTTTATATCCAAACACTTTGGCTCTATACACTCTTCATTATTACTATTATTTTCTTATTAGTTTTATTCCATCTTATTATTGTTGCTTTTTATCCCAACACTCTGGCTCTATACACTCTTCATTATTACTATTATTTTATTACTAGTTTTATTCCATCTTATTATTGTTGCTTTTTATCTCAACACTCTGGCTCTATACACTCTTCATTATTACTATTATTTTATTACTAGTTTTATTCCATCTTATCATTGTTGCTTTTTATCCCAACACTCTGGCTCTATACACTCTTCATTATTACTATTATTTTATTACTAGTTTTATTCCATCTTATTATTATTGCTTTTTATCCCAACACTCTGGCTCTATACACTCTTCATTTATTACTATTATTTTATTACTAGTTTTATTCCATCTTATTATTGTTGCTTTTTATCTCAACACTCTGGCACTATACACTCTTCATTATTACTATTATTTTATTACTAGTTTTATTCCATCTTATTACTGTTGCTTTATATCCAAACACTTTGGCTCTATACACTCTTCATTATTACTGTTATTTTATTATTAGTTTTATTCCATCTTATTATTGTTGCTTTTTATCCCAACACTCTGGCTCTATACACTCTTCATTATTACTATTATTTTATTACTAGTTTTATGCCATCTTATTATCCCAATGGCTCAATACACTCTTCATTATTAATATTATATTACTTGAATTAGTCTGTCTGGATATGAAAGTATTCAGACTCATAATGAAGTGTGTATCAATCCAGAGTGTTGGCATAAAAAGCAACAATAATAAGATAAAATAATAATAAAATCTTTATCATCTAAAAATTAAAAAAATGTAACACACCTTTTATTATTTTTATTTTTCCTTTTGTTTGACCATTATCAAATTGAAAAGAAGAATGCGAGTGATTTTCCAAAATTCCAAGTTGAGATTCTGGGGTGGATTCTTGTAGATTACCTTGTCTTTTTTTTTTTTTTTTTTTTTGACAACTATCTGTCAATTTCATTTTGTTTGAAATTTATTGTCTTCATAATATATATTAATATATTTTTCTTTTACCTTTGTATATATCTATAATGTACGTAATGTCGTGTTCTCTTTTCAAATATTTTGACTTGCCTCTCACAAGCTTACGCCTGCATCATGTTGAAACACTGTTTCCTGTACATTCACTAAAGTTAAGCAATATTGATCATAGTGGGTAACCCCTTGGGAATACCAGGTGGTGTAAGCTTGGATGTGTGGATGGTATAATGGATAACGTCTTGGAATTGTTAATCAGAAAGCAGAGTTCCAATCCACGTTGGGTTCGTTATATTCACCTATGTGCAAATACCCTTGGGAAAGATATAAATCTATCTGTTCTCCCCCAGCTATGTAAATTAGTAAAACTTGTATCACTAAGTTGTTATTATCTCAAAAAAAAAAAAAAAAAATTCTAACAATTTAAAAAAATATTTTCTGGCTTTAAATAACCTGCGAAGGGTTGATAAGCTGTAAAAAATGAATGAATCGATCAATCACCTCTCACAAGTAGGTGTTGAAAAGTTCTCAGCTTAGCACACTTTGCAAAATCTGACCACTTGACCAAACATTAGAATTATTTTTGGTTGGACTGAGAACACTTCATCATCTCCTCATATATATCTAAAACATTATTTTTGCATAAATGCCTAATACCCATAGATCCACTAATTGTTGTTTGGGATGCAAAATATCACTGCCATGAAATAAAAATCAACGTGATTTGTATATTGTTGTCATAACCAGTATTTAGCCATGCACATCTTTGTTACTTTCTCCACAACACTACAGAAATAGAAGTGAGTACAAACAAAAAATAAAACAGAGATATTTTTTAGGGAGTTATTTTTTATAGAGATATATAGGAGTGCCATGATTACTCATGTTCTGAAGGGACATGGCACATATAAGAAGTGTTTGTTTATCTTGCATGAATTCATAAATAATTTAATAAAAACTCAGATATTTAAAAAAAAAAAAAAAAAAATGAAGAAAACTTCATAATGTTTTAGAACTTTTTTTTTCTTGTTTAATGAACCTGAAAAAACAGGTTTTGCATTGATAAAACACTTTAAAATGATGCTTTGTTGAGTTGCAATTAATGGTATTTAATGATGCTATATATGTTGAGAAGGTTGTAATGAACTGTTCTCAGCATGCATTTCCCATAAATCACTTTATGTCCAGCTTTACTTTCATGCTGTCTCATTAAATATTAAAAATTGTTCAATTTAAACAAATTTTTCAAATTTAAAATAGTCAAAATGCTGGTAATAGAAATATTAGTTGTTTCCTTGTAAAGAAACATTCAACATTTATTGATCGACCATCCAGTGTTAGTTTTAGTTGAAATTTATAAAATCTTTCTATTAAAACAATTTTTCAGGAAAATTGATTTCTCAAGTCCACTAGCTGTTATTACTCTTTCTAGTACTGATGGAAGTTTCCTTCCTAACCTTTTGCTTGAAGTAGTGTGGAATGTCATCTTCATTATGCCATTATTTTCTCATCAAGATACATGTGCTATCTATCTTAGTTGTTGCTATTTTTAAAAAGTCCACAAGTGATGTGGTTTCTGTTATTTGGTACAGTTCTTTGTGATTTTGTAATGGCAGTTTTAGCAAAAAGCTCAAAGATGGTTGGTCCTTGCTAAAACAAATTGCATTCACTAGAAACCATTTTTAATCATTGATTTGAGAAAGCGGATGTATACAGCTGACAGTTTAGATATTTCTGAATGAATTTGTCACTATGTATGACATCCATGTAAAAGTTTTAATCTGACGAGATTATTTAAGAATATGACATGAGTTTTTAGGTTAATGTTTTGGTTTTGTAGCAACTTGCAGTGTTGGGTGAAACTACCCCAAGTATAGCCTGTTCTATATTCAATTTCTTTATGTAATTTAAACTTGATATATGGTTTCGGTGTTTAAAAATTTAATCCATCTCACGTTTTTTTGGCTAACTCAAGGTTTTTGGTTTAAAAAAAAGACAACTTATCCTGACTCATAATTCCATACTAAATAAGAGGTTTTTGTTCTTTAAAAACTTACCCACTTTACATTTTCATTCTAAAATAAAAATTTTGGTGTTAAAAATTTATCTCACCTCATAACTTCATACTTGTTGCAGATTTGAATCAGCCGGCAACAAAGGAAAAGAAATGAAAATTGTTTAAATATAAAAATATAAGATATTTTTATTTTTATGCTATTTTTTTTTCTTAGTGTGTGTGAGTGTTAAAGTTCTTGCATTTGTCAGGTTACAGCCTTCTTCCTTGTGGTTGTTTTCCAAGATGAAAATGTGTATGCATGAAAAAGAGGTGAGGGAGAAAGTGAGGAGGAAAGTAAAAGTGTTGTGTAACTTGGTGAGGAAGACTGCTGAAAGTATAAGGAAATTTTATTTAAGTCAAGTGTTGTAACCTGTTGCTGGTTGTCTCTCCTTCTGGTTTGTCTGTCTGGAAACCTTGCTTAAATACCCTTCAAAGTCATCACAAAACCTGGTTTTTATTGTTGGCAGAAATGCAACCCATTGATTGAAAAAATGTTAAATATTTATTTTCAAAGCATTAATTTTTTAACCAGAATAATGTACAACCCCCCCCCCCCCGACTCAGAAACCATTTTTTTGTTATTTGGTGTTTATTTATGCCTTTGGTCCACATAATAAATCAAACAATTACTCACCTCACAATTTCACTTATTAAGTCATGAGTTTTAGTTTTTTGAAAAAACTTACCTGCCTCACATTTTCATACAAAATAAGTGTTTTGGGGTTTAAAAGTTTAGCTTGCCTCATATTTTTAAACTAAAAAAAGGAACTTGAATCTACAGATCTTTATAATCTTGGACAACTTTTTTTGACAAAAAATTAATTAAATTGCTGTGTTTCTTCTCAAGGAATACAATCACCAAATTCCGTATAATTTTGAGGCAAATGCAACATGCTTTGAACACTAAAACAATTTATTTAGTTTAAAATAGCATCATGTGTTTGAACTTTCAGTATTTCTTAATATTGATCAGTTTTTAATATTTATTGAGGAAATAACTGATTTAGTTTAAATAGTAGCATTTATCATATTTGATAGAGATTTTTTTATTGTCTGGTTCTGTCATTTGATGATGCTTATTTAAGTATAAAAATTTAATTTATAATAGAAATTTAAATATAAAAATTTAATTTATAATAGAAATTTAAATATAAAATTTTAATTTATAATAAAAATTTAAATATAAAATTTTAATTTATAATAGAAATTTAAATATAAAATTTTAATTCATAATAAAAATTTAGATATAAAAATTTAATTTATAATTATGCACCAGTAGTTGAAGTTGTTGTAATGCTGAAATTTTAAAATTCATTTTTTTTTTTTTTTTTTTTTTTTTCAGATATGTTTAGGTATGTAGTCTAAGTCGATTTCATTCAATTTTGTTTTTATCACTTTTATTAAGTATCCTGCATTATGATAATAGAAGATCTGCCAAGAAGGATAAAGTTTTGTAAGAATCTTGATGCAAATTTATCATAGATGATCTTGCAATCAAGACACTTTCTATACATATTCACCTTGCTTTCCTTTTTAATTAAAGCAGCATTTTTTAAATTGAAATTATAGTCAGACTTAAGGAAATTAGGTTGTCAACGTTTTTTTTTTTTCTATTATGAATATGAACATCAGAATTCCCAAATAATGAAAAAAAATAAAGAAGACACAGTTATGACTGTTAAATAAATTGCATTTACAAACATACATACATAAATTCAAGAGTCAAAAAGGAGTAATAATAGGCTTTAGTTCAGTTAGTTTTTGGGTAGCTGGCCCACAGAAAAATCTGTGGTTTAGAAAAAAACTTTTAGTAGTTGGTTCACAGTAAAAAAAAAACAAAAAAAAACTGTCATTGAGAAAAAACTTTGATTGTCAGTGAAGTTTCACTTACCATCCAAGCTGTTGAGATTCAAGCTGAGACGATTCGTTTGAAGTCACCAACACTTGTTTTTCTTTTGTCATCTGCTGGAGGAAGGAAAAAAACTGCATAGCTTCATCTTCCTTTGTGTTTGAATCACTTGAAGATAGTCATTTCTCTTTTGATGAAAGCCAAAATCTCTGCGTTTGTATAAGAAATTTTGCCTGAAAGTAGGTTTAAGAAAAATAGGGTTTTAGTTTCCTCTGATTTGTTAAATATTTTACATAATAATGTTAATTTCTAATCAATAGATGCTGATGTAAACAGTGTGGGTTGTATTGTGAAATCTTTTTGGCATGTTTGTATTATTGTCTGTTACTGGGTAGGGAATAAAGTTTGGGTGTGTTTTAATATGGTATGTATGTGGTTATGTAATGTGTTGTAAATAGGTTTTATTCCCTATCGACTCATTACTTTAGTCTGATGAAGTCCTTCTAGAGGACGAAACGTGTTATACACTAAATACAAATACAATTCTTAGTAAGGAGGAAGTTCTATTCAAGCAGATTCTTCTTGAGCACAAATACTTTATGGAACAGACTCTCGAAAGGATGCTTCCTTGATCACAACAATCCTCAAGTCTATGGTCAATCACTATCTATCCTACATATCCTCATAATATTCACCTACCTTACAACAATCTCATTTAATAATCCTCTCTTGAGCCTTGTATTGGGTGAACAATAGTATATTTTTTATATAAGCCTACTTCATGTATCGTGCGATCCCTGAATGTTTTTGTGAAAAATCTGCTTTTTCTTCATGTAGATCGTGTATAATATGACCCCAGCTTTTGAGCAATACTAGTGGGCCTACCGTAGTCAAATATTGCATTACTGGGCATCATCCTGGACATCTTTTATAACAAATAAATGGTCTTCATTCTTTTTTGTACAAATAATGGTGAGAAAAACCATTTACGATAAATGATCAAATACAAAAATTTAGATACTGTACTTTTGTTTTTGTTCATGCCTGATTAAGGTAATTCCTTTACCTTGGGCCTGTCTCCTATGTAGCCTGAGTTTCAGTAAACAACTATTTTCTTCAGTGTATCGTAAATAATTTCTTCCTATAGCATGTACCATAGTACTTTCTGTATAATTTATATAGGAATAGTCGAATATGCTTTTATAATGTTCTTCATTTCTGTTGATTTCAATTCATAATATTACTGTATACCATCAATAAAGCTACTAGAATTTAAATTCATTTAGTATTTCACACTATGCAATCATCATTTACCGTATATTGTGGTGCATCTTCTAAAAATAAATTTTAAAAATATATAGTGGAGAATTGTAAGATGAAATAATACTAGTAAATGCAAAGAATATAATAAATAAATATAAATAAATGGAGAAGGACAGAATAAGTAACACAACTGAAAAATATATGCTGTGTGTGTATATATATATATATATATATATATATATATATCAGACAAAAAGGATGACATTCGAAAACTAATATCTCAGTGATGTAAACAAATTGTAGAAAGGAAAAGAGAAACATGGTTAATTCTTTATCTATATAAAGGTATTTATAGATTTTAAGTTGCACACGTAATGATGACATTCTGCTGTTCATATAGCAACAGAAAGAAATAACATATATCTGAGATGATGTATTGTAACTATTTGCAATATTTACATTGTTCAGACTGTTGGAATTCCAAGAAATGTCATCTGAAGAAGGCCAGAGTGTAGACTGGCTGAAACATCATGAATATGGCGATAAGGATGAGGACAATAGTCCAAATAGTGTAAACACAAAGAAAGAATCCAGGCTACAGGAGGCAGGCTAAAGTATCTTACCTGTAGCAATAAGGTTAGCCAAAGGTACCATGAGAATATAATCAAGTAGCTTACGGGCACTAAAAACGAATGAATTTTTAACCCCTTCAGAAAAAAATTTACCTTTGTATAGTGCAACCAGTCATTGAAAATTCATGATTTTTTTTAAGTCTTCTAAAAAAAAATTACTTTATCCCACCCCCATCATCAATTTTTACATAAAAAAAATGATCATAAAAACTTGCACTATACTCTAGTATATATGGTAATAAAAAAAAATATAATGGTACTAAAACATTCTAGTCATAACTCAGTCCCCAAAATCTGACCAAACATCAGATATGTATTTGAACAAATATTTAATACCACAGAATTTATATATTTGTTCTTTTAATAATAAATTTATTTGTGGCTCCTTATCTACTCCACCCCCACCATGCACTTTTTAAGTACTGCCATTTATTTTTGTTTCTTTATGTATGCTTTGGTTTTTTTTTTTCTCCAAAGAATCTTTCTGAAGAAGTGTTGAATGAAAAAAATCATTTTTAAAATAACATATATAATTAAGTAATTCATTGAGTCTGAAGAAACCTCAACAGAATGCAGAAAGCACTGGACGGCTGTTTTGTCCTATATTTAGGACTCATCAGCAGTGCGCATCCACTACTGAGAATTGAAACCCTGACAGTAAGGTTATCATGCAAACATCATAGCAACTGTTCCAACGGGCCTCGGTGACGAAGAGGTAGCGAATCAGACTCAATATAGCACCCCTCGCTCACATATTCCATGGTGGAAACTCAACGGAGTTTCTCTATAACCATAGGACTGTGCCCCCAGGAGCCACAACTACAATCACCAAGCCACTCAAACTTGAGCAGAAGCCGGTTCAAGCAATGATATACAAGTAATAGAAATTATTAGGAGGATTTGAGATAATTATAATTAAGTAATTCATCAAGTCTGAAAGAAACCTCAACAGAATGCAGAAAGCACTGGACAGCCGTTTCGTCCTATATTTGGGACTCATCAGCAGTGCGCATCCACTACTGAGAATTGAAACCCTGACAGTTAGGTTATCATGCAAATGTCATACCAACTGTTCCAACAGGCTTCGGTGACGAAGAAGTATCAAATCAGACTTGATATAGCACTGCTATATATATTATCCCTCACCACTAGCATGACTGGGAGTTTCATGAACAACACAATCTTCAGGTGCTGAGTATAAAATGGCTGTTTTGTAATTTGAATTTTAATATATTTGGTTATCACAAGGTTGGCATAGTTATATACTGTACTGAGATTACAGTCTTTTAATTTTAAAAATTATATTTGGCAATTAAAATAAGCGGTATTTATATATGTATACAAGAAAAAAATAAAATTAAAAAATTTTATTTTTGAGTTGTGAATATTCATTTTTAATTAAAAAAAAATTTTTAATTAAAGGGAGATTACTTGTTCTTATTTAAAAAACAAAAAACACCAACATTGTGATAAACAGATATATTAAAATTCAAATTATGTAATGGTCAGTTCATACTCAGTGACTGAAGATTGCATTGTGCATGAAACTCTGAGTCATTCTGCCAGTGAAGGATAATATATTTATGTATATTTATTAATATATATAATTCTGTTATATTACAACAAACATTGTTTCATTAACGCCAGAACTATATATATATATATATATATATATATATATATATTGGAAGGAAGCATCTTGATTGAGGTAAGTAAGAACTTTCAGAACTGACTCCTATATTCTCCTTAACTAAGTAACAGTGTAGTCAAGCATAACATGCAACAGCAGCACTCAACAGCAGGCAGGTTAGGCTTAAGGTTCCAAGTCCTCCACAGAGAATTGTACTATGGGACAAGAGCCTAGTGAATTAAAGTATTGGTGACATAGTAATTGTGAGTTTAAATGGGCCGGGCAGTGTGTACTCTGACTCCGTGGAAAGCAAGAGAGCTATAACTGAGCAGTACTAAAAATAAGAAATAGACGGGCAGTTGGGCATGAACAGCCTACTCCCTGAAATTAAATAAAAGGTTCAGTTTGGAATTCCCTGTAGTTACCCAGATCAATATATACCTGATGAAGACAGGAGGGTACAACAGCCGAAATATTGTGATTGTGACAATAACAAAGATGAGGACAATAGTTCAAATGTAAATAGTATAAATGATAACTGCTCATCTTAGAAATTCAGACAGAAGTTAAGTGACATTAAATTTAATATATATATATATATATATATATATATATATATATATAAAGGATTAAATTCTTAAAAGTAGAATTTTAAAAAATTACATCCTTATCAATAAACTCCGTGAGAAACTGTTCCAAGTTTACGGATTGTTGACTTTTTATATGCCCCCCACCAAAAAAAAAAAAAAATATGGGATCTATGCTACTGGAATATTCTACAAAAAATATTCCTACAACAAAAATAAGAGAATCCAAAATTAAACTTAATGAAAAAAATAGAAAATTTTCTAAAAAGATTAAAGTAGAAAGTATTTTGCTTTTTTAGCAATGATACTAACTTTAATAACAAAAACAAATTTCAGATTTTCATCAACAAAATGTCCACCACAACAAAAAGAAAATGATTTAATAAATATTATAAATAAAATAGAAACGGAAAAAAAAACAATAAATTTCCAAAACAATTATGTAATAAATAATTCAAATAAAGTATTTATTCAAGTAAATAAATCAAGAACAATATATAAAATGAATCCTATTAATTATAATAAACTAATAAAAAATAAATTTTATAAAACATAAATTTTATAAAACCACCAACAATGACTCAGAACATAAATAAAAAAGGAAAAATTATAGCAAATAAATTAGAATTAGATAACACAATAAAATAGTTAACAAAAGTAGAAACATTTATTAAACTAAAAGATCAAAAAGATAATTTTTTAAATAAACTTGCATGTAGTTTATTAAATGCTACAAAAAGTAATGTAGAAAAAATTGGCAAACAGATAAAAAAAATATGTTCAAATTTAAGAAAAATACTAAATATCAGTCAATGATTGAATACAAAAATCCATCAATTGGTTCAACAATATTACAAACAAAAATGACTACACTTTTATACAAGTAGACATTAAAGATTTTTATCAATTACCAAAAATATATTAAGTAAAGGATTGGATTTAGATAAACAATGCATAAACATTCAAGAAGAATTAAATTAAATTAAATATTGTAGAAAATCACTATTGTACTACAACAATAAAATATAGCTAAAAAAGCACAATAACAATAATTTTGATGTAGCAATGAGTAGTTATGATGGATCATGGTATGTGAATTAGTACAAATATATATATATACATTATACATAATAATATATAATTAATAAAAAGATATAGGCTTATACAGAGATGACGGTCTAACAACATCAATAATAATAAGAAGAAATTGTCATGATAGAAAAATAGAAAAAAATAAGAAAAAAATGATAAAAATATTAAAAAAATTAGGACTTATAATAGAAATAAAATCTAACTGAAAATAGTCAATTTTCTAGATAGTACATTTAATTTAAGTAACAATATATACAAACTATATAACAAAACAAATAATAACCCTATATATATAAATAAAAACTCAAATCACCCACCTAATGTATTCAAACATATACCAATATCTATTAATAAAAGAATCGCTACTAATTCTAGCAATGGTAAAATACTGAATGAAAATTTTAAAAAATACATGAATCAGCATTAAGAAAAAGTGGATATATGAATAAATTAGAATATAACTACAAACAATACATACAAAAATAAAAGAAAAAGGAATATAATTTGGTTTAACAAACCTTATATTAATACAATAAAAAGAAAAATAGGAAAATTATTCTTTAAATTAATTGATAAACACCTTCCTAAAAGTAGTAAACTATCAAAAATCATTAACAAGAATACAATAAAAATCAGTGACCATTGTATGAATAATATGGAAAATATAATAAATAGACATAAAAAATATTAAACAAAAATAATAACAATTACAATAATACAAATTCGAATAATAACAACAATTGTAATTGTTGAAATAAAAATAACTTTCCACTTGATAAATGTTTAACCATAACAGAGCAACTGTATCAAATAATATTAATACAGAACAAAAATTATATAGGAGCTACTGAAGCAATATTTAAGGAAAGATTTAACAATCATAAAATGTAATTCAAATTAAGTAGATACGCAATCTATTATAATAATAATATCAAATTCATAAATGGAAAGGATAATCCAAGGAGGTCTTTCTAATATAAAATATTAAAAAGATAGATCCATGAGGAGAGCTCAGTGTACAGAGCAATATGTTATGCATCAAAGGAAAAAAACTTGACATATCTCAAAAGATCCAATAATAAATTGATTTTGATAGGTAAATTTTTAATATCTGCCACATCAGACCAGGATTACAAAAATTACAAGGTTTAAAATAGGGCTCAAAGTTTAATATTTAATGATTAAAATCGAATACAATAAATATAATCTCAGTTAAAATCGGATAAAATAAAATGTAAGGTGCTTTTGTCCAAAGCTTCATCAGAAGTAAATAAATTGTTGGAATTAACCTTTACCATGCTGAAGGCAAAAATTGTTGCCATAGAATTCTCTCCCTTTGCTGGCTCTAGGCACATTCTGTCACCTTAAGCCGATGGTTATAAATAAACACTTGTCAATTGTTATTTCCGGTATTTTAAGCTGGAAATCGCCTACTACTACTTTAGAACAAGGTTAAACTTCCGTTTTCTCATGCAATTTTGAATTCTTCTAGACTTTACACAAGGTGCAATGCCAATTAAACCCACATTAATTTTTTCGCACAATTTTGTAAACAAAAATGGCCACATCAATATCCAACTAAACCTTTATTCAGGAGTTTTTCTTTGATTAGGACTCAATGAAGATTTTGAAGGCTTTACTTGAGTGGATATTGATGGTGAAGTGGCCGAAGATGATAACCATGCTAGTGACGTGGAGGAAAGTGATGATGACCACTAGTGGCTACTAGTGTCATGCCTGACTAATTTTATAGAAGCTACTGGCAAACCATCGATATACCTGATAGCCTTTCTGAAAGTGAATTATTTTGTCTATTTATAAACAACAAAATAATAACTTTATTCGTTAACGAGACAAATATGAGTCGGGTGAAAGAAAGAGCAAACAAATGCTGGTGTCTTATCGTATGTAAACATGAAGAAGCACGTTACTTTTTTGATGAAATGAAAGTCTTTTTAGCAATTTTGCTTCTTATTTGACCCTCAGAACTCCACAAGGGGTAATAAAAGTTAAAGTATGTTGAATTATTTATGTATTTTTTAATGCATTTCAATTTTTTTTTTGTTTTCAATGTCAAAACATGAATGCAAAACGTAATGCATTACATCAAAATATTACTCATCCATTCTTTTATTAGTAGACAAAAAAAATTAAATCTCTACACACAATACAAAGAAAGTTATACCAATTTTAAAACAGTAGGTGTTCATGTTTTTGCACCCTCCCAAAAAAAAATGCAGTGACAGGTGGAACAATTCTAGAAAGAAATTAGTGCGGTAAAGGCTAAATTACTGAGTGGCGGAGAAGGAAAAAAAAAAGAAAAGTCATCCAGAATGAGTCAGTCATTCTCTAAACAATTCCAATTTGTGTTTGAGTTCTATTTGTCTATTTTTAATTTTTTTTTCCCTTCCCCTACTCTCTTGTCTTCTTTTAAGATCTTATTTAAAGAAATCATCCCTTCAGTAATTTAATCCTGATGATTTATTTAAAAAAGGTGCTTTAAGTTTTATTTTAACTGATTTTAATCAAGATCATATTTATTGTATTTGATTTTAATCATTAAATATTATAATATTATGATCCCTATTTTAAAACTTGTTTTATCATGGTGTGGTATGAGAAACATATATCCAAACGGATTTGGTTAGATAATTTAGACATACTATGCCTTTTTATTTTCGTTTTAATCATTTTGAGTCCACAAATCAGTTTCTTGGTAGCCATAGAAAATTGATTAAGAAAAATACCAAAATTTTCTTTCAAATAATTATTATATTTCCAAGTACTTTCAGTCTCATCTGAGATCATTTTCATGGGGTTAAATTGTCTGTGTATGTGTATACGTATTGCTGTAATTTTAAGACATTTTTACTACTTTTTTTATCATTCTATATCAATTTCAAATTCACAAGGTTTTTTTTCCATGTAAGGGAGGCAAAATTTGTATTTCTTTATTTCTTATTATTAATTTTATTTTATTATATATATAACTTTGCTGCTACAAACATTTAAGAACTTTATTGCTATGCTCATAGCTGACTTTATTTATTTTTGGCTTTTAATATATATATATATATATATATATATATATATATATATATATAAGGTTGGTGCAAAAATAATGTCGTTTTCTCACACATGTTACTATGTGAGAAAACGACATTATTTTTGCACCAACCTAATATATATATATATATATATATATATATATATATATATATAATGCTGATTCTTGTTCTTCTTGAAAATATTCTTGAACTTAAACTGCTTATATTGATAACCTTGTGAAATGGCTTATTATGCAGAAGCTACTAAAAATAAATAGTTTTGCCGTCTTTTTCTTCCTTGTGTCTCGTCCGCATGTTGTCTTTAGTTTTTAATCTTTATCAAAATTCATGGTCTTTTTTTTTTTTTGCTCTGAGGCAGTATTTCTTTTTTTCTTTTTCTTTCGCTTGGAGGGTGTTTTTTTGTTGTGAGTACTTGTAGACGGTGTTTTTTGCCAGAAAGCCATATCAGGCCAAAAATGGTGTTCTGCTGTCATATATCATCAGAAGCTGTCCAGTCTTCAATGTCCAGTCTTGAGAGAGTTCAAAAGAGTCTCTGCATGTACTTGTGGCTGATAGATTATTTCCCACCCTACAACCTCTTTCTCACAGACAAAACAAACCTCTCGCTGCTCTATTGCTATTTCCATGGAAACAAACTAAATTTGTTAGTACCACTGGTCCTAACTTTCATGGCTAACACCTGCCATACCATTCAAATTGTAATGAACCACCCTCATTCATTTTGTATTCCAATGGTAGGATGTAACTTTCACTCAAGCAGTTTCTTCTGCCAAATTGCTGCATTGTGGAACTGAGTGTCAATTTCCTCTAGCATAGCTTCCTCTATTCAGGTTGTCAGCCCCGAGGTCTTCTAAACACTAAACGTTCTTAGCCAGCTCCTGTCAAGGTGGATCCTGATCTATTAGTGCCTCCGTTCACAATCTTTATCTTCTCCAACCATGCAATTGGTCAAGGGGACATAACTCAATTATCTCCACACCGAGTTCCAAGAGAATGCTTCCACAATCACTACCATCTTAACCTGTTAAAGTCTATTATCTTCCCCAAGTATCCTGATAAACTATGCCTCTTGCTCTGTAATCCTCTACCTTGAGCGGCTCTTTGGCCTTGTACAGTGTGAACATTATTTTAAACCAAAAAAAAAAAATTTAATCTGTTTACTTATCTGGTTGGAAAGAAATTTTACGGTTCCCAAATTAAGTTAATAGTCTGCACGGACATTTCTCTCTAACCATATATAATTTCAAATGTTGCAATTTCTCTGTCAAGTTTTCTCTGTATAATATTGATGAAAATAAAAAGTATTCATTGTATGTTTAAAACAGTGTTATCTCCATAAAAATCAACTCATAGATAAAAAAAAAGAATATCTAATAAATGTAATGTACACTTGTGTAAAAATATTTAAAGAATTTAAATGAGCATAAAATATTTTATAATATTGTTCTGCAGAAAAATGTGTGCAAACATTCACAAGTTACCATATGACCAAAAAGTTGCTGCCATCTTGCAAAAGGATGACATGCTGTCATAATTTGTCACCTGTTCTTTTCTAAGATGCACTGTTACATTGTCCATAGCAGCAAATAGGTCAATGATTGTAGCAGGTGAGACATTTCCGCCTATTCAATGTCAGTAAATAAAATCAAAGAAACTTGAAGAGGGACTGGAATATTCTTGCTTCAACCAATATTCTGACCATAAGACCTGAGTTCTAATCTCACCATGGTCGATATTTTTTTTTTTTTTCTTTTAGGAAAGCAACTTCTTGATAATTGTTATTGACCAATTTCTAATGGTAACTAATAACTAACAAAATCACTATTTGCATTATATAAATGTTCAAATATCCGAGGTAGCAGTAAATGGTTTATCTGCAAGAACCGTTTTTATTTCTTGATAAAAGAATCCTCATTTTTCCTTACCAACATATCAATTTTGAATAAATATTATTGGGGAATGCTTTCTTTTTCATGACTCTCTAAGAAAAATTGTAATGTATACATATGTAAAAATGTTTAAAGAATTTAAATAAGTATCAAATATTTTATGAACTAGTTCTATACATAAGGCAGAACAAATTGTGCAAACAATCACAAGTTGTCACATAAACAAAAAGTAAATATTTAAATTTCTCTTTGCCCAAGATGCCGCCATCTTGCAAAAGGATGACATACTGTCATAATTTTTCACCTGTTCTTTTCTAAGCTGGACAGTTTCCTTCGTGGCACTCTTTTGTTTTAAGAAGGTTTACCTCATCCATAGCAGCAAATAGGTTAAGGATTGTAATGCATGAAACATTTCAACCTATTCAATGTCAGTAAATAAAATCAAAGAAAAAACTTGAAAACTGATTGGAATATTCTTCCAACAACCTGTACTTAGGCACTGAAATGCCTAAAAAATATGGCTGGACATGAAAAGCACAAAGATGAGTTACCACCAAAAAGTAAATATTTAAAATTCCTTTGTTTACACCAAAAGAGATGCTATCAGCTTTTGAAATAATATCTCAAAAATAGCACGAAACTGAAAACTTGCAAAGAGGAGCCATCTTGTCTCTGGTATTAAACACATGACTTGCAATGATCAGCCATCTTGTCCATGGTATTAAACACATGACTTGCAATGATCAGCCACCTTGTCTATGGTATTAAACACATGACTTGCAATGATCAGCCATCTTGTCTATGGTATTAAACACATGACTTGCAATGATCAGCCACCTTGTCTATGGTAGTAAACATGTTAAACAAATTTACCTGAGTTATTTGATGATACATCAAAGAAAACTTGAGTTATTATATAGTAGTCAATGTGCCATAAAATTCAGAATCAGAACCTTGACAATAGGTTTAAAGACTGAATCTACTAAAAATTGTTGTTTGTCACTACATGACCATTATATAATAGTCAATGTGCCATAAAATATTCAGAATCAGAACATTGGAGATAAGGTTAAAGACTATATGAATCTACTAAAAATCCTTTTCTGGCATGAATTGAATAGGTGTAGGTTTTCAAGGGTATATAACTTGTTTGTTTTTTTTGTTTTTTTTTTTTGTATTAATGTTGAAAAGTTCTCATAATCACCAATAATGGTTTCCTACTAAACAAAAAAGGTCTTGTGTTTGGTCATTTGGCTAGATTTTTGGGTATTGGGTTGGGCTAAGAACTTTTCAATTCCACCCCCACATATATGACATGTATTAGGTGTATAGTTAATATTCTCTGCTATTTGTCAATGTGTCTTTTATATTAGCATTACATTCTCATTTACTTTCCAACCTCCCTTGTTTATAATGTCATATCGGGCAATGTTTACCCTAACAAGAGACGTTATTTTATCCACAGGGCTAGCTATGTTGCTTTCGTTTCTTGATTTGTTTTTTTGTTTTCTGGGGAGGGACTTTAAAAAGTTATATCTTTTAATTTTCTGTCCGTGACATCATTAGGATTTTCCATTTAATCCATGGTACCTAGACATGAGATTGAACTCACAACCTATATGCATGTCTAATATGTCAAAAATCCAAGAAGATCACTTCTCTTTTCTTTTTTTTTTTTTCATACATAGAACCAAAAAGAGAGAGTTGAAATTTCTAGGATACAATGTGGAAAGAAGGCTTTGAAAATTTGACACTCACAGGATCTATTGAAGGTAACCAGGGCAAAGGAAAGCAGGAAACTACCTGATGAACTTGTGTAAATAGAGGTTGGGTTTGATAGATTGATGATGAAAAAACAAACTTTACTAAGAGCTACAAAGAATAGGAAGTTGTGGAGAGCCATGAGTACCCATAATCTGAAGGTAGTACACAGAAGATGATATTATAAGAGAACTGTACCTCAGTTAAGTATTAACCAGGGTCAGTACTACACATTAGGCCAGGGTTTCCCAGCCTGGGTGATATCGCCTACCATTGGGCAATTTCAACTGTTGGGTGGGTGATTGGAAATTGGGTGAATGATATAGAATTTTGAGTATTAAAAAGGTATTTCAAAATATGCTACCCTCTAAAAATATATTCAAAGGAGATATGCAAAGAACCTGTATAAAAAAGGGGAGGCAAATGGGAATAAGTGGGTCACATTCCTAGATAGGATATAAATAACCCCAGAAACAAGGAATATTTGGTATTTTTGATAGTTCTGGGAAGGTTCATTAACATTCAAATACTTCTTCAGGTAAAGTAACATCTTTTTATGGATATAAATTGGATAGGAAAAGACCAAGAACCACAAAAATATACACTGAATTTTTATTAGTTGCTTATAGTGTATATACTTAATAATTTTCTAATTATAAACAAAAAGTCTAAATCTGCACAATCTACTCTCATAGATTAAATAAAGGATTCTGTTTGAAGTTCCAAGAGATTGACTGAACACTGAAGAAGACTGGAAGGTACAATAGTTGAAATGTTGAAATTACAAAGACAAGAACAATAATAATCTGAATGTAAATAATTCCTCATCTCAGAAATTCAGATATTGTATTATGTTATCCCAAAAAGTTTTTGAATTGAAATTTTTATTGGCTCAATGAAGTTGGTAAAAAAATCTTTGTTATAGAATAATTTAAGTTTAAGTTTAAAACAATTTGACACAAAGTTAGATCCATGAAGTGTTCAGATTAAAACAACACTATTTCATGAATAGCCCAAGTTTAGTATATAAAGATCTATCTCAGGGTTTCCCAAATTGGGAGATATCACCCATCAGTTAATGATTCTAACTGTTGGGTTGGTAATATAGATGATTTTGAGTATTAAAAAAGCTATTTCAACATATGCTACCCTCTGAAAAAAATATTCAAAGAAGATATGCAACGAACATGTATTAAAAAAACCATGAAGTTAAATGGAAATAACTAGATCACATTCCTAGATAAGATATAAATATTCCCACAAACAAGGAATATTTTGGTATTTTCTATAGATTTGAGAAGGGTTAATAACATTCAAATAGTTCTTCAGATGAAGATGATTTTTGGAGAAAAAAAAAATTGGATAGGGAAGACCAAGAACAATAAATAAATATTCACTGAATTTTGATTAGTTGCGAGTAGTGTATATTCTTTTTAATTTTATAATTAAGCAAAAAAATCGTTTAATTTTTTGTCAACGCTTACAATGCTCACCCTAACAATAAAACTGACCTTCAAATAAAACTAAATTATATATACATTTTTAATGGTCAAGTATGCTTTCATTTGTTCTTCAGTACAGGAGTAGTAGCAGCAGCAACAGCGACTTTAGTTATTTCTTACCTTGCTTTGATATTTTTTACTACTACATAAAGTCAGTTTATGAACCAGTACAAAAGACAGAAAATAGTGGAGAGCCATGATCGCCTATTTCCTGAATGGATATAACACGTAGGAGTAGAACAAACAAGTTTGGTATGCCTTTGAATGTTTACTATATAGGTGGGTGGTGATGCAAAAAAGGTTGGGACCCCCTGCATTGAGCAATTTATCGAGCTGTTAAAATCCTTATAAAAGGTGCTGATTACTGCGTGTACCATTTGGCATATTGCTGATGTTCAGAAAAAATTTCTTTTTGTGATGTGTAATTCTGGAGAGAGGATATGCAGGTGATGCTTATTGGCATAGAAAATGGCGGTGGTAATACGAGTTCAAATCCCGGTCCAGTCTGTTATGTTTACTTTTGTACAAATACCCTTGGGAAAGACATCTCTTTTGACTCCAGCTATGGAATAAATAGCAGGCTAGACTGGGCTCTAATTTTGGGTGACAACAAGTCTCAGAAAATGAAAACTCTGAATTACAAATGGCAGCAGAAAAACACTCTCATTTTTCCCAAGAATGCATGGCAATTCGCAAATAAAGAAAAAAAATCTGTACCAAGCCATGTTTTTTTTATTCTATTGTTCATGCAATACATGGCACAAGAGCCACTCAGGATAGAGTTACTTAATGAGGTTGTTATAAGAGATAAAGTAAGAAGGATAGGGTTACTTAATGAGGTTGTTATAAGAGATAAAGTAAGAAATGCATCTTATGATGATATATAGGATAGATGACAGTCTTGAAAGGATTGCAGGTAATTTTTTTCAAAGAAGAACTTCACTGAAATATAGCACTATTTGATCTGCCAAATTTTTGCTTTAATTTTGTTAATAGTGGAGATTTATATGCAAGGTCGGGTATCTTATAGGCTAATGTTTAGCCAGATCCCCTAGACTACCAGTACTTGTAGCTAGCTTCATTCCATAATACTGGAATATTAAATGTAAATAGGGAAGGTTTCTATGCAAAGGTGAGGGATCTGGTAGGCTAATGTTTAGCCAGATGCCATAGACTACCAAATACTTGTAGCTAGCCTTATTCCATAATACTGGAATATTAAATGTAAATAGGGGAGGTTTATATGCAAAGTTGAGGGATCTGGTAGGCTAATGTTTAGCCAGATCCCCTAGACTACCAGTACTTGTAGTAGCCTTATTCCATAATACTGGAATATTAAATGTAAATAGGGGAGGTTTATATGCAAAGTTGAGGGATCTGGTAGGCTAATGTTTAGCCAGATCCCCTAGACTACCAGTACTTGTAGCTAGCTTCATTCCATAATACTGGAATATTAAATGTAAATAAGGGAGGTTTATATGCAAAGGTGAGGGGTCTGGTAGGTTAATGTTTAGCCAGATCCCCTAGACTACCAGTACTTGTAGCTAGCTTCATTCCATAATACTGGAATATTCAATGTAAATAGGGGAGGTTTATATGCAAAGTTCAGGGATCTGGTAGGCTAATGTTTAGCCAGATGCCATAGACTACCAGTACTTGTAGCTAGCCTCACTCCATAATACTGGAATATTAAATGTAAATAGGGGAGATTTATATGCAAAGTTGAGGGATCTGGTAGGCTAATGTTTAGCCAGATGCCATAGACTACCAGTACTTGTAGCTAGCCTCACTCCATAATACTGGAATATTAAATGTAAATAGGGGAGGTTTATATGCAAAGTTGAGGGATCTCGTAGGCTAATGTTTAGCCAGATGCCATAGACTACCAGTACTTGTAGCTAGCCTCACTCCATAATACTGGAATATTAAATGTAAATAGGGGAGGTCTATATGCAAAGTTCAGGGATCTAGTAGGCTAATGTTTAGCCAGATGCCATAGACTACCAGTACTTGTAGCTAGCCTCATTCCATAATACTGGAATATTAAATGTAAATAGGGGAGATTTATATTTTTAGTTCAGGGATCTGGTAGGCTAATGTTTACCCAGATGCCATAGACTACCAGTACTTGTAGTAGCCTTATTCCATAATACTGGAATAGTAAATGTAAATAGGGGAGGTCTATATGCAAAGTTGAGGGATCTGGTAGGCTAATGTTTAGCCAGATGCCATAGACTACCAGTACTTGTAGCTAGCCTCATTACATAATACTGGAATATTAAATGTAAATAGGGGAGATTTATATGCAAAGTTGAGGGATCTGGTAGGCTAATGTTTAGCCAGATGCCATAGACTACCAGTACTTGTAACTAGCCTCACTCCATAATCGTGGAATATTCAATGTAAATAGGGGAGGTCTATATGCAAAGTTCAGGGATCTGGTAGGCTAATGTTTACCCAGATGCCATAGACTACCTCACTCCATAATACTGGAATATTAAATGTAAATAGGGGAGGTCTATATGCAAAGTTGAGGGATCTGGTAGGCTAATGTTTAGCCAGATGCCATAGACTACCAGTACTTGTAGCTAGCCTCACTCCATAATACTGGAATATTAAATGTAAATAGGGGAGATTTATATGCAAAGTTGAGGGATCTGGTAGGCTAATGTTTAGACAGATGCCATAGACTACCAGTACTTGTAGCTAGCCTCACTCCATAATACTGGAATATTAAATGTAAATAGGGGAGGTTTATATGCAAAGTTGAGGGATCTGCTAGGCTAATGTTTAGCCAGATGCCATAGACTACCAGTACTTGTAGCTAGCCTCATTCCATAATAGTGGAATATTAAATGTAAATAGGGGAGATTTATATTTTTAGTTCAGGGATCTGGTAGGCTAATGTTTAGCCAGATGCCATAGACTACCAGTACTTGTAGCTAGCCTCATTCCATAATACTGGAATATTCAATGTAAATAGGGGAGGTTTATATTCAAAATCTTTAGGACTATATTTTATTAAAATTTTTAAATGGAAATCGTGTATATTTTACATATCAGTGGTTTTCAATCTTTTATGACATTTAGTTCGCTATACTTCTGATATTTGGGCCCTTCCCAGTGTAAACACAAATATTTAATGCTAATACACTATGCACTGTGATAAGTTCTCATTTTATTTTTTTATTTTTAAGAATATATTTATAATGATATATCCATGGCATATACAAACAATTTTCAGCCAATCAGAATTGTTGATGTGCTTGATTGGCTATCAAAGTCATTGACAGTCAAGCTTAGAGTAATTGCCAGAGAAGCAAGGCAGAAATTTTAAAATAACTCAAAATTTTGTTTGAATTTAAAATTCTATTTTTTTATAAATATTTAACATCTGCTACTGAAAAATCTTTTTTATTTCAAAATAAATTTTTTTTTTGGTCTGACTTGGTAATAAAATTATCAAACTTTCTGACACCCACCGAGCCCCGCGCTTTGACACACCAGGGTATCTCAACACCCTGGTTAAAAACCACTGTTGTAGATAATCATATGTGTGTGTTACAAAGCATTAAGAAACTTGCTTAAGCCTTGTTCTCCCTGCTGTAACTATCAAGACATTGGCATGATGAACAATGCACTGGATTCGGACGTAATTTCAAATCCTTTGTGGGTTCCACATGCCACATTGAAGTTCGTGCCCGAACAGCAGCAGTAGCACGTCTGTTTTTATTTTTTCTTTTAACCCGATGAAAGAAATTAAAAACCGTGCGATGAAATCTACCCCAACCCAAACTAGCTGTCTCTCTGTTTTCTTTTGTATACTGCCCGTGTTGCTGGCTCATCCCTCACCATGCTCCTCCTCTTCATCCACGGTCATGTCCTACACTAGGCTAAAGCAAGCTGAGGCTGATAAATTGGCTGCTGAAGAAACTGCCCGCAAACTAGGCCAGATAGTTGCAGAAAAAGATGCCAAGCGGTAAGATACATTCTACCCTCCTTGATTCGAGTCTGGCTTGAATGAACAGCAATGCACATTTCTTTATTAATTATCTATATTACGTCTTTTCTTTCTTTCTTTTCTATTTTCTCTTTTTCTTTCTTTTTCTCTATTTTTCTTTTCTCTCTTTTTTTTTTTTTTTTTTTTTTTTTTGAGGGATTATAAATTTAACCACATTAGGTGTTAGTAGCAATTCTGTATTTCTGCTTGTTTAATTTCTATTAATATTATTGTTTATTTTATAAAATTTTGGTTCATACAAACACATACATGCATACATTTTTATACATACATACATATATACATATATATATATATAAGTGGACACTGAGGTCAACTTCAAGTGTTGACAATTTGTTTCATGCTTGAATGCAATATTTAGGCAATCTATGTGTTGAAGATTGTATTCAAGCTTTAAACAATGACACTGACTGGTATTGACCTTTGTGTTCACTTTTATATTTACATATGCTCTATCACTGATCTGTCTGATACTGACCACTTTTACCAATAAATATAGCATACCTTGAAACTATCTTTATCATATATTTATGTGTGCATATATATATACACACACACACACACACATATATATATATATATATATATATATATATATATATATATATATATATATATATATATATATATTACACTTATTATACAGGTTATTATAGTGGATACTCATATTTGAAATAGTCTATTTCAGATACAAGCATCCATTATATTAGGTTGATGCAAAAATAATGTCGTTTTTTGACGTTCAACTTTATGTGAGAAAACGACATTATTTTTGCACCAACCTAATAATAACATTTGATGTAATCAAAATGTCAAATTAAACAAAAAAATCCATTAATTCTTTATATATATGTAAAATAAAAATTAACATATAAATAAAATATATCTGTAAAGACAATATAGACAAAAGACAAAAACTTTTCTTTACCAACATATTTCATCCCCTGAGGAACTTTACCAAGATAAAAATCTCCACATTTATCTTGATGGGATGAAATGCTTTTGTAAAGAAAAGTTTACCTTTTGTCCTTTATATTTGTATGTTTTTATTTTTATACAGATTTTTGTTTGTTTTTAATAATTATTTAGTTGATTTTGTTTTTTTTTCCTCCTTCCACAAAAAACTTTCTTAGTGTAAATGTTGAAAATTTAAAATTAAATTAAAATTTTCTTGAATTTTATTTAATCAATTTAATATTTTTTAACTTTTGATTATTTAATTTAATCCATATAAATTTTTTTCTTGATTTGAAATTATCATTTTTTTTTCGTTAAACTTTTCAATTTGCAGTTTCATTCATCATCTTTTTTTAACAATTCTAATTTGAAATATTTTTTAAATTTATTTTTTTGTTCACAATTCATTAATCTTGTTTTATTTACATTTTTTAAAGATATTTCCTCTAATTATTTTAAACGTTTAGAAAATTGTTAAATCTCTTTTGTTAAATATTTTTACAACTTTTATTCTCCCCCCAAAAATATCAAATTCTAGATATTAAACATTTATTTTTATGTCCCCCAAAAATTCTTTTAAATATTTCAGTTAATTATCTTTTCTGTTCTTTCTCAGAAATACTTCTGAAGTCTAATTTTTACATTTTATTTATCGGCAAACATTCTTTTTCCTCAAGAATCTGACTTAAAAATATTCAATTTTGAGTATTTTATAGATTTGATTATTAATTTTGATTAACCTATTTTTTTTTTTTTTTAATTTTGATAATTTTTTTAAAATTCTTGAATTATCATGAAAAGTATCTCAGTCTGAATTTATTTTCTCTCCATTTTTTATTGTTTAAAACCTTTGGCACCATCACTATTCTTTTTATGCTGTCAAGTTGATGAGATCAAAAAATTCAAGAGATTTTTTTCTCTGTCTTTGTCGATTCTCCAGAAATTAAATATAGTGTGAGTAGATGATTAGGTCATTTGACCACCTTACCATAAATCAAGCAAGAAGAAATATGGAAAGTCATTTTATATTGTTATATTTTTTTTTTTTTTTTTTGTTTAATTTTGAAAATATATTATCAGTGATTTCAAGAAGAGTTACTAACATTCCAAATTTTGCTTGGATAGATGACATTTTCATCATGTTTCGGCCAATACATTTTACAGCATCCTTCAGCTGTATAAATATATTTTTAAGTTTATAGAACTAAAACAAAGTGACAGAAAATGGTCACACACACACACACACACATGATAGAATAAAGACCAAACAGGAAATGTTTATCAACTTAGTGTGTCACTTTTATTAAAGCTTCATCCAAGAATGTATATATATATATATATATATATATATATATATATCATTCTCTGATGAAGCTTTGATAAAAGGGAAACCTGTTAGATTTGGTATTTATCTTATCATTCTGTCAGATTTCAATCCATTGTTAATGTGTGCATGTGCCTATGTATATATTGACATTTAAAGTGTGTGAAAAAAAAGAATTAAGAAGGTTTGAGATGCTTTTACTCAGTCATTAGTTGACATCCACCATATATATATATATATATTTGTTTTGAAACATGAGAACTCTTATGTAGTGATGGAATCATATTTTTAAATAAATAATTATATTTATGCTCTACTTTTGTATCAAGCACTATTTTTTAAAAATAATAACAAAAATACTAAAGAACTTTGGATTATTTACCTAACGAGTTCTTTCCTATTTTCTAAATATTTTTACACACACACACACACACACACACACACACACACATATATATATATATATATATATATATATATATATATATATATATTTGGGCAGCAATTCACTCTTTTTATAGGAGTTTAATTAAAAACTACTGACAAGGTACTGTGGTTAAGTTTTTTATTTAATTTTTCTTGTGTTCTTATAATTTTATTTTCTGGACGTACATTATGTAGAAATTGTCTGAATGTTCTGTATGTCCGAGCACTTTTGTCGATAATTTTAGCCATTATCAACAATGATTTTATTTTTATTCTTAATTGAATGTATGGATTTTTTATGTATGTATCTAAAATTAATAAAAAAAGAAGACACTCAGTAACATCAACTATGAACATGGCCACAATGTGCTGACCATGTTTGGAAAATAAAACATTCCTATAACTCTAGATATATACATAAAACTTGTGTGTGTATGTATGTATGTGTATACACAAACACAAACACACACACACAAACACACAGAGTGTGTGATGGATAAATCGTTGTCTGAATTATGCAAAAATAAAAATAACACTGACATCTCATTTTAACAGATATATTTGCCAAAATTACACAAAAATATCTTGAAATACTAAAGAGTAAATTTATTCAATAAAATTGCCATTGGCTTCAACCATGGCCTTCACACAAATTTAGAATCTTCTGCATCTCTTCTGGACAGTCTCCTTGTTTAAGTTGATGAAATCTGCCATAATACTTGCCTTCAGTTCATATTTCGTGCTACAAGGAGTTTTATTGATTTCTCACTCAACTGCACCCAAAACATCAAGGGGGTTGCAGTCTGAGGAGGTAGGTAACCAGATATAAGGGGTGATTGGTTGCAGAAATTGTCTGACAGCCATAACTGGGTTCTCCTGCTTGTGTGGCATGGTGCAGAGTCCTGTTACCAGACATAGGGTCTTCCAGCAGTCACCTCCTTGAACCAGGGCAGCAATATTTCATCAAAGCACTTGATGTAGGCCTACGTGTAGAGTCTGAGGCCCTGTGGGAAGCTGAATAGAGACATAATGTTATCATCACTAGTGATCACTCCAAATACCTTTGTAATCACCATTAGACTCATCCAACTCTTTCTGCACTGTCCTCAGATTGACACAGAAACACTATGAAATGTATATATTGGAGCTTCTGACATGAATGCAAAGCAGCACAGTATGCTATTTCCAAATCTCTGGTGGAATAATTATTTTGCCCATTCTTCTTCACGGACTTTCTTCAGTCCCATGATATTTTTTGGATCTATTGCATGTACTCTCAACTTTAACCTTTTTCCATAAATTTTCTATTGGATTGAGATCTGGTGACTGGTTAGGCCATTCTATAGCATCAATTCCATTTTCATTGAACCAGTCTTGAGTTGTTTTAGACGTCCTTTGGATTGTTGTCCTGTTAGAATACAAAATTTCTGTCAAGCCCCAAACCGGTTGCACTTTTAATAGATGGATTCATAAAATTTGCTTGTATTTTGCTGCATTCATTCTTCCTTCTATGACTTCCATTTCTCCTACTCTCCGTTATACGAAAAACAACCCCAAATCATTACACTCCCCCACCACATATTTGACTGTTGGAATGGTGTTTAATGGGTTGTGTCCAGTTCCATACTTGGGTCACATTATTTACATTATTCGGATTATTGTCCTCATCTTTGCCGCCATATTTATTACAATGTTTCGGCCATTCTTTGCTCCAGCCTTCTTCAGGTGGTTGGAATATCAAACTGAATCTTTTCTTTCGCTCACTGGGGTAGACTGTTCTAGTTCCACGTGCCATGCTTAATGGGTGTCAGTTATTAGTTATCTTCTGTTAATTCCCCTCTCCAAGTTCTCCACTGCCTTAACCAGTTATTGAACTCAAACTCAATTGCCTTTTTAATATATTTTTTAAATTGTAAAGAGACTTTATGAACTCCCTGTATATCAAAAATAAATAAAACATAAGAAATAAATAAAATCTTCGGTTGTCGGAAGGAAGTGTAGATTAAGTTATGAACTATTAACTGGAAAAGACTAAATCAAGTAAATACGAAAAATCAAATATCTGGGAAATGTTTTAACACAGGATGGGTCATCATCTTTGTCGCCATATTTATTACAATGTTTCACCTGTTGTATGCTCAGGTGGTCGGAATGTCGAACTGAACCCTTTATTTCACTCACTGGGGTAGACTGTTCTAGTTCTACATGCCATGTTTAATGGATGTCAGTTATCAGTTATCTCCTGTTAATTTCCCTCTGAAAAGTTCTCCACTGCCTTAACCGGGTATTGAACTCACACTGTTTGGGCCCTGTCACTGGATCTAACTAACGCCTTTATCCACTGTGCCATGTGTCCTTGAGGACAGTAGTCTGAATAATGTAAATAGTGTACATAATACCTCATCTTAGAAATCTAGACAGATACTGAATGGCGGAAACGTTGTAATAAATATGGTGACAAAGATGAGGACAATAGTCTGAATAATGTAAATAGTGTACATAATACCTCATCTCAGAAATCTAGACAGATACTGAATGGCGGAAACGTTGTAATAAATATGGTGACAAAGATGAGGAAAATAGTCTGAATAATGTAAATAGTGTACATAATACCTCATCTCAGAAATATAGACAGATACTGAATGGCGGAAACGTTGTAATAAATATGGTGACAAAGATGAGGAAAATAGTCTGAATAATGTAAATAGTGTACATAATACCTCATCTCAGAAATCTAGACAGATACTGAATGGCGGAAACGTTGTAATAAATATGGTGACAAAGATGAGGAAAATAGTCTGAATAATGTAAATAGTGTACATAATACCTCATCTCAGAAATCTAGACAGATACTGAATGGCGGAAACGTTGTAATAAATATGGTGACAAAGATGAGGAAAATAGTCTGAATAATGTAAATAGTGTACATAATACCTCATCTTAGAAATATAGACAGATACTGAATGGCGGAAACGTTGTAATAAATATGGTGACAAAGATGAGGAAAATAGTCCGAATAATGTAAATAGTGTACATAATACCTCATCTCAGAAATATAGACAGATACTGAAAGGCCGAAACGTTGTAATAAATATGGCGACAAAGATGAGGAAAATAGTCTGAATAATGTAAATAGTGTACATAATACCTCATCTCAGAAATCTAGACAGATACTGAATGGTGGAAACGTTGTAATAAATATGGTGACAAAGATGAGGAAAATAGTCCGAATAATGTAAATAGTGTACATAATACCTCATCTCAGAAATCTAGACAGATACTGAATGGCGGAAACGTTGTAATAAATATGGTGACAAAGATGAGGAAAATAGTCCGAATAATGTAAATAGTGTACATAATACCTCATCTCAGAAATATAGACAGATACTGAATGGCGGAAACATTGTAATAAATATGGTGACAAAGATGAGGAAAATAGTTCGAATAATGTAAATAGTGTACATAATACCTCATCTCAGAAATCTAGACAGATACTGAATGGCGGAAACGTTGTAATAAATATGGCGACAAAGATGAGGACAATAGTCTGAATAATGTAAATAGTGTACATAATACCTCATCTCAGAAATCTAGACAGATACTGAATGGCGGAAACGTTGTAATAAATATGGTGACAAAGATGAGGACAATAGTCTGAATAATGTAAATAGTGTACATAATACCTCATCTCAGAAATCTAGACAGATACTGAATGGCGGAAATGTTGTAATAAATATGGTGACAAAGATGAGGAAAATAGTCCGAATAATGTAAATAGTGTACATAATACCTCATCTCAGAAATCTAGACAGATACTGAATGGCGGAAACGTTGTAATAAATATGGTGACAAAGATGAGGAAAATAGTCCGAATAATGTAAATAGTGTACATAATACCTCATCTCAGAAATCTAGACAGATAGTGAATGGCGGAAACGTTGTAATAAATATGGTGACAAAGATGAGGAAAATAGTCCGAATAATGTAAATAGTGTACATAATACCTTATCTCAGAAATATAGACAGATACTGAATGGCGGAAACGTTGTAATAAATATGGTGACAAAGATGAGGAAAATAGTCTGAATAATGTAAATAGTGTACATAATACCTCATCTCAGAAATCTAGACAGATACTGAATGGCGGAAACATTGTAATAAATATGGTGACAAAGATGAGGAAAATAGTCCGAATAATGTAAATAGTGTACATAATACCTCATCTCAGAAATCTAGACAGATAGTGAATGGCGGAAACGTTGTAATAAATATGGTGACAAAGATGAGGAAAATAGTCCGAATAATGTAAATAGTGTACATAATACCTCATCTCAGAAATATAGACAGATACTGAATGGCGGAAACGTTGTAATAAATATGGTGACAAAGATGAGGAAAATAGTCCGAATAATGTAAATAGTGTACATAATACCTCATCTCAGAAATCTAGACAGATACTGAATGGCGGAAACGTTGTAATAAATATGGTGACAAAGATGAGGAAAATAGTCCGAATAATGTAAATAGTGTACATAATACCTCATCTCAGAAATCTAGACAGATACTGAATAGCGGAAACGTTGTAATAAATATGGTGACAAAGATGAGGAAAATAGTCTGAATAATGTAAATAGTGTACATAATACCTCATCTCAGAAATCTAGACAGATACTGAATGGCGGAAACGTTGTAATAAATATGGTGACAAAGATGAGGACAATAGTCTGAATAATGTAAATAGTGTACATAATACCTCATCTCAGAAATATAGACAGATACTGAATGGCGGAAACGTTGTAATAAATATGGTGACAAAGATGAGGACAATAGTCCGAATAATGTAAATAGTGTACATAATACCTCATCTCAGAAATCTAGACAGATACTGAATGGCGGAAACGTTGTAATAAATATGGTGACAAAGATGAGGAAAATAGTCTGAATAATGTAAATAGTGTACATAATACCTCATCTCAGAAATCTAGACAGATACTGAATGGCGGAAACGTTGTAATAAATATGGTGACAAAGATGAGGACAATAGTCTGAATAATGTAAATAGTGTACATAATACCTCATCTCAGAAATCTAGACAGATACTGAATGGCGGAAACGTTGTAATAAATATGGTGACAAAGATGAGGAAAATAGTCCGAATAATGTAAATAGTGTACATAATACCTCATCTCAGAAATCTAGACAGATACTGAATGGCGGAAACGTTGTAATAAATATGGTGACAAAGATGAGGAAAATAGTCTGAATAATGTAAATAGTGTACATAATACCTCATCTTAGAAATCTAGACAGATACTGAATGGCGGAAACGTTGTAATAAATATGGTGACAAAGATGAGGAAAATAGTCTGAATAATTTAAATAGTGTACATAATACCTCATCTTAGAAATCTAGACAGATACTGAATGGCGGAAACGTTGTAATAAATATGGTGACAAAGATGAGGAAAATAGTCTGAATAATGTAAATAGTGTACATAATACCTCATCTTAGAAATCTAGACAGATATTGGGTGCACTTGTTTCTCCCCCAAAAGCTCAATTTTTGTTTCATCTGACCAAATAACTTTCTTCCAGAATTCATCTTATTCTAGTTCATAATTTTTAACAAATTTCAAACAATGTTTACATTTTAATAATAGAATCTCCCTTGGTGATCTAGAATACAGGCCTATACGATTCAACGATCTTTTAATTGTATCTTTACTTACTTCAATTCCAGCATTTTTCAGATGGTTCTGAATTTCTCTTTTACTCAAAAATGGTTATATCTTCACATTCCTGGCTTTATATTGTTCAGTAGCCTTGTTTAATTTATGCAGACCACTGCTCTTTTGAATATTTTCAGTAGTATCATATTTTTTCCACTTTTGAACAACAACCCCCAAAGGACACACAAATCTTAAACAATTTTATTTTTTGCAGTTTTATAATCTTCTGCCACATATCATTTGACAATTCTTTTGTTTTAACCATTTTTATAAGTTTAGATAGCAGGACAGTCTGTACTGTATATGACCTGTTATTACTATGTACCGGTTGAGAGACGTGTTTGGTTAATACATCTACTGAAAACAACCTGTGATTGGTTAAAGTACAAACCATATCAAAATAACTGAAAATAGTTTTAAAATACCCTTTTTATCGTATTACTTGTATAGGTATTAAATAATTTTGCACACAATCAAATTTGAAAATTGGCAATAGAAGTACATAAAAACAATGTTTCTCAATTTTCATTTATATTTAGTTAGACAATATTTGAAGTAAGTATCATTCAAATTGAACAATTTTTTTATTGTGAAATTTATAAAAAAACTGATGCGTTAAATACTTCTGCTACCCACTGTATGTATGTATGCATATATATATATATATATATATATATATATATATATATATATATAAACTATTATGTGATCTAATTTTTGTATATTTGTGTTTCTTCAAAAACACGACATAAACAATACATTATATCACATTTTTTGTGAACATAATAATAATAATAATAAGGTAAGTTATCAGATGATTATAATCAACTATATATTTTATTTTATTGCTATGGGTTTAGCTTCTCTGTGTGGCAAAACAAACACCAAAAAATAGCAAATTTCCCCATTTTTAGCAGCCTGTAACTATAACGCTATAGTAAATAGAAATAAAAACAGGAATGTTTTCTCCATATATTAGAGTATAGAACTCCCTAATATCAACTTGCTATCTTCTTAGAATCCAAAGTTATCAAATACTAAAGTTGACAAGTCGTGCTATTTTGTAATCACTTAAGATTGACATCAAATTTCATTAACTCCTGAAGTGTCTACTGAAGCTAAAATTTTGGGTTTTTTACCTTCCCATAGGTGGGCACAGCTTACTAAAATTTCAACAAAATCTGACATGGCGCTCATAGGAATTTCTGAAACTTTGATTGAGTTGATATGGAATTACACATCTATATATTACTGTTATAGTGATTTAATTACTGTATATTTGTGCATTTCTTTCAAAATGCAACATAATATGTTGTGCTACAATTTTTGTGAATGTGATAACATTTAAATGTGTTGAACCATAATGCAATTACCAGAACAATCAGGTGACAGGTTTAAAAATATTTTTTAATTAAGTGTAAATATACAAATAAGTGAAAAACTTCTCTAATGAAGAATGCTTCATGTCTATTACTATTAACTACTAATTACAGAATTGTTTCCCTTGATTCATCTGCACTCTCCCCATCAGCCATAGTAGCAAACCAGGGAAAAGGCTGCAATTATAATAATAATGACAACGAACATTTTGAAATAATTATAATATCAATTCTCTGTGTTTATAGGATGTATTATAGTATCCAAAACAAAAGTGACAATTATAAAACAAAGTGGAAAATTTTTAATTGAAAAGATGTTTTGCTGGAGAAAAGCTTAGCTTATGTTCTCTTTGGTGTCATCAGTTTAACTGAAAGAAGAAAAAGAAAACCATGTGTAAGGAGAGTGTTTTGGGGATCTTTTAGTTAGTCTTTAAGTTAGTTGTTGTAAATCACATTAATTGCTCTAGCTTATCAGGTGCATGTTCTTGTTTGACATTTAACGAGAGATTGTATGTCTGTGTGCTTGTTTGTTTTATCTATATCTGTTTGTATGCAATCATATATACACATACAACCACACACACAGTATACACATACATATATCCATTCTTACATAGATGTGTTCACATATACATTCATCCAGGCATATATATGTGTTGGAGCTGATTTTTATTTTTCATATAAATGTATACATATACACTCTCCTAACACATAATTTTGTCTTTCTTCTTTCAGTTGAACTGATGACGCCAAAGAGAACATAAGCTAAGCTTTTCTCCGGCGAAACGCGTTTTTGATTAAAAATTTTCCACTTTGACTTGATATCAATTCTGTAAATAGAAAATGACTTTACATTGCTGAAGTTGATATTTGAGTAGGTGTATATATAAAATAAAATGTTGTTATTTGTATATGTTACATAAAGCTGAAATAAACCAGTTGGTAGATTAGTGAACAGTTTGTCAGATTCCTTTTTTATTTTTTCAGTTTTTTTTTTCTTTTCTTACAGATTATAGAATTAAAAAGGCTGAACAGTGGATCAGCCAAAACATAGTAAGAAAACATCAATGAAGGATTTGGGTTGATTTTGCAATATGTCAGTTGCTCTTGAATTATTTAATGCCAATATTCATTTTTCTTTTTATTAGGTTCAGTTATAAATAATTTGTTTTCCTTTATTGACTTCATTCTTCAAAAACTAAAGTGCAATTACATCTTATTTAATTACTAGCTTAAAAGATGCACTCTGTGGGGACTTTTAAATTAGCTCCTGTGTAGGACTAATTGAGCCTCCAGCTCAAAACTAAAGGGACCTCTGGTAGAAAACAGCAATGATAATTTTGAAGAAATAACTTTGAATACCTCAATTCCCTCCATGGAACTTCAAAACCTCACTTTAACTCTCATTCAAGCTATGTCCAATTTCAGCCAACAGGCAGACTTAAGTTGAAATTCCAATTCAGACTGAAAATTAAGTTCTTCAAAACACAAACTATTTAGAACTTCAAGACCTCATGTCACAAAACCTCTCACCTTAACTCTGATTCCTTGGCATTATGAAGAAATAAAATTGACTTCCTCAATTCAAAGTTTTGGAGATATTTCAAACTGAATTTAAAACTAAAATTTTTAAATTCACAAAGTTTTTATGTTACTTTGTGTTACTCAATATAAATTAAAAATGTTTAAAATCACTAATTTTTTTCAGTTATTTTAAAATTTTAATTTTTAACTGTTCCCTCCTCATTTGGACATAAATCCAAATGCTGACTATCTGATCCTCCAAATCTTCAAGTTAAAATGTAGGTTTCGGGCTATGTTCACTGTACAAAATGCCTCCCCACAATCATATTTTAAAATGTATTGAATTTATTAAATAAATTCAGTAAGAATCTACTTTCTTTAGAACCAAATTTTAATGAAAAAAAAAATGGTAGGGGGATATTGTCATTTAATTAACAAAATCTCCAATACCTCATGAGTGGATACTGTGTTTTTGGTACGTCATTACGTCAGCCAGAATGACTTTTCCCTGCTGACCATCCACTCTTTCTACTGTTTTCAAATGCGATCTTTAAATGGCTTGTTGAGACACAGATCTCCTCTGCTAACAACTTACCATAAACTACAGGATTTAAAGTTCACATTTTATATCTGGAGTATAATTATTTGGTGGAGGGGGGATTTTTTAAGGTTAAAAGGTCACCTTGTATGCTGATATATACAGTATCTACACTACAGTTCAAAAGATTGAGGTCACCTCTGATAATTTTTTAAATTGGCCCAAAAAGTAGTTGTTTTGTACTTTAAATAAGAGAAAATTATTATACATGGTTAAAAAAAAAGTGAGACATGATTTTTTTATTAGAAATTTTATTATGACGAAAAGAAAAAAAGCATTTTATGATTAAATTTTGCTCTCATCAAAACATCCTCCTTTAGCCTTGATTACTGCAGCACAAATGTTTAACAAAGTATAAGTTTAATAATTGATTTCATTCTTTTTTCAATGACACTAAGAGCTCTTTTTCATTTTTTTTCAATCTTCTGTCAAGTTCATCCCATTCTGGGGGAGCTTCAAACTTTTGAACTGTAGTGTGTGTATATATATATATATATATATATATATATATATATAAACAATCAAGAAAAATCTTTTTACCTCATGTAGGAAATAGATTATTTCAGCAGACGATAAGTGATTGCCTGTCTTCTCAACCCAAATATCTGTTTAGATTGTTTATATATTGCTCTGTATAAATAGAATACACCTAGGTCTCTTTTGTAGATCAATTTTAGTACTCTTATATTACTGAACCCATTTGGATTGTATACCCATGGATTTTATTTTACCTTTACTATATATATATATATATATATATATTGTTGTCCAAAACAACTCTTCTCCACCAACTAGCATCTTGCAAAAGGCCAACATTGTATATCAAATTAAATGTCCTTTATCTCTGATAAAAAATGTCAATACGCACATTGGCTTTACTACAACGATGCTAACTTACATTTCATTTGGCTCAATACATCAACACTTAAAGAAACACGCATGCCCACACTCACAGATGGACATTAGTTGAAAGTACATCTATATTACATAAAAACAATAACAAGCAAAAACTAAAAATCCTTGAAGCCCTTTATGTAAGAGAGTTAAAGCCCAAAATAAAATGGATTATGAGTATAGCAACAAAGTCTTTAAATGTTTATGAAAGAAAAAAAAGTTATTATATACATATGAACAAAAACAAAAAAGTTATTCCCTTTACACAGGAAAAACAAAAACAAAAGATTATGTGAACTTTGAACTTTGAAATCTAAAACACTGCATATGCAGTAAAAAACGAACAGTTGAAATGTTTTAAATTCACAGAAACACATATGCATACTGACAGCCAACTTAACCCCCTGAAGATGGTTTCAGATGAGATTGGAAGTACTTGGGAAAATAAAAACTATCGGTAAAAAAATTTTGGTATATTTTTTACTCAATTTTCTAAACCTACCAAAAACTTAATCCACGAACTTGAAAGGATCACAATGAAAACTAATCGACATGATATGTCTAAATTATTTAACCAAACCTGTTTGAATATGTGGGTTTGTAAACTGACTATTATGGCTGATATAGCGAGACTCTCTGGTAAAGCGAATCAAGTCCTGTCGGTCACTGTGTGTTTATCTAAAAATAAATACACTTAAATTCACCTTCATCCCTGCCGTGCGCTGACAGCTTAGTGATAGAATCTCTTACTGATGCCGATTCAGTTAGGTTTCGTTCCTAGCTAGAGGCAACTGGACGTCTAGCCACACTGAAGAGCTGTGATACAGTGAAACAGTCTGTCTGTGGATGACATTATATAGGCTCCTGAAAAATTAATTTCGGTTGAGCCCTCTGTGGAAGAAAGTGTGGGTTTGTAAACAGTGACTATTATGGCTGATATAGCAAGACTCTCCAGTAAAGTGAATCGAGTCCTGTCAGTCACTGTGTGTTTATCTAAAAATAAATACGCTTAAATTAACCTTCATCTCTGCCGTGCGCTGACGGCTTAATGGTAGAATCTCTGACTGACGCTGATTCAGTCGGGTTTTGATCCTAGCTAGGCAACCGGATGTCTAGCCACACTGAAGAGCTGTGATACAGTGAAACAGTCTGTCTGTGGATGGCATTATATATATATATATATATATATATATATATATATATATATATATATATATATATATATATATATTCGCAGACAAACTGTTTCACTATATCACAGCTCATCAGTGTCTCTAGGTGTCTGGTTGCCTCTAGCTAAGATCGAAACCTGGCTGAATTGGCGTCAGTTGGAGATTCTACCCTTAAGCCACTGGTGCTCAGCAGGGATGAAGGTGAACTTAAGCATATTTATTTTTAGATAAACACACAGTGACTGAGAGAACTCAATTCACTTTATCAAAGAGTCTTGCATTATTAGATAGGGAAAATTAGTCAATCAAAGGTGATATTCAGGATTATTTCCTTTTTGAACATCATATAAAAATAATTTAATGGCATTAAACTTTATATCTTTCAAATCTTCAAACATGTCTCAATTTGATTAAAAACATATCAGTATTTAATGAAAAAACATATCAGTATTTAATTAAAAAAAATCTTGTCATGAACATCAGCAGAATTAATTTCAAAATCACACTGAAAAATTACAACTTTTTAAAAATAAATATTAAGTATACACTTTTTCTGTCCAATCTGAAAGAAAATAACATCACCTGCAGATGAACCAGCTTTTCCAAGCAGTCTCCCTGTCACCAACTATTAGTGGGGCTGATACAAGTGTACATCACGAATTCCTAGATAACCAAGCTGGAGCTGTCTCCCTTTAGAAGGAGTGCATATCAGAAGCGACCTGTGTATGGTTGTATTTTTTGTAATCAAGGGGAAGTGTGGTGAAATAGGACCAAGAAATTTTGGCTTACCCGAGGCTAAAAGGCCACAATGTTTCGCCTGCCCCATAGGAGTTGCCATTTGTAATTTCGGCAAAGTCCATTTGTAGTTCTAGTGCTTTTAAAACTATTGCTAATTTGCATGTGTGCTCAAAAAAAACTGAATAAAAGGCGTGCCATACAGATGAGCAGAAGATGACACCAGGATTTATGTTTCACTAATTCAGAAAATTAAAAAATGAGAAAGGTTCAATAATTCAGAAAATTAAAAAAATGAAAAAGGTTCACTAATTCAGAAAATTAAAAAAATGAAAAGGTTCACTAATTCAGAAAATTAAAAAATGAAAAAGGTTCACTAATTCAAAAAATTAAAAAAAGACAAAAGATTCAATAATTCAGAAAATTAAAAAAAAAACCCAGAAAAGTTTCAATAATTCAGATACCAGGGATGTAAGCAGTTTCACACTTGACATTTATCAATAAAACCAAACTACAGATAAATCATTAAAAAGTCAGGGATTGATTTTACACTGTATTGATATTATTGTAATTGTGTCTTTTGGAGCAGAGCATTCTGATATAAATTTGTCACAAAATACAGCAAAATCAGGCTTACATTAAAACACCAGATCCTGTACAATCACCAAAATTAAGCAAAGTTGAACATGGTCAGTACCCAGATGAGTGACCACTTGAAAATATCAGTAAGCTTGGATGTGTGGGTGGTGTAATGGATAATGGCTCGGAATTGTTAATTGTAGAGCCAAGATCAAATTACAGTTGTGCTAGTTATACTCATTTATGTGCAAATACCCTTGGGAAAAAGTATGAATCTGCTGCTTCTTCTCCCCCCAGCTATGGGTTAATTAGTAAGACTTGTATTGCCAAATCATCATTATCTCAAGAAAAAAAAAATGTGTACAAAATATTTAGATTTCAATATTAAATAGAAATTGATATGCAGCTAAACAAAAACAACAAACCGAATGCTTGCTGTTCAGACAAGAATCAGACAAATAAAACAAAAAAGACCACTGAATATACTTTGAAAAAAAATAGAAAATACAGAGCAATTTAAGCTTTTCTAAAAGTTCTGACTTTTACTACCTGAAGATCTACAGGAAGAACCACAGTTGCAGAAAGCTTCAGATTTTGGTAATTACTGCATTTTAGAAACACACACACACACACACAACAAAAGTTTGATACCACAGAACTTGTAAATAATTTTGAACAGACAAAAATGGTTGCTGAGAGACATTAGGTTTATAATACCGAGAAATTCATACCCAGATGTCCTCAAGGACACATGGCACAGTGGATGTTGGTCAGTTCCAGCGACAGGACCCAAAGAGTGTGAGTTCAATATCCGGTTAAGGCAGTGGAGAACTTTCAGAGGGAAATTAACCGGAGATAATTGATAACTGACATCCATTAAACATGGCATGTGGAACTAGAACAGTCTACACCAAAATAAAGTGAAATAAAGGGTTCAGTTCGACATTCCAACCACCTGAAGACCAAAACGTTGTAATAAATATGGTAACAAAGATGAGGACAATAGTCCAAATAATGTAAATAGTGTACATCTAAATATCTATCTTTAGATATATATATATATATATATATATATATATATATATATATATATATTAGGGGAAATCAGTATGACAGTGGAAAAAGTTTTAATGTCCTTTAGGACTTTATCAGATTAAATTGATGTGACTACACACTCACTCAAAAGAAAAGTGATGCTAAGAATTTTAAATTAAAATTTTTTTTTAATATCTCTTGAGGCATTTTTTTAATCATGGTATGCTAATTTTTTACTGATTAGTGGGGGTACCTTTATTTTATATATATATATATATATATATATATATATATATATATATATATATATATATATATATATATATATATATTGGGCACCTCAAGGTGGTGTAATGGTTAGCAAGCTTGTCAAACTAGAACAATTACGCCTGAGTAGTGTGTTTGATCCTCACTGGCTGGGTGTCCCCTACTTTCGGCCTTGTACCACATCTAAGCTACACTTGGAAAATCCTTGTGTGTGTATATATATATATATATATATATATATATATATTAAGAAATTTTTATTTTTATACACCATGAGCAGATATGAATGTATGTTAGAGATTCATGGAAGATTGAAGTTTAAATACATTAAATTCAACCTTGCTAACCGAATGCTCATCTGTGGCCAAATTGGTAAAGGCTCGTCAAGCTAAATGATTGTTCCATATAGGATACAGGTTCGAGTCCTGTCGGAGGATGAATATATTCTGTGAAAATTTCTCAGACATTCAGGTGGGTAAATGTTGTTTAATACTGTTTCTTATAAACAGAGCATTTACTTAAATATTTGTATCTATAAAAAGAATGTATAAACATAAAAATGTCTTAAAATAATTGACGGACTTTGTCCATTTCACAATATATATATATATATATATATATATATATATATGGGATAACGATATATCAATTTTTTTATATACAATTTTAGGGGAAAGAAATATAACAAAATGGCAAAAGATTTTGTATGACGTATTTTGTCTTTTAGGATTTCATTGGACTAAGTTTATGTTTACATTTGATGCAACAACACATGCACACAAACTAGAAATGCTGAGAATTTTAAATTTAAAAATATTTTTTTTTTTTTTTTGAATGTGTTTTGGAATATATAATCTATCCAATTTTATTTAGATTCTTTTTGTTTCCATCACTTTTCTTATTAAATGTCCCACATTGAGACAGTTTTGTTTGTCTCTCGCTCAACTGTGACCCTCACGTAATAATCAAGGGGTTGAGTTAGATGGCCAGTTGTAACGGGGGGGGGGGTAACAGAAATTGTCTGTCAGCCATGACTGGGTTCTTTTGCTTGTGTGGCTTGGTGCAGAGTCCTGTTGCCAGATATAGGGTCTTCCAGCAGCCACCCTCTTGACCCAGGACAGCTCTACCTCCTCAAGGTACTTGATGCAGGCCCCCATGTTAATTCTTAAGTCCTGTAGGAAGATGAATGGAGGCATAATGTCGCCATCACAAGTGATCACTCCAAACACCTTCATAATCACCGTTAGATGCATCAAACTCTTTCCAAATCCTCTGCACTATTCTCAGATTGATACCCAAACACTCTGAGATGTTTGTACTGGAGCTTCCAGCATGAATGCCAAGCAGTACAGCATGCCATTTCCAAATTTATCATAGATTGAATTGTGTCATGGTGCTCTTTTTCTCACAGACAGCGCCCAACTGACCCTACTATACTGTGCAGTTGACAAAATCAAAAACAAACAACGTGCATGTGCAAAATTAAAAATATAAAATGGCGACAATTTAACCATCGCACCCTGTATATCCTGCGTATTCCACAGGAGAGACAAACATGTTATTGGCAAATTTCTATTGTTGCTCCAAAATGTCATAAACATAATGAAAAAAAAGGAATCTCTGATAAAGAGTTTAGATAAACAATGAAATGGCAAATATAAATCACAAACACAAATCAATCATTGTTATTTTATTCACACTCTCTCAATACAAAGGATAAACCACTGGTTTCACTTTGACTTACATACATTAATTCATTGGATCACTTGGCTCCTTATTAATAATTTTCAGCTCCTATTTCTTGAAACTTAATTTCAATTGCTTTTCATCACGACTACGTCATACAATTTTCTCTACGTATTTCTTTCATCTTAATTTTGGTTGCTTTATTTCAACTTTTTTTTCTTTTTTTTTTTTTTTTTTCTTTTTTTCTAAAGCATTTCACCCCAAGCAAGGTGGGAAGCCACTAGCATGCAAGGGGTTACAGAGGATTTGGAGCAAGAGCAGATAGGAGTGATAGAGGAAAGGATGAGGAGAAGGATAGTGGATAGATCAAGTCAACTTGAGATGTCGATTGACATTACATTTGAATAGTTGGAGATTATAGCTATCAGGGAAACAGGAATAGGGAGAGGTGCGAGATATGAAGCTATTGGAGTAGAAGAGACGGCTATATTTAACAGTTTCAACAGTGAAAGGGTGAGAGCGGGATGCCAGATTAGCTGTAATATTATCTGCAATGTTAATCTTGTATCTCTTTTATCCTAATACCAGTTAAATTTTCTTGCCCGAATATATCTTGCATATTTACACTATTTGCATCATACAGACTATTGTCATCATCTTTATTTATGTTTTGGCTGTTATATGCTCCGGCCTTCTTCAGGAGATGTGTTAAAATTTCTGTTGTGGCCTGTTTAGGGGCCAGAAAGAAAGACACGGAAAACAAAGGTAGGTTGAACAAGTGTATTGAAATAACAGATATATACAAAGCAAGAGTATTAGTAATAAGCAGTTAGAAGTGTCCGTTGAACTGTCAGGTTACATTGCGTCTCGGCTGCTCTACGATTCTTCCATAGGAAGTCTCACAGTTAGTATTTATGAGAGGAGGAAGAGTTCATTCTACTGTAGGAGGGTTTACCACAACAATTTCAAACCAAACCCTTTTAGACCATGTGGGTAGATTGTTCTAGTTCCACATGCCATACCTTTTCCGGATGTCTCAGTTTTAGTTATTTCCCTTTAGTAACTCTCCAAGTTTTTGTTCACCTCTGCAGTGGCCAGGTCAAGTCATTGGATTACTTCAACCAATGCTTTTATCCAATGGGCCATGTGTCCAATTTATATCACATGAAAAAGGCTGGAGCGTACAATGGCCTAAATGTTGTCAATATGACAATAAAGATGAGGACAATAGTCTGAACACTATAATTAGTGTAAATAGTTACAATATCTCAACTCGGAAATATAGGCAGATGTTATGTCTTACATATTTATAAGTCTACCATTCATCCATACTTTCACTCTACTACATCTGGTCTGGTGCTCCTGTTTATATATTTAGAGATTCTGGATAAAATCCAAAGAAGAATCTGCAATGTTATTTGTCCTGACCTGACATCTCGGCTTCAGTCAGTTTCCCACTACAGTAATGTAACTTCCCTGTGCCTTTTCTATAAATACTTTTGTGGCAATTGTTTTCATGAACTTTCTGCTTTGGGTGGGGGGTCTAGACTTTATGAATCTAAGTACAGTACTAGATTGGCAGTAATGTGCCATCACTTTACAGTTAAAACGGTTAGATGTAACAGTTTCTTTTCTCGTGTTTCTCAGTTGTCGAACTTCCTTCTGGCTTCTTGCTTCCCAGTCAATTTTGATCTTCAAAAATTTAAATGCGATGTTAATCATTATCATCTGTCTTCTTAATTCCTGCTCCTTTATTTTTTTGCAACTTTATATTTCTATTTTTCCTTATAGTGTATCACTCTCAGTAACCATACTGCATCTAAGTTGCTTGGGGTGAAATTAATTTATATATATATATATATATATATATAGTAGTGGATAGTGGCTCAGGTTAAGGAATGAGAGAATCAAGTTCGAATTCCAGTCAAATCCATTACACTCACTTACATGTTAATACCCTTAGGATAGGTATTAATCCTCTTCTCCCTCCAGCTATAGGTAAATAGCAATACAGATTGGGTTCTATAGCCTTGGATGGCAACTGGTCTAGGAGAAGGATAACTTTGAATTCAAAACCCACGGAGGGTTATTTGGGGACTGTGGCACGTAGTGCACCATGTTTCTGTATTCAGCCCTTCAAAAAGTGTGGTTAGTTCTGTACAAAGCCTTCACTACTCTAATCAAATCATATGTGTTGGTGTCTGGGTGTCAGTTCCTAGGAACTGAGTTGCTGACCCTCATATGTCAAATACCATGGGAGAGTCCACTATATATATATATATATATATATATATATATATATATATACACACACACAAGATTATTTTTAAATATTTTCATATTTAAAAGTAATCTTTTTTATATTATATTATTAACGCTCTATTTTTAATATTATTTTAATATTGAGCACTATATATAAAAAGGTTTGCTGTTTCTTAATAATATATATATTAGTTGTAAGATTATCTTGAAATTTTGCTATTATTAAGTAAAGCAATATTAACCATTATTAATTGTTGACTTGTATTTATTTCAACATAATTTCAATTGCTTTTTATTGCAACTGCCCAGACTATAGTTGTTATTTGTAATATTATCTGAATATTTTATTGTGAAATATCATTGTTAATTTTTGACTAGTATTTCTTTCTTCATTTCAATTACTTTAATTCCACTAGTAGTAGTAGTAGTAGTAGTAATATTATCTGGAATTAGATAAAGTAAAGTTGTATTAGCCAACTTACAAATTAATAGGGGCAGATTTAAAATGTGCCAACCGACAACATCAATCCACTTTTGGAAATGTGTCTTGGTCATTGAAATATTGATTTTGAGAAAGGAATCAAGTCTCAGAACTTTTCAACACCTCCCCATATATGGTTATGTGCAGAAGTATAGCAAGAGAGACTATGGTTTTGTATTTTAAAATTCCTTTTCTTCATTTTGGATATAAACATGTTTTTAAAATAAAGAAAAAGAAAATTCTAAGGGATTTGAACATCAATTCTTAAATTTTCCGCTGTCGGTGAATAGCATTTTTGTTTTTAATGTGGTGTTCACATCAACAGGTATTTTGACATGTGTCAGTATAAGAAGCGAAAAATGTCTTGCTTGTGTAATCTCTGCAGAATAAACGGAATGACATCACTGATTCAACCCCCACCCCTGCTCCTCCACAACCGCAAAGAAAAAGAAAATCGTCATTGTCATTGTTATATTTCTATATTTTTTTAAAAATAAACTTTTTATCTTTTTTCAAAATTTGCAAAATGATCTCTGTTACTTTTGCTGAAAGTTTTACAGATTTGTAGGTTGCACATATAGTGAACAAAGATCCGCAAAGAGTTAAATGCAATGTCTATTGATATCTGCATGTATGTAGGTGTAAATAAAACATACTTGCAGCTGCAACTGCATCACTTCACAACTTTTTAGAGCACTATACTCATCAAGGAATTTACAGGCACAAATGAATATGCACGTGCTTATATATGCGTGTATATATATATATATATATATATATATATATGTATATTTGGTTGGATAGATGTGAGTTTGTGACCCTGGGTTTCACGCTTTAGTGATCGTCAGACAAACTGATTCATTTTTTAAAAAATTTGGGTTTATGTAGATTGCGTACACACACTTTTCACACACACACACACACATATATATATATATATATATATATATATATATATATATATATATATGTAAGCAAATATAAATGGATATAAATCCGACAGAATGGAGAAAAAAATATTTGGAAAAAACAAACAAAAATCCTTAAATGCGATTATGTTGTTTTAATATGAATGAAATGTCAACCTCTGACGTTTCGGTTTAATAAACCTTCTTCTTTTATGTCCATCGTCTTTGTCATGTTGAACTGATTATGTTAATTGTATTTTAATGAATATTGTCCTGAAGAAGGTTTATTAAACCGAAACGTCAGAGGTTGACATTTCATTCATATTAAAACAACATAATTGCATTTAAGGATTTTTGTTTGTTTTTTTCCAAATATTTTTTTCTCCATATATAATGTGTGTGTGTGACTGTGAGTATATGTTTGACTGTTTTGTATCTCTGTGTGTGTAAATATATATACACACACACACACACACACACACACACACACAATAAATATAAGCTAAATGCTTAAAATATAAAATTTGGGCTCAATGCTGGTCAGCATATGTTGAAACAATGGTTATTTTTGCAATGATTTTATAATATATTTATGTTAGAATTTTCGAATAAATTATATTTTCTCTACTCTGTATTGAGCACTCTTTTAAGAATAGTATTTTTTGGTTACTGGAATTTATTCCATATACGCCAATCCTATACTTGAGTGTGTGTGTATATATATATATATATATACACATTATATACAGACAAAAGGAAAAACTATTCTTAGCTGACAGGTTTCATCCCCAGAAGCAATGGAGGATTTATTATGTTGAAAAACTTCTTGAATATTACTCGATCATTTTTCTTTTCACCAGACTTTAAATTATGACACTTTATGACCACACATGTTTTGACTGACCTTTCAACCACCTAATTAATAACTTTCATGAATGTCCTCAAATTTAAAAGCCTTGATAAACCAAATGACATCCTCACTTTTTGCAAAAGAAAATAAATACTACATTGCCTTGATGAAGTTCCACAGACGATGAAACCCATTAAATGTAAGTAGGTATGGACACAGAATTCAACACTGAATGGTGAGTGTGTTTCACACTTTAAAGCTATCTTGAGGACTGAAGATTGCATCCAAGCATGATACAGACTACTGCCTTTCAGTGTTGAGATATGTGTCCACACTGCTTATATATAGTAGACATAGGGATCAACACTGCATGGTTACTGTCAGTTTCAAGCATGAGCAGAATCTTCAGGCCAAGTGTCACTACTAATGTGGACTACCTAAATAGAGAGTATGTGGGACACGGGAATTGGGGGAAGAAGAAACCAGCCATTTCCAGTTTCTTTTGTTTATGGCTAATACTGACCTCTAGATTACTTATTTGTGATGGTTAGCTGGTTGGAGGAATGTATATTTAGTCTCAAATTATTTATGGTCACCAAGTTCAGATTGCTTATATTATATATAAATATTATTTACTTGTAACTTGTGCTTTTATTTGTTTAAATTATTTTTTTTTTAATATTTCTCCTTTTGTGTATTTTTCTTTACTTGAATGTTTTTCCCATTTGAAACTCTCTCTGCTTTGTTTATATTTACAGTGTGCATTATTTTTTTACCAGAATGAAATATATAAAAAAATAATATAAAAAGATATGCAAAAGACAATATTGCATTTTTATTAAATAAGTATTTGATATTTTAATCATTAAATTGTTTTTTTTAAAATAGTGGAAGTATTTTTTAATAATAAAACTTAACCTTAGTTAAATAATAAAACTTTTAATTTTTCCCAAAAATTTAATGAAACTTTATTGTACTAAGCTACGTACACTCGTAAAACCAACTGTATTTTGTATCCCCTTACCTGTTTGCACTTCTCCCCAAAATTTGCTTTTGATCGGTCAATATATAGCTATTTTAGTGAGTGTGACAGACAGACTAACAGAAGTTACAGAATTTTATATATAGATTTGTATATTTTGGTATTGGGAATAAAGTTATTTCAGTTGATTTTAATTTAGTCTTTTTGCTCATGATGTGGTTGTGAGTAGAGCAGAAAAATTTATTTTCATGTCTGGATTTAGAAATGATTTTTGATCTTTGCTTTAGGTGTATCTTGTTCTGTTAAAGGAATTACTGGTATTTTCTCTGACAGGCCAAGGTTACATTATTTTGAGCTAAAGGAATTGTAGCACTTGATCTGAGGATTGCATTGAAGCATGAAACTGACAGTCACCATGCAGTGTTGATTCATATGTTCATACTGTATCTAAATGCTCTATCTGCAATATTGTACACTCTCGACCTATAAATAAAGCAAATTTTAAGTCTTTCTCTCTGTCTGTACACACACATACATATAGAGTGTTCATAAAGTCTCTTTACAATTTAAAACATTTATTACAAAAGAAAATGAATAGACAAATATATGGAAATTGTTTCAAAATGAAGAGTAGATATTGATTTTTTTTTTTAACTAATTTAATCCACCTCTATATGGGAACCATTAGTTGCACAACACATATCAAGACGGTATTTGATTTCTTGCCATATTTGCTGTAACATAACCTCATCAATGGAGGCAATGGCATCAGTGATTTTTTGCTTTAGATCAGTGATGTCTTGTATCTTTCCTCTGACAGGAATTGAACCTGTATCCTATAAAAGCAGTAAAATCAACCTTGCTAACTGAACAATCCTCTGTGGCCCAATCGGTTAAGACACATCAGGCTATATGACGATTTTTATTTTTATACATTCTTTTTATAGATACAAATATTTAAGTAAATTCTCTGCTTATAATAAACAGTATTAATGACATTTACCTGCCTGAATGTCTGAGAAATCTTCATAGAAAATATGTGTCCTCCAATATTATTATAAGCAGAGCAAATATGTTTACATGATATCTTTAACATGACCCCATAGAAAGAAAGTTTAACAGTACCTCTTTACACAAATGCAATGTGATTAAAAGCTTTGATAACTACTGAGTACATAGAACAAATCTGATTAAGATAACTCATCATTTGCCTTTGTAAACTATTTTTAAAATTGTAAAGCAACATTATGGACCCCCTGTATATATATTTATTACTTTAAATGTTATTTTTAGCAGATAGACATGTTTGAGTAAATGCCATTTTTTTTTCCTTTTACTATGAAAATATTTATAGAGAAGCTATGTTATGGCAGTGAGACTTTCTGTTCTTTGCAGCTTTTGGCAGTGTCTTTTTGTTATCCCTGTCTTCCATTTACACAAGCTCATCAGAAAGGTTATGCGCTCCTTTCCTTTGTCCCTCTTGCTTTCAATCTGTCCTGTGCGTGTCAAATTTTCTAAGCCCTCTTTATCCCAAGATATTTAAATTGTTGTATTTGTTTGATTTTGGCATCCCCAATTTATAATTTGCATTTTGAGCCATCCCTTTTGCTGACGACCATACATTCTTTCTTCCCACTTTCCTACACTACCTTCTGCAGGAGTTCCTGTAGTTTCTTTTCTGTGTCTGCTATCAACACTATGTCATCTACATATCTAATATTAAGATTGTGGCTGCTAATAATGAATCCTGGTAGGACATCTAATTCTCTCCTGATTGGTTCACTGTAAAGGTTGAATAGGTCTGGTGAGAAGATCCATCCTTGTCTTACACCCCTCAACAATAGACAAATTAGTTATGATTCTTTTTATTGAGGATGAAAAGGAAAAACCAAAGAACCAAAGACATGTGGCTGATTCAACAGATTTGAAGAAGCCAGAATATACATACTTTTAATAAGAACACCCTCTCATTTGGGGTTCTGAATATGCCAACTGCATCTCTATGCAAAGAGGTAAACCTTTCTGAAATGATCTACCTGCTTATTTTACTTCAATTTACCTTTTTGACTCTTGTACCAAGCAAACTCAGGTCTACTTATTTGACTTTTGCACAAACCAAACCAATGTTTACCTACTTTTTACTCTTGTGTGAAATATACCTTATATATATATATATATATATATATGTATATATATTAAGACATTTTTTATTTTTATATTTTCTTTTTATAGATACAAATATTTAAGTAAATTCTCTGCTTATAATAAACAGTATTAAAGATATTTACCTGCCTGAATGTCCAAGAAATCTTGATAGAAAATATGTGTCCTCCAATATTATTATAAGCAGAGCATTTACTTAAATATTTGTATCTATAAAAAGAACATATAAAGCAAAAAATATGTCTTAAAATAATTGTTGGACTTTGTCCATTTCACATATATATATATATATATATATATATAAAGACATTTTTATGTTTATACATTCTTCTTATAGATACAAATATTTAAGTAAATGCTCTGTTTATAATAAACAGTGTTAATAACATTTACTGGGCTGAATGTCCAAGAAATTTTCATAGAAAATATTCATCCTCTGACAGGAATTGAACCTGTATCCTATAAAAGCATTAAAATCAACCTTGCTAACTGAACAATCCTCTGTGGCCCAATCGGTTAAGGCACATCAGGCTATATGACGGTTCCATATGGGGGGGCATTATAGCTGTGCTAGCATGAAGCCACAAGTCATTGTGGCTGATGGCTTCAGTGTGCTTCAAATAGTTGATCATGCAAGATAACACATTCTCTTCCACAAACTGTAACTAAGGTTTGCTCAGTGTAGTTGCTTTATAAACCACAGGTGGGCTATGTGGTGTTGAGCAAACACAAATGTGACTGAGTAAGTGTCTGCAATAGGGATTAGCTAGCTGCCCTAGTAGACTGGTATCCTCGAATACGAGTGGCCAGCTCTTATATAGGGTAGGCCAAAAGTAGGTATACACTTTACAGTTTGTTTTCCATTTTATTATGTTTATTTATTACAATTATATTTGTTTAACACTGCTATCCCCTTTACTTCGTTCATAGTTGTCCTCGGATGTCCAGATTTCAGGGTATTAACCCATTTTTCAAATTTATCTCTTATACGATAAATTGTCAGCTGTGTTGGTGGAATTGCATCAAATGCTTCTCCCCATGTTTTGCACACCTGCTCGGCATTTTCAATGTTCAGAATCCACTTTCTTTGTTCTCCACTCAAATTATTTACCATTATTCACAGTGCCTGTAAAAAACAAAAAGCCACGTCAGTATATAAATAATTAAACAACTGTATACCTACTTTTGGCCCCACCCTGTGTATATATCTATATATATATATATATATATATATATATATATATATATATATTAATGTTCACCCATTACATGGACCAACAGCCACTCTGTGTGGTGCTGTATAAGAAAAGGTAAGAAATGTAGTTTATGTGGTTATGTAGAAAAGATAATGGCTAACTCATGAAGAGGTCAAGATTGTAGTGACTGGGAAAGCATCCTCTCAGAATTCTGTTCCACAAAGCAGCAATTCATGGAAAGAAGCTGTCTAAGTCAAACTTACTTCTCATTAATGTAGGTACCTCCACTAATTTTCAATGCATTTGTTTAAAATGAATTTTTTATAAATGAAAAATCTTTCTTGAAGCTTTCATTTTAGCTTTAATTGAAAGCTAAAGGATTAAATTTACTATTTCCAGTAAGTAAAATACTCTGGTGTATTTCAAACAAATTATATTAATTGGAATCAATTTTTTTTTAATAGCTGATATCTCCCTTTTTTAGTTCTCTTTCATTGCATTGTAATTCTCTGTATTAAAAAATCTTCCAAAAATAAAATATATTTTTCTGAAACTTTATTTGAGGAATATTAGCTGATTTAAAGTGTAATTAATTGATGATTTACATTCTCCAAGAATATTTTCAGATGAAAATTTAATTTCTCAAAATTTCATGAAATTAAATAAGTGGGGTGTAATGTATGTAAAAGAAAAAAAAATATTTTTACCAAGATTTTCTAAAAAAAAAAATTTCAGAAATAATTTGTGTATAAGTTCTGAAAGTTTCATTAAAATCTGACAATTATTTGATTTTTGCAAGAATTTCCAAATCAATATTTTTCACCAGAAAAAGGCGTTAAAGCACTAATTGTAAATATTATGTCAACCACTGATGCCAAAAAAAAAAGATTTTTAACCAAAATTTTGAATATACTAGAAAGGATTAAAAAATTTAACAAAAAATACTTTGGTCTTTCCTCTTAATAATAACATAAACATTTTGACGATAAAACTTTGTTTTTATTTAGTTTAGGGTCTTTTTTCATTATGCTATGCTGTTTTTTTGTGTGCATTTTTTACTTTAATTTGTTTATTATTTAGTTTGTTCATTTATTTTTTATTCATTTGTTGTTGGTTTGTTATCTTATTTGTTTAATTTAAAGTATTGGCTTTGTCTAAAGTATGTTACATTATGCGCATTGTATATAATGCATATATTTGTGTTTTTCATGATGGTATTTTACAAGGCATTTGTTTCTAGCTTTCAATTTTTAATGTATTATAGTAAAAAAAAAATTTTGTATCTGCATTTTGAGATAAGTTCTGATCATTTATTTAGTAATTTGTGTTGGTCTGGGAAGACGATTATAGCTATTTTCTCCTTCAGACAGTTTACAATTTTGATATTTATTGTTGTAAGCTAATGCTGTTTTCCTCATTTTCCATGATATTTTTGGTGTAATTTCCTTTTTTTTAATTTCCCATATATGTTTAGAAAGCATTGTGCTGTTCTCATATTTATTATTGTAAAGGATGTTTTGTGCATGTACTTTCTGTTTCCAAGGTCCTTGAGTTACTTCTATGTATATTTTTCTTTGTTATGTACTGATTTTACAGTGGCTTCATATATTATATTGTTTTCCAAGCATTTGCTATTTATGGGACATTTATTCTTTGCTCTGCAGTTATAGTTGGGTTTGATTATGCACATAAAACAAATTAATAAATAAACTCAATGAATCAGCAATAAATACTGTTACAGTACAACATAGTGCCATGTTTGTATCATAAGCAGAAATAAACCAATAATAGGACTGCATTAGACATATTCACTTGAAGATGGCTAGAAAATCAACATGTACACACACACACACACACACACACACATACAAATAAAAATATGTGGTTATTTTTTTTTAAATTAACCATATTAAAATGTATTATAAAAACATTCTATTTTTTCTTTGTTCATCTTTTTATACAATTTTTCAAAATATGTTAATCTATTATGAATTGATTTCTACTGGTGCCTGTGTAGCTGTAACTGAGCAAAAACAGAACACTATAGCAACCTTTCTGTTAGGGCAATACTGACAAATGTCTCTAACATGAAGAATGAAACAATTTCCAATCTAATTTGAAAATTAATAGTAAATCATGTCTTGGCTTTTACATGTTTGTGTGTCACAAAAGCTGAAAAGAAAATTATATCAACATTGAAATAGGAAAAGAAATGAAATAAAACTTTTTGCATAAAAATAATACCTTTTAATTATATAAGAAATATTGTTATTACATATTTTATGTTGAAATAAATATGTTTTATTAAAAAAAAATAGGTTATATTATTGATATCATTATTTTATGCAAAAAATTTTGTTTTTTCCTTTCATTTTCTTTTTCACTTCCATTATTTATAATTATAAATTTTCAACCTTTATAAAAAAATCTTTTTAAATTTTAAGTTTGGGGATTCAAAATCATTTAGCACAAGACATTTACTGATTAAGTTTTAGTAGAAGTACAGGTAAAGCTAACTTTAAAGTTTTAATATAGTTGGGGCATGACTAATTACAAACTAGTTTGTGTTCTTTTTTATGCATTGGCAAATAATTATAAATTATATAATAAAAAAAAGAGTTAATAGCCATCTGCATCCAACAGAGTAGAAGAAAAGGAACTGAAAAGTTGAATATGTAAAAGACATCATATAGGTTCGGTCTGAAGGGGTCTGAAAGGTTCAAAATTGAAATAGGCTTTGTTATAGGTTTGATCTGAAAGTTTATGAAAGGTTGAAAATTGAAATTGTCTAATTTATAGTTTTGATCTGAAAGGTTAAAAATTGAAATCATTTTATTTATAGGTTTGATCTGAAAGGTTAAAAATTGAAATTGTCTAATTTATAGGTTTGATTTGAAAGGTTGAAAATTGAAATCATCTTATTTATAGATTAGATCTGAAAGTGTTTGAAAATTGAAATTGTCTTATAGGTTTGATTTGAAAGGTTGAAAATTGAAATTGCCTTATTTATAGATTAGATCCGAAAGTGTTTGAAAATTGAAATTGTCTTATAGGTTTGATCTGAAAGTGTTTTAAGGGCTGAAAAGGTAATAGACTTCTCTACAGGGTTGATTGGAAAAGTTGAAAATTGAAATTGTCTTCTTTATAGGTTCGAACTAAAAAGGTTTAAATGTTGAAAATGGAAATAGATTTCTTAGTATTTTTGTTTTAATTTCTTCCTTCAACTTCATTGATGTACTTCTCGACAATGTTCTAAAGTCTTGACAAAGCTAGTAATTCTCCAACTGTTAATTGTAGGCAATGAATTGCAGGAGATTATAGGTTGTAACATCTGCCATTTGATCTGCCTTTGTCATCAGTAATTCCCAGTAAATCTCCTCTCCACACAATATAGATATGGCAGACAAAGGATGTTCTGATGAGACAATTTCATACAACCGATTGTGAGGATCCGTCCTCAGTAAGCAATAAATCAATACTGATTGTGAAAATGTAAAGGCACACAGCCTTTGTCTGCTCAGCATGTTGAAATGTATAGTTTTAAATGGAATTGTGTCGGATAATAGAAGGTTTGGGGCCATTTGCTTTAGCACTTAAAAGCAACGAAAGTTCCAAACAATACCTCGATTGTGATATTCATGATAAGCGAGATATCTGCTATAACAAGAAAATTAGCCCTTTTATCTTGGAAAGATTGCTGGAGAAGAAGGCGAGGAGTAAATAGGTATGGTCTTTGATGGGCAATGTAAATCGGGTTACCGTTTTTTCCATTCTTGCAGTCCACTAATCTCATGGTTCTTATGTTCTTTGATGGAATCTGTTTGGAAAATTGGCACTCTGAGGCAAGAATCTTGATTCTCGTGAGAGCTCTCCAATTGCTTTGTCGGCAAAGTTCATAATATGCACCTAGGTCAATTTCTAACATGTTTGCTAAAACCTGTGGAAGATTGGACAAGTTTTGGAGGTGGGGAAGTGGGACCACTTACCTGTCAGGTGTTTCTTGATTGACTACTTCCTTTTGCTAGCAACAATATCATTCAACCTCCTGTTTGTTCTATGCATTTTCATTTATTGCCTGCCTTTCCAGCTGTTTTTTTGTTGACACTTTCTGTGAGAATCTTGCTGGTCTTTTAGTTTGTCTGAACATTCTCTATGTTTGGTTTTGAAATTATTTTCTTCTTTGTCTAAAGATTCTTTTGATTTTCCTTCTTTTCATTTTGAAATTCTCCTTCTCTTTCATTTTTTAACACGTGACTTTAAAATTTAAATCTATGGAATCATTCTCTCTCATTTCCTTTCACACTGTTTCATTTCTCTCTCTCTTTTTTCTTTTCTTCCATCTCTCTCATTTCTGTTCTTTCTTTACCCACTCTTTCTCTATTCTGTTCTTTCTCTACTCTCTCTATCTCACTTCTCTTCTTACTTTACTCTCTCTTTTCTGTACTTCCATTGCTGTCTCACTTTTCTCTTCTTTCTTTACACAAAATCTCTTTTCTCTTCTTTCTTTACACTCAATCTCTTTTCTCTTCTTTCTTTGCACTCATTCTCTTTTCTCTTCTTTCTTTACACTCAATCTCTTTTCTCTTCTTTCTTTGCACTCAATCTCTTTTCTCTTCTTTCTTTGCACTCATTCTCTTTTCTCTTCTTTCTTTGCACTCAATCTCTTTTCTCTTCTTTCTTTACACTCATTCTCTTTTCTCTTCTTTCTTTACACTCATTCTCTTTTCTCTTCTTTCTTTACACTCAATCTCTTTTCTCTTCTTTCTTTACACTCATTCTCTTTTCTCTTCTTTCTTTACACTCAATCTCTTTTCTCTTCTTTCTTTGCACTCATTCTCTTTTCTCTTCTTTCTTTACACTCAATCTCTTTTCTCTTCTTTCTTTACACTCAATCTCTTTTCTCTTCTTTCTTTGCACTCAATCTCTTTTCTCTTCTTTCTTTGCACTCATTCTCTTTTCTCTTCTTTCTTTACACTCATTCTCTTTTCTCTTCTTTCTTTACACTCAATCTCTTTTCTCTTCTTTCTTTGCACTCATTCTCTTTTCTCTTCTTTCTTTACACTCAATCTCTTTTCTCTTCTTTCTTTACACTCATTCTCTTTTCTCTTCTTTCTTTACACTCAATCTCTTTTCTCTTCTTTCTTTACACTCAATCTCTTTTCTCTTCTTTCTTTACACTCAATCTCTTTTCTCTTCTTTCTTTACACTCAATCTCTTTTCTCTTCTTTCTTTACACTCAATCTCTTTTCTCTTCTTTCTTTACACTCATTCTCTTTTCTCTTCTTTCTTTACACTCAATCTCTTTTCTCTTCTTTCTTTACACTCAATCTCTTTTCTCTTCTTTCTTTACACTCAATCTCTTTTCTCTTCTTTCTTTACACTCATTCTCTTTTCTCTTCTTTCTTTACACTCAATCTCTTTTCTCTTCTTTCTTTACACTCAATCTCTTTTCTCTTCTTTCTTTACTATCATTCTTTTTTCTCTTCTTTCTTTACTCTCAGGCTCTCTTTTCTGTCCTTTCTCTCTTTTTCATTGTTTCTTTACTCTCTCTCACTCTTTTCTGTTCTTTTTTACTCTCTTACTTCTGTTCTTTCTTTAATGTCCCTCTATTCTGTTTTTTATTTACGCTTTCTCCTTTTTCTGTTCTTTTTTTACTCTCTCTCCTCTGTTCTTTACACTCTCTCTTTACTCTCTCACTCTTTTCGGTTATTTCTTTACTCACTCTCTTTTCTGTTATTTCTCTCACTTTTTTCTGTTCCTCCTTTATCTCTTTTCTGTTGTTTCTATAGTCTCTTTCTCCTTTCTCACTGTTTTTTACTCTCTCTCACTTTTCTGTTCTTTCTCTACTCACTCTCTCTCTCTATTTTGTTTGTTCTTTACTCTCTCTATTCTGGTTTTTATTTATGCTCTCTCCCTTTTCTGTTCTTTCTTATTATCACTGTCTTTTTCTGTTCTTTCTTTATTCTCTCTTTTTGGTTATATCTCTATTATCTCTTTTTATGTTATTTCTCTCTCCTGTTATTTCTCTACTCTCTCTCCTTTCTGTTCTTTCTTTTATCTCTCTCTCTTCTGTTTTTTATTTACTCATTTCTTTTCTCTTTTTTCTTTACTGTCACTCTTTTATGTTCCTTCTTTATGCTCTCTCACTTTTTCTTTATGCTCTCTCTCTTTTCTCTTTTTACTGTCTCACTCTTTTCTGTTCTTTATTTACCTTCTCTAAATTTTTCTGTTCTTTCTTTTTGTCTTTTCTGTTGTTTCTATCTCCCTCCTTTCTCACCATTTTTTACTCTCTTTCTATTTTGTCCTTTCTTTACTCTCTTTCTCTATTCTGTTTTTTCTTTACACTCTCTCCATTTTCTATTCTTTCTTTATGCTATCTCCCTTTTCTGTTCTTTCTTTACATTCTCTCTCTTTTCTGTTCTTTACACTCTCTCTCTCTCTTTTCTGTTCTTTACACTCTCTCTCTCTCTTTTCTGTTCTTTACACTCTCTCTCTCTCTTTTCTGTTCTTTACTCTCTCTCTATTTTCTGTTCTTTACTCTCTCTCTCTCTCTATTTTCAGTTCTTTCTCTCTCTCTCTCTCTCTATTTTCGGTTCTTTACTCACTCACTCTTTTCTGCTCTTTACTCTCTTTTACTATCTCTTTTCTCTCTTACTTTTATCCTTTACACGCTCACTCTTTTCTGTTCTTTACAATCTGTTTTCTTTACTCTCTCTTTTCTGTTCTTTATTATCTTTCTCTTTTTTGTTTTTTCTTTACTCTCTCTTTCTTCTGTTTTTTCTTTGCCCTCTCTTTTCAGTTTTTTCTTTACTCTTCTGTTTTTACTCTCTCACACACTTTTGTATTCTCTCACTTTTTTCTGTACTTTACACTCTTTTTTCTGTTGTTTCTTTACTCTCTCTCTCTCTCTTTTCTGTTTTTCTTGACACCGTCTTCTGTTTTTCTTCACTCTCTTTTCAGCTCTTTACACTCTTTTCTGTTCTTTATTTACTCTTTCTCTGTTTTCTGTTCCTTGTTTACACTCTTTTTTTCTTTACCCTCTCTCAGTCTTTTCTGTTCTTTACTCTCTCTTTTCTATTCTCTACTCTCACTCTCTTATCTGTTCTTTCTTTAGTCTCTCTCTCTTTTCTGTTCTTGCTTTATTTTCCTTCTTTATTACTCTCTTTTCTATACTTTCTTTATTCTGATTCTCTTTTCTGTTCTTCCTTTACTGTGACACTCTATTTTCTGTTCTTTACTCTGTCTCTCTCTCTCTCTTCTATTCTTCACTCTTTTTTGTTTTTTCTTTACTCTCTTTTCTGTTTTTCTTTACTCTCTTTTTTCTTTACTCTGTTTTCTGTTTTTTTCTTTACTCTTTTTTCTGCTTATTTTTACTCTCTCTTTTTCTGTTTTTTTACTCACTCTCTCTTGTCTTTTTTCTTTACTCTCTCACTCTTTTCTGTTCTTTTTTATGGTCTATCTTTTCTGTTTTTTCTTTATGCTCTCTCTTCTGTGTTTTCTTTATGCTCTCTCTTCTGTGTTTTCTTTATGTTCTCTCTGCTGTGGTTTCTTTATGCTCTCTCTCTTCTGTGTTTTCTTTATGTTCTCTCTTCTGTGCTTTCTTTATGCTCTCTCTCTTCTGTTTTTTCTTTGTGCTCTCTCTTTTCTGTCCTTTACTTGCTCCCTATTTTCTGTCCTTTACAATCTGTTTTCTTTACTCTCTCTCTTCTGTTCTTTATTATCTTTCTCTTTTTTGTTCTTTCATTACTCTCTCTCTCTCTCTCTCTTCTGTTTTTTCTTTACTTTCTCTTCTGTTTTTTCTTTACTTTCTCTTCTGTTTTTTCTTTACTCTCTCTTCTGTTTTTTCTTTATTTTCTCTCTCTTCTGTTTTTCTTTACTCTCTCTTTTGTTTTTTATTACTCTCTCTTCTGTTTTTTGCCCCCCCCTATCTCTCTACGGCTTATCATTTGCTCTCACTTTTCTGTTCTTACTTTATTCTCACTCTCTTTTCTGTTCTTACTTTATTCTCACTCTCTTTTCTGTTCTTACTTTATTCTCACTCTCTTTTCTGTTCTTACTTTATTCTCACTCTCTTTTCTGTTCTTACTTTATTCTCACTCTCTTTTCTGTTCTTTGTTTACTCTCTCTCTCTTTTCTATTATTTCTTTATTCCCTCACTCTCCTTTCTTTACCCTCTCTTTTTCTGCTCTCTCTTTACTCTCTTTTTCTTTTCTGTTCATACTTTACTCTCTCTCTTCTTACTTTACTCTTTTCTGTCCTTTATTTTCTCTCTCTCTTTTCTGCTTCTCTTTTCTGTCTCTTTTCTGCTTCTCTTCTCTCTCTCTCTTTTCTGCTTCTCTTTTCTGTTTTTCTTTTCTCTCTCTTTTCTGTTTTTCTTTTCTCTCTCTTTTCTGTTTTTCTTTTCTCTTTTTTCTGTTTTTCTTTTCTCTTTTTTCTGTTTTTCTTTTTTCTCTCTCTTTTTTCTTTTCTCTCTCTCTCTCTCTCTTGTTTTTCTTTTCTCTCTCTTTTCTGCTTTTCTTTTCTCTCTCTTTTCTGCTTTTCTTTTCTCTCTCTTTTCTGTTTTTCATTTCTCTCTCTTTTCTGTTTTTCTTTCTGTTTTCTTTCTCTCTCTCTCTTCTGCTTTCTTTCTCTCTCTCTCTCTCTCTGTTTCCTTCTTTTTCTGCTTCTCCTCCATTTTCTCTCTTGCTTCTTCTTACTCTTTATTTACTTTTTGTCTTCATCCTGTGTTTTTTAGTGTTAACTTTTCTATATCTTTCAATCTCCTTGACTTTTTTTCTCTCTTTCTCGCTCCTTGACCTTTTTTCTCTCTTTCTTGCTCCTTATGCTACTCCTGTGACCCTTCAGCTTCTCCTTCACACTCTCTTCTGCTGCTCCTGCTTTTCTTTATCTCTATCATTTTGTATACTCCCTCTCTCTCTAACATCTCCTCTTCTGTCTCTCTCTAATTTCTCTTCTTTTCTCTCCAGCTTTTCATCCATTCTCTCCCTCTCTCTCCAGCTTTTCATCCATTGTCTCTCCCTCTCTCCAGCTTTTCATCCATTGTCTCTCCCTCTCTCTAGCGTTTCATCCATTGTCTCTCCCTCTCTCTAGCGTTTCATCCATTGTCTCTCCCTCTCTCTAGCGTTTCATCCATTGTCTCTCCCTCTCTCCAGCTTTTCATCCATTGTCTCTCCCTCTCTCCAGCTTCTCATTCTTTGCTTTACTCTCACTCTCTCTCTCCACCTTCTCATCCTTTGCCTCTCACTCTCACTCCAGCTTCACATTCTTTGCCTCTCACTCTCTCTTCAGCTTCTCATCCTTTGCCTCTCACTCTCTCTCCAGCTTCTCATCCTTTGCCTCTCACTCTCTCTCCAGCTTCTCATCCTTTGCGTTGCTCTCTCCCAGGCTTCTCATCCTTTGCTTTGCTCTCTCCGGCTTCTCATCCTTTGCTTTGCTCTCTCCGGCTTCTCATTCTTTGCTTTGCCTCTCTCTCCAGCTTCTCACTCTTTGCCTCTCTCTCCGGCTTCTCACTCTTTGCCTCTGTCTCCGGCTTCACATTCTTTGCCTCTCACTCTCTCTCCAACTTATCATTCTTTGCCCCCTTCTCTCTTTCTCTCTCTCCGGCTTTTCATTCTTTGCCCCTCTCTCACTCTCTGGCTGCTCATTCTCTGTCCCTCTCTCACTCTCTCTGGCTTCTCATTCTTTGCCCCTCTCTCACTCTCTCTGGCTTCTCATTCTTTGCCCCTCTCTCACTCTCTCTGGCTTCTCATTCTTTGCCCCTCTCTCACTCTCACTGGTTTCTCATTCTTTGCCTCTCTCTCACTCTCTCTGGCTTCTCATTCTTTGTCCCTCTCTCACTCTCTCTGGCTTCTCATTCTTTGTCCCTCTCTCACTCTCTCTGGCTTCTCATTCTTTGTCCCTCTCTCACTCTCTCAGGTTTCTCATTCTTTGCCTCTCTCTCACTCTCTCTGCCTTCTCATTCTTTGCCTCTCTCTCTCACTCTCTCTGCCTTCTCATTCTTTGTCCCTCCCTCTCCAGCATGTCATCCTTTGTCTCTCTCTTACTTCAACTCCACCTCCTTTGTCCTCTCTCTCTTTCCCTCACCTGCATCTTGTCCTCTCTCTCTTTCTCTCACCTGCATCTTGTCTTCTCTCTCTCTCTCTACTACATCATCTTGTCCTATCTCTCCCCAGCATCTTCTTCTCTCTCTCTCTCTCCAGCATCCTCCTCTCTCTCTCTCTCCAGCATCTTCTCCTCTCTCTCTATCTCTCTCTTTCCAGAATCTTTTCCTCTCTCTCTCCAGCATCTCTCTCTCTCCAGCATCTTGTCCTCTCTCTCTCTCTCCAGCATCTTGTCCTCTCTCTCTCTCTCCAGCATCTTGTCCTCTCTCTCTCTCTCTCACCCTCATCTTCTCCTCTCTCTCTCTCCAGCATCTTCTCCTCTCTCTCTATCTCTCTCTTTCCAGCATCTCTCTCTCTCCAGCATCTCTCTCTCTCCAGCATCTTGTCCTCTCTCTCTCTCTCCAGCATCTTCTCCTCTCTCTCTCTCTCCAGCATCTCCTCTCTCTCTCCAGCATCTTCTCTCTCTCTCTCTCCAGCATCTTCTTCTACTTTCTCTCTCCAGCTTCTTCTTCTACTTTCTCTCTCCAGCTTCTACTTTCTCTCTCTCTCCAGCTTAATCTCATACCTCTGTCTCCCCAGCTTCTTCTCGTACCTCTGCCTCCCCACCTTCTCCTCTGTCTCTCTCTCCAGTTTTTCCTTCTCTCTCTTATTCTAGCTGTTCTTCCTCCTCTTCTCTTCCCAGCTATTCTTCTTCCTCCTTTCATGCCAGGTTCTCTCCCTTTAGTTTCTCTCACTTCATCTTCCTCTCTCCCTTCATCTTCTCCTTCTCTCCCTAACTCCTCTTTCTCTCCTCCCTATTTCTTCTACTCTTCTCTCTTTCTCTTCTTCTACCACTACTACTACTGTGAAAAAGAAAGCATACAAAGAAAGCAAGAAAAGATAGCAGTGCTGATAACACTTGCATTTAATGCCTGCTTCAGTAAAATCGAAAACCTTGTCAATTTTTAATCTTTTCATTTTTTTTATTCTCTTGCTTTTCTAAATAATGACCTTCATTCGTTCTTATAATTCTCATTGCAATATTTTCTTGTTAAGCTCAAATATTTAATGATGCAGGGGTGGGGGGCATTTCCACACATATTTTATAGTTATAGAACTCACAACAAGCTTATTCAATCATTAGCTGTTTTCTTAAATAGTTCACCCCAAGCAAGGTGATAATGCCACCAAGGCACAAGGGGCTACTGGGAATGAGAGAGAATGGGAAGAAACCCAATTTTAAACAGGAAACAAGGGATAAACCTGTACTCCTGTTCAAAAGACTGGAGTTGAATGTGAACCAAATGATACACTCCTCCTTGGTCTTTTGAACTTAAGAAAAGCAAATAATTAAAATAAGAAAACCATGAAATTTTCACAGCTGCTGTTAGTAGCAAAAATTCAAATAAGAATTTACTATTTTTTATAAATTTCTAAAGAGTTTGGTGCTAATTATAGGTTTATAAAAAGTACCCTAATAATTATAAGTTTCTATTTGTAACCTTTTAATGTCAATCATCCAATTTTGGATACAATGACCATTAATAGGTTAATCATTTGTCATTGTGGGGAAAATAGAATTTCTACCACTTTTGTAGTCACAATTACTTATTGTAACCCTTTGGTGTAATATAATTTTCCTTTTAGTTTTAATTCCCAGTTAAGAAGATATCAATGTACTTTATAAAAACAATATCACGCCAATACATTCCCTGAAAAATATCTTCTATTTTTCATATTTCTTCTTTAGAAATTTACTAGGAATAAATAAAATTTATTTTGGTGACCTTGTATGCTACAAATTACTATTACATACTTACTGTACATAACCAGTATTGCTGAAAATGACCTTTGACATACATGAATAATGAAAATAGCAAAGATATTGTAAAATCAATATTTCTTGATTTTCCATTTCATATCTTTAACTTTGGGATTCAAAATTATATGACACTACTTTCTGGACTATAAAACTTATGGCCATATCATGTTGGTTAAGTAACATCGAGCCTGGTCAATACCTAGATGTCTGACCACTTGAGAATACCAACTGCTGTAAACTTGGATGTCTGCCTAGTTTAATGGATAATGGCTCAGGATTGGAATCAGAGGGCCAAGTTCCAATTCCATTCTGATTCATTATATTTACTTACATGCAAATATCCTTGGGAAAAGTATGAATCCTCCTTTTCTCCCCCAGCTATGGGATAATTAGTTGGGCTTGTATCAAAAAATCATGATCATCTCCAAAAAACTTCTCACAATCTACAAAGATTTTCCGGCTTTAAATAACCTACAAAAGGTTGATAAGACATAAAAAAACAAATCAATCAATAAAAAATATTCAGCATTTTTACAAAACTGACATTTTTTTTCATCCAATGCATCCAAGAGCCACTCAAAGATTATTTAATTGGGTTATTTTAATTGATGATTATTTAATTAATGGTGTTATTTTAATTGATGATTATTTAATTAAGGGGGTTCTTTTAATTGAGACAAGAATTATAGGTTATGATGTTGGATAGACTATAGTTGATACTATGTTGATACTGGACTTGAAGAGGGCAAAACTGTAATGGTCAGGGAAGCATCCTCTCAGGAGTCTGTTCCACAAAACAGTGTCCTTGGGAAAAGAAGCAGTTTGAATAGAACATCTTACCACTAGAATATAGAGAAAACAAAGATGGCTTGCCCAAATGTACATGGCATGGAAGGTCTTAGCTGTAAAGGTCTGAACTTGTGGAACTGCCACTGCCACTTTTACTCAGTCTCTTTTCTCAAAACAAATACATGATAGATGATACTCAGTGATTATTAAAGGCGGTGACATGTGTGTTTTATGTTGTAGCTTTGTTGATGTTATATTTTGGAATAGTTTGATTTCTTTAAGAAATTGTAGTGTAGTGGATTGGTGAATAGGATAGATACTATTTGCATATGTTAAGCAGTAGAGATATAAGGTGTATAGTAAACTAAGAGACAAGCAGAAGTTGACAACTGATCACGTGTCGGAGAACAGCACAATACAATAATATGGTGTCACCAATAGGATGTTTCAAGTTGCTTGGATGAACCAGAATTTGTTGAGACTTCGATTTGGTGTTTTGCAGCCCAGGCTAAGGCTAAATGATTGAAAGATAATCAAGCAGCTGTCTATATTTCTGAGATGAGGTATTATGTACACTATTTACATTATTCGGACTATTGTGCTCATCTTTGTCGCCATATTTATTATAACATTTCGGCCGTTGTACGCTCCGGCCTTCTTTAGGTGGTTGGAATGTTGAACTGAACCCTTTATTTCACTCAAGGACATATAGCACAGTAGATAAAGGTGTTAGATCCAGTGACAGGACCCAAACAGTGTGAGTTCAATACCCGGTTAAGGCAGTGGAGAATTTTCAGAAGGAAATTAACAGGAGATAACTGATAACAGACATCCATTAAACTGTTAGACATTTTCATGACGGTCGTCTTCGAGTATAGATCCAGAGGTTGGCAGTGAATATTTCGGAGACAGTAAGAAAGCGTAGTTCAGGTTCGCAGTGGATATCGTAGCAAATTAGCAGAGCGTAGTTCTTCCTTTTATCATCTTCGCCTGTCAAGTTGGCACTGGTCCTTCTGTAGGGTAAACAAAGATGGCCGCCTTTATACACGACGCATACAATGTTCTGCGGCTTCTGATTGGTTAAACTTCTATTGGTAGACTATAAAGGAAGTTAAGTCATCTGGATTGTCTCACTAGTCATATACCCAAAAAAAACGTAACATAAACATGGCACGTGGAACTAGAACAGTCTACCCCAGTGAGTGAAATAAAGGGTTCAGTTTGACATTCCAACCACCTGAAGAAGGCCGGAGCACACAATGGCTGAAACATTGTAATAAATAAGGTGACAAAGATGAGGACAATAGTCCGAATAATGTAAATAATATAATCAGGCAAGAGGGATAGAAAATTAAATAAATTCACCTTTTTCGAATTTCGGAAGGTTGGGAAGCTATAATGAAAATTTCTGTTATGGCATACCGCAAACAATTGGAGAATTTGACTTTAGATGAAATTTTCAGAAATTATAAGTTTACAATCTAAAAAGAAACTCATCGTGGGAGGAGTGATAACCGGTTAGCTTTTTTTGTCGTTAGATTTTTCAATCCCCTACTTTATGTCTGATAACTTTTTCTTTCCTATCCTTACTCTCCCTCTTCATTTGTTTATATATTTTTGTATATATTTATACATACTTTTGAAATGTTCATTTTTAAAGCTTAATTCCACTGACATTGAAAGTAAACAATGAAGGAGTCTTAAAGAAAATGGTAACATAAAGAACAATTATATTCAGAAACAGTTGAAATTCCATGGACACAATGAGGAAGAAGGGCTTGGAAAACTTAATCCTCACATAGCATATTGAGGTCAAGAGAGATGGTAGAACATGGGGAGAGTCTTAGCAAAGGGAGAAAAACTGCTAAGAGTCACAAGTTTAAGAAATTTGTGGAGAGTTATTAACACCCATGTTCTGAAGGAATGTGGTATATACAAGAAGAACAATGGCTCAAAAAATAAAAATCTTTGAAAATAATTCATGAAAATTGAAAGTACTTAAACATTGGACAATTTATATGGAAATATATACTATCATGATTAAAAGGATGTGTCATTGTAGGTCTAAGCCTAAAAATGTTGTATGACTTTACCAATAAGCTTTTCATTGTACCACAAAACCTAAAAAGTTGTGTCATTGTACCACAAAGCCTAAAATGTTGTGTCATTGTACCAATAAGCCTAAAAAGTTTCATTGTACCAATGATCCGAAAAAGTTGTCATTGTACCAATAAGCCTAAAAAATTGTGTCATTGTACCAATAATCCCCAAAAATTGTGTCATTGTACCAATAAGCCCCAAAAGTTGTGTCATTGTACCAATAAGCCCCAAAAGTTGTGTCATTGTACCAATAAGCCCCAAAAGTTGTATTTGTACCAATAAGCCCAAAAAGTTGCCATTGTACCAATAAGCCCAAAAAGTTGTGTCATTGTACCAATAAGCCTAAAAAGTGTCATTGTACCAATGATCCAAAAAGTTGTGTCATTCTACCAATAAGCCCAAAAAGTTGCCATTGTACCAATAAGCCCAAAAAGTTGCCATTGTACCAATAAGCCCCAAAAGTTGTATTTGTACCAATAAGCCCAAAACATTGTGTCATTGTACCAATAAGCCCAAAAAGTTGTGTCATTGTACCAATCAGGCCAAAAAGTTGTGTCATTGTACCAATAAGCCCCCAAAATTGTGTCATTCTACCAATTAGCCTAAAACGTTGTCATGGTACCAATAAGCGTAAAAAATTATGTCATTGTACCAGTAAGCCTAAAAAATTATGTCATTGTACCAATAAGCCAGAAAATTGTGTCATTGTACCAAGAAAGCCTAAAAAATTGTCATTGTACCCAGAAAGCCTAAAAAATTGTGTCACTGTACCAATAAGCCTAAAAAATTGTCATTGTACCACAAAGCCTAAAAAGTTGTGTCATTGTACCACAAAGCCAAAAAAGTTGTCATTGTACCAGTACGCCTAAAAAGTTGTGTCATTATACCAATAAGCCTAAAAATCTCATTGTACCAATAAGCCCCAAAAATTGTGTCATTGTACCAATAAGCCCCCAAAATTGTATCATTGTACCAATAAACCCCCAAAATTGTGTCATTGTACCAATAATCCTCAAAAATTGTGTCATTGTACCAATAATCCTAAAAAGTTGTCACTGTACCAATAAGCCCCAAAAGTTGTGTCATTGTACCAATAAGCCTAAAAAGTGTCATTGTACGAATGATCCAAAAAAGTTGTCATTGTACCAATAAGCCCCAAAAGTTGTTTCATTGTACCAATAAGCCTAAAAAGATGTGTCGTTATACCAATAAGCCTAAAAAGTGTCATTGTACCAATCAGCCTAAAACGTTGTCATGGTACCAATAAGCGTAAAAAATTGTCATTGCACCAATAAGCCCTAAAAGTTGTGTCATTGTACCAATAAGCCTAAAAAGTGTCATTGTACCAATAATCCCAAAAAGTTGTCATTGCACCAATAAGCCCCAAAAGTTGTGTCATTGTACCAATGAGCCTAAAAAGTGTCATTGTACCAATCAGCCTAAAACGTTGTCTTGGTACCAATAAGCGTAAAAAATTGTGTCATTGTACAAATAAACCTAAAAAATTGTGTCTTTGTACCAATAAGCCTAAAAAATTGTCATTGTACCAATAAGCCTAAAAAATTGTGTCATTGTACCTATGAGCCTAAAAAATTGTGTCACTGTACCACAAAGCCTAAGAAATTGTCATTGTACCACAAAGCCTAAAAAGTTGTGTCATTATACCAATAAGCCTAAAAATCTCATTGTACCAATAAGCCCAAAAAATTGTCATTGTACCAATAATCCCAAAAAGTTGTGTCATTGTACCAATAATCCCAAAAAGTTGTCATTGTACCAATAATCCCCAAAAATTGTGTCATTGTACCAATAATCCCCAAAAGTTCTGTCATTGTACCATTAAGCCCAAAAAGTTGTCATTGTACCAATAAGCCCAAAAGTTGTCATTGTACCAATGATCCAAAAAGTTGTGTCATTGTACCAATAAGCCCAAAAAGTTGTGTCATTGTACCAATAAGCCCCAAAAATTGTGTCATTGTACCAATGATCCGAAAAGGTTTTCACTGTAACAATAAGCCCAAAAAGTTGTCACTGTACCAATAAGCCCCAAAAGTTGTGTCATTGCACCAATAATCCCCAAAAGTTGTCATTGCACCAATAAGCCCCAAAAGTTGTGTCATTGTACCAATAAGCCCAAAAAATTGTGTCATTGTACCAATAAGCCCAAAAAGTTGTGTCATTGTACCAATAAGCCCAAAAAGTTGTGTCATTGTGCCAATAATCCCAAAAAGTTGTCATTGTACCAATAATCCCAAAAAATTGTGTCATTGTACCAATAATCCCCAAAAGTTGTGTCATTGTACCATTAATATCTCCTCAAAGAAGTTAGAAAAGAATTGAACTTAACTTCCTCATCTTGGGAGCATAGTGTATGTGCTATCACCTTTAACGAGTCAATGAACAAAATATAAGAAATCGGTTAACTGCATACACTGGGGTCAGGGGCTCTTTGACATTTAATGTATGGCCTGTGTAAATTTGTTGACTATGCTTTTTTTCTCCTTAAAATCACACACACACACACACACACATTTCCTTATCTATTTATCTCTCTCTCTCTCTTTCCATATATATATATATATATATATATATATATATAAAGAAATATAGTCTTAAGGTGTGCTATATTTATGGGATAAAGTGCTCAATATCAGAGATAGAGCATGTCTAAATATAAAAGTGAACATTGAAGTCAACACTTAGAGGTGACTGGCTGTTTCATGCTAGACTCGTGGCCTGATGATTGTGTCTAGCATGAAACAGCCTGTCACCTCTAAGTGTTGACTTCAATGTTCAATTATATATATATATAATATTAAAAAAGTTAATGGTCAGAGTTGAATTAGACCAGGAAACAGTAGTATTAAAAAGTGGTATATATATATATATATATATATATATATATGTATATAGCCGGCTATATATGTATATGTTTTATATTGAACTTTATTTTTTGAACTATAAACTAGATAAATCAAAACGGTAATTATTTTTGATTCAGCCTAATCTGATGGATAAAGAACTTTCTTTTTTTTTTTTTTTCAAGTTTCCTTTTTTCTCACTGCATTACATTTTGAATTTGTCAATTGTTATTGTTTTGCGTTTATTATCATGATTTCTTTTTCTTTTGCTAGGACTGCCCTTGAGACAGATTTGCGAATTGAACGAGAATGGCGTGGCACTCTGCAGAAGACTCTGGAGCAAGAAAGACAAAATGTCATGTCAGTGCAGATGGAACTGCAACAGATGACAGAAATTCAAAAAGTAAATTCTTTGATTTTCTTTATTAAAAACAATTATTGATGGGGGATAGAATGATTATTTCGATTTTAAATATGGACATTTTAAAAAGTAGAAATTTTCATAATACATTGAATTAGATTAAAACAAAAATGAGGAGAAAGCAAAAGAAAAAGAAAAAGCTATTGGATATTATCAGTTCTCACACTTCAGACATCAAAACATTTATACATGCACAGTGATTAAAATCAAGGAAAAAAAATATTACCAAAGAATTGGCACTATGATTCAAGAATAGATAACATTAAGAATCAGCAACCATTCTTTTTTTATCGTTATTTTTATATATATATATATATATATATATATATATATATAATACTAATACGTTATATATATATATATAATACTAATACATTATATATATATATATATAATACTAATACATTATATATATATATATATAATACTAATACGTTATATATATATATATATATAATACTAATACGTTATATATATATATATATATAATACTAATACGTTATATATATATATATATATATATATATATATATATAATACTAATACTTTTTATGTATACAAAGTATTATATATACACAATTCTAAAATAAATAAAATTCCAATATATATATAATTCTAAAATAAATATAATTCTAATATATATATATATATATATATATAATTGTAATATATATATATATATATATATATATAATTCTAATATATATATATATATATATATATATAATTCTAATATATATATATATATGTATATATATATAATTCTAATATATGTATATATATATAATTCTAATATATATATATATATGTATATATATATAATTCTAATATATGTATATATATATAATTCTAATATATATATATATATATATATACATATATATAATTCTAATATATATATGTATATATATATAATTCTAATATATATATATATATATATATATATATATAATTCTAATATATATATATATATATGTATATATATATAATTCTAATATATATTTATATATATATGTATATATATATATAATTCTAATATATATATATATATATATATATATATATATATATATATAATTCTAATATATATATAAATATATATATAATTCTAATATATATATATATATATATATATGTATCCTTGTGCAGGTATGCAGAAAATAGAAAAGAACACGTTGGGTGCATAATCCGGGGTTCCTTAGTATTTTTGTTTTTATTTTTAAAAAACAGTGCTCCATACAGAAGTAGAGCTTATATTATAATAATATTTTTTGTTTAAAATTATGATTCCTTCGCTACATAAGAGTTCTCATGTTTCAAAAACGTGAGCCGAAATCATCCAAATTATTTGGATGATTTCGGCTCACGTTTTTGAAACATGAGAACTCTTATGTAGCGAAGGAATCATATTTTTAAACAAAAAATATTATTATAATATATATATATATATATATATATATATATAATTCTAATATATATATATATATATATATAATTCTAATATATATATATATATATATATATATAATTCTAATATATATATATATGTATATATATAATTCTAATATATATATATATGTATATATATAATTCTAATATATATATATGTATATATATAATTCTAATATATATATATATATAATTCGAATATATATATATATATAATTCTAATATATATATATATGTATATATATAATTCTAATATATATATATATATAATTCGAATATATATATATATATATATAATTCTAATATATATATATATATATATATATATATAATTCTAATATATATATATATATATATAATTCGAATATATATATATATATATATATATATATATATATAATTCTAATATATATATATATATATATATAATTCTAATATATATATATATATATATATATAATTCTAATATATATATGTATATGTATAATTCTAATATATATACGTATATGTATAATTCTAATATATATATATGTATATGTATAATTCTAATATATATATATGTATATATATAATTCTAATATATATATATGTATATATATAATTCTAATATATATATATATGTATATATATAATTCTAATATATATATATATGTATATATGTATATATATAATTCTAATATATATATATATAATTCTAATATATATATATATGTATATATGTATATATATAATTCTAATATATATATATATAATTCTAATATATATATATATATATATATGTATATATATAATTCTAATATATATATATAATTCTAATATATATATATATATATATATATATATAATTCTAATATATATATATGTAATTCTAATATATATATATATATGTATATATATAATTCTAATATATATAATTCTAATATATATATATATATATAATTCTAATATATATATATATATATATATATATATATGTATATATATAATTCTAATATATATATATGTATATATATATTTCTTATATATATATATATATATATATATATGTATATATATAATTCTAATATATATATATGTATATATATATTTCTTATATATATATATATATATGTATATATATAATTCTAATATATATATATATATATATATATATAATTCTAATATATATATATATATATATAATTCTAATATATATATATATATATATAATTCTAATATATATATATATATAATTCTAATATATATATATATATATATATAATTCTAATATATATATATATATATATATATATATAATTCTAATATATATATATAATTCTAATATATATATATAATTCTAATATATATATATATATAATTCTAATATATATATATATATATATAATTCTAATATATATATATATATATAATTCTAATATATATATATATATATATATAATTCTAATATATATATATATATAATTCTAATATATATATATATATATATAATTCTAATATATATATATATATATATATAATTCTAATATATATATATATATATATAATTCTAATATATATATATATATATATATAATTCTAATATATATATATATATAATTCTAATATATATATATATATAATTCTAATATATATATATAGATATATAATTCTAATATATATATATATATATATATATATAATTCTAATATATATATATATATATATATATAATTCTAATATATATATATATATATATATATATAATTCTAATATATATATATATATATATATATATAATTCTAATATATATATATATATATATATATATAATTCTAATATATATATATATATATATATATATAATTCTAATATATATATATATATATATATATAATTCTAATATATATATATATATATATATATATAATTCTAATATATATATATATATATATATATATATAATTCTAATATATATATATATATATATATATATAATTCTAATATATATATATATATATATATATATATAATTCTAATATATATATATATATATATATATATATATAATTCTAATATATATATATATATATATATATATATAATTCTAATATATATATATATATATAATTCTAATATATATATATATATATATATAAGATGGAGGGTGTTATAATGATCAAACATAGTAGCTGTAGATGTTCTATGTACATTGACTCAAAGCTTCCCATGATCTATAATTATAGCTCTCTTTATGCTAATTACCTATTAGCTAAACCAATCCCATTACATCACCCTGAATCTTTTTGGTCTCACACCCTGCATGGATCTATGACTTCTCCTACATTCCCTCCCTGTCTCACTGGTTTTATGAGTATTTCGCGTTTTGTGGGGACCTTGACCTAGTTCTTTTATTCTCAGTGTCCCATGTTACGTACTCCGCGTCTTCCAAAGAACTTTGATCATCCAATGATTCCTCTGCCCTGCTTTCTTCTTCACCTACATCGTCGTTCAAACTAGCTTTGGTTTGTAATTCCTCATAATTTTGGCATGCCCTTGTCTTCATGGGCAACAATATTTTTACTTTTCTTGCATGTTAATACTGTGTTGTATCCTCTTCACATGAAATTCACCTTTTTCATCTCATTTTCTTTATTTTGTATCGTATGTTTTTATTAATAGAGTAAGATATGGTAAATAAAGCTCTAATCTGTCCATTAATGCAGATGAGATCTTTAATTTGTCAGCATGTGGTATCGTCCTGCAACCCAATAATATTCTTGGTAGGAAAGTTTCAATCTTTTCTTGCTGAGAAGAAAATGCTTTCAATCACATCTTTATTGTTTGGACCATTCATTCAGCAATCCCATTTGATTGATGGTGGTACTGGGGTGTTTTATATAGGACAGTCAATCTTCGTTAACCACGAGCATAGACTTTTGTCACAGAATTCGGGAGCATTTTCAGTTACCAATGTTTTTGTTACTCCATTTCTTGCAAATATTATGTTGGTGCAAAAATAATGACATAATAATGTCGTTTTTTGACGTATTTTTTAACGTCAAAAAACGACATTATTGCGTCATTATTTTTTGCACCAACCTAATATTATGTGTAATATTTGTTTTACAGTAACAGATTTTTTATCCTAAACTTGGAGAACTTCAGTCCAGGCAAAAAAATTTCAACCTGTATTAGACATAAACCTACTCTGTTAACTTGTGTGAGATCCATTTGAACCGAAGACCATGGTTCAGTTTCCTTAGGCCAATACTGTAACTTATTGTGGCAAAAATTCATTATTTTGGCATATTTGCATACATAATTCTCTATATCTTGGGCGTGTCCCGATCACTAAGATTCCAGTTTTAATCATTTAAGCTTCTTTTCTACATTTTTCCAGTGGTACCACTAAATCCCCACTACAAATTAGACTATTTTCTATTGATAGTTTGTCTGGTTTCTTTGTATGGTCTTTTTGCTTTTGAACACTTACCCTATTTATTGTTCTTTATTCTCAATAAAATTTGACTTAAGACTGGATCTTGTAACATCTCCATAACTAGGCTATTTATGAGCAACACATCCATTTCCACCCAATGCAAAAATTCATCCTCAATTTATTTTTGTTTTTTCATTTTGTTCCTTTTCAAATTGTAGCTGGGACAATGTGTCTACGTGTGGTATCATCTTTTCCCTTCATGTATTCTATATCATAATCAAAAGCCATTAACTTAATATTCTGGATAATGTAACTTTCAGTAGTTCTTTCCTGGGATAGAATATAAATTCTTAATAAGGCTTATGATCAAATCTCAACAAAAATTTTTTTCCTAATAAAAATTGTCTTGCTCTGGTCATACTCCATGCAATCGCAAGTGCTTCCTTTTTTATATTAGAGTAGTTCAATTCAGTTGGTGTCAATATCCAGGAAAGATAGATCACCGGGTGTCCTTCCTGGCCACTTGCATCTGTGGTTAATGTAATGTCCTTTCGAGGGTCAAAAATCTTAACCACAAGTTTTTTTAGATACAGCTTCTTTTAACTTAATGAGGGCTATTTGGTGTGTACTCATCCATTCAAGCTCCTCATTCTTTTTAGCAACTCAGAAAATGAAAATACTTCAATTCTTTCAGAATATTTTGACATGAATAAAAATTGGCTTATCCAAGAAATGATTCCAATTCTTTTTTTATTAGTTGTAGAAGATACATTTAATATTTTTTATATTAACATTGGGTCTGGCAAAGTACTGTTTTCTGAAATTTGGTAGCACAAGAATGTTAATTCTTTGCAATTAAATATGCACTTATCTTCGTTTATCATCATTCCTACCTTCTTCAAATTATCCATTACAAATTTAGTTTTTGTTTCAGTTCTTCTTCATTAGCCGCACCTAAACATATATCATTCCAAAAAATTATCATATTTTCTACTTTCCCTGCTAACAAATTTTCCATAGAGTTTTTAAAAAATCGAGCTGGCTGTCTTAATTCGAAATGGTAAGCGAGGCATCTAAGTAAGCCTATGGGAGAGTTTATTGTTGTGATTTCCTTAAATTCGCCATTTGAATTTAGTGGTATGCATTTTTTAAATCAATTTTCATAAAATATTTCATTCCTGCCAAAGAATGTAGTTTGTTTTCTATGTTTGGAATAGGGTTGGAATTCGAACATATGATTTATGCCTGTTTTGTCATCTCCACAAATTCTAAAATCACTATTAGGTTTTCTTAAAACCACAATATGCAATGCCCATTTGCTGTCTCCAGGTTCTACATATTGAAAAATGCCTTCTTCCACCATTTTTTGCAGCTTATCAACTACCATTGGCTTTATATGAACAGGAAGCCTATGACATTCAAAATACAATGGATTGATATTTCTTTTTAACTTAAGGTTCACTTTATAGTTTTTTAATATCCCAGTTTTGGGACTTCCTGTATTCATATCATTAAGTAAATATGCTATTAATATTTATCAAATCAGTTCCTACTAAACCGTGACTTTTTATACAGTCTACAACCATAAAAGTGACAGTTTCAAACCTATTTTTTGTTTCAAAAATGCCTTGAAAGCATACTAATGTTTTTATACACATTGCATGAAACTGTCTTAATCTTACTAAGTTTTTCTTTAATTTTGGTTTCGATAATTGTTTCCAAAAATTCTTTGGAATAAGGGTCACTTCGCTTCCAGTGTCAGCTTGCATTTTTAAGTCTACACCATTTAATTTAATATTCATGGAGGTGTTCTTTTTGTTTCTATCAAAAAAAAATGTTTGACTTTTTACATTTGTATCTCGTATTCTATATATAACTTGAAAGTGATTTTTCTTTTTGCACTTATTACATGTCGGTCCCCATGCTAGACATTTCTCCCTCTTTGATTCATGTCTATTAGCTAAACCAATCCCATTACAGAGGTTTTGAATGATTGATTGATTAATTGGTTTGTTTAATGGCATATCAACTCCTTATAGGTCATTTAATGATGAAATTTAATTCTCTTGGGAGATTTGAAGTAATAAAACACAATTGTATACATGGTAGATGATAGACGTAGTTATATTTTGGGATACAGTTTGATTTCTTTAAGACATTGTACAATATTATATGGATTAATGTCATGAAAGAGTTATTTTGTGTTAATTGATTGGTGGATTTTGTTTAGTGGCATATCAGCACCTCTAGGGATTATCTAATGTTAAAATCTAAATAATTTGAATGTAGTTGTATGCTTTCAACTACAGTATTGCTGGTCATTTTTTTTTATATAAAATGTATTGCTGATACCTTTTTCTATACAAAGGTATTTTTATACTTTCATAATATTTTGTTTGTGGCTTAATAGCTGGGACACTAACTGCTCCTTTTGAGCTTACAATGTCAACCAGTCTTTTTCTATGATGTTTAAGAAGTTATTGGCAGTTGAGTGCCAATTTTTGACCATTCTTCTTGGCAAAACTCTCATAATTGCTGGATTTTACCTGGGTTTCTTGCAAGTACTGCCTTCTTTCACTTGAATCACAGATTTTCAATTGGCTTTAGATCTGGACTTTGACGAGGCCATTCTAAAACTTGGAATTTCTTTTTGCGAGCCTATTCTTTTGTGCATTTGTTTTTATGCTTCTTTCATCGTCCTGTTGGAAGTTCCAGCCCTGACCTGAACCCAAGTTTTGAACAGCGAGAACAAGGCACTTTCATTCAAAATTGCTTAGTGTCTTGCAGAGTCCATTGTGCCATCAATGCATACTATTGTGCCTGTTCCAGCTGCAATAAAACAACCCACCAAATCATAATACTGTCATTGCCATGTTTAAGGATTCATATCAAATTCATCTCTTCAAAAGCCTTACCAGATATACCACCTATTGTTTCTCTCAATAAGCTCTAGTTTCGGCTCATCTGACCATAAAACCTTTTGCCAAAATGCTTTTGACTTGTTAATATTAGCTTTGGCATAGTTGAGCATGCTTGTGCGATGTCGTAAGCAGTGGCTTTTTCTAGGCATTCTACCATGAAGTTCAGCATTGTTCAGATTTCGTCGCTCTGTAGATGGTATGCACATTGATTCTGACATTGACCAATGAGCAATGGAGAACAATAAAGGTCACAGCAGGATTTATCTGAGCTTGACGAACTAGATGTCTATTTGCTTTTGCTGTTCTTTTTCACGGATGACCACTTCTTCATCATACCAAAGACCTTCCATTTATAAATAATTTGTTGCACAGTGGAGCAGTGCACTCCAAATCATTTTGATAGATTTTTGTAGACTTCTCCATCAACTTTGCGTTTTTTAAAGCTTCAGGAAGTTCTTTTGATTTTTGTATATATATTTTTTTTAAATTTAGCCTCTATTTTTGACAAATATTTCTTCAATCTTCTATTTCTATCTAAGAAATTCAGACAACTTAAGACTATTACTACTCGTGGAAAAGCAAGGGAAATAAGATGAAAGAAATACTAGTGAAAAATGAATAATAATTGACAAGGTTTCATCTAAGAAATTCAGACAACTTAAGACTATTACTACTTGGTGGAAAAGCAAGGGAAATAAGATGAAAGAAATACTAGTGAAAAATGAATAATAATTGACAAGGTTTCATCTAAGAAATTCAGACAACTTAAGACTATTACTACTTGGTGGAAAAGCAAGGGAAATAAGATGAAAGAAATACTAGTGAAAAATGAATAATAATTGACAAGGTTTCATCTAAGAAATTCAGACAACTTAAGACTATTACTACTTGGTGGAAAAGCAAGAGAAATAAGATGAAAGAAATACTAGTGAAAAATGAATAATAATTGACAAGGTTTCATCTAAGAAATTCAGACAACTTAAGACTATTACTACTTGGTGGAAAAGCAAGAGAAATAAGATGAAAGAAATACTAGTGAAAAATGAATAATAATTGACAAGGCTTCATCTAAGAAATTCAGACAACTTAAGACTATTACTACTTGTTGGAAAAGCAAGGGAAATAAGATGAAAGAAATACTAGTGAAAAATGAATAATAATTGACAAGGTTTCATCTAAGAAATTCAGACAACTTAAGACTATTACTACTTGGTGGAAAAGCAAGAGAAATAAGATGAAAGAAATACTAGTGAAAAATGAATAATAATTGACAAGGTTTCATCTAAGAAATTCAGACAACTTAAGACTATTACTACTTGGTGGAAAAGCAAGAGAAATAAGATGAAAGAAATACTAGTGAAAAATGAATAATAATTGACAAAGCTTCATCTAAGAAATTCAGACAACTTAAGACTATTACTACTTGGTGGAAAAGCAAGGGAAATAAGATGAAAGAAATACTAGTGAAAAATGAATAATAATTGACAAGGTTTCATCTAAGAAATTCAGACAACTTAAGACTATTACTACTTGGTGGAAAAGCAAGAGAAATAAGATGAAAGAAATACTAGTGAAAAATGAATAATAATTGACAAGGTTTCATCTAAGAAATTCAGACAACTTAAGACTATTACTACTTGGTGGAAAAGCAAGAGAAATAAGATGAAAGAAATACTAGTGAAAAATGAATAATAATTGACAAGGTTTCATCTAAGAAATTCAGACAACTTAAGACTATTACTACTTGGTGGAAAAGCAAGAGAAATAAGATGAAAGAAGTACTAGTGAAAAATGAATAATAATTGACAAGACTTCATCTAAGAAATTCAGACAACTTAAGACTATTACTACTCGTGGAAAAGCAAGGGAAATAAGATGAAAGAAATACTAGTGAAAAATGAATAATAATTGACAAGGTTTCATCTAAGAAATTCAGACAACTTAAGACTATTACTACTTGGTGGAAAAGCAAGGGAAATAAGATGAAAGAAATACTAGTGAAAAATGAATAATAATTGACAAGGTTTCATCTAAGAAATTCAGACAACTTAAGACTATTACTACTTGGTGGAAAAGCAAGGGAAATAAGATGAAAGAAATACTAGTGAAAAATGAATAATAATTGACAAGGTTTCATCTAAGAAATTCAGACAACTTAAGACTATTACTACTTGGTGGAAAAGCAAGAGGAATAAGATGAAAGAAATACTAGTGAAAAATGAATAATAATTGACAAGGTTTCATCTAAGAAATTCAGACAACTTAAGACTATTACTACTTGGTGGAAAAGCAAGAGAAATAAGATGAAAGAAATACTAGTGAAAAATGAATAATAATTGACAAGGCTTCATCTAAGAAATTCAGACAACTTAAGACTATTACTACTTGTTGGAAAAGCAAGGGAAATAAGATGAAAGAAATACTAGTGAAAAATGAATAATAATTGACAAGGTTTCATCTAAGAAATTCAGACAACTTAAGACTATTACTACTTGGTGGAAAAGCAAGAGAAATAAGATGAAAGAAATACTAGTGAAAAATGAATAATAATTGACAAGGTTTCATCTAAGAAATTCAGACAACTTAAGACTATTACTACTTGGTGGAAAAGCAAGAGAAATAAGATGAAAGAAATACTAGTGAAAAATGAATAATAATTGACAAGGCTTCATCTAAGAAATTCAGACAACTTAAGACTATTACTACTTGGTGGAAAAGCAAGGGAAATAAGATGAAAGAAATACTAGTGAAAAATGAATAATAATTGACAAGGTTTCATCTAAGAAATTCAGACAACTTAAGACTATTACTACTTGGTGGAAAAGCAAGAGAAATAAGATGAAAGAAATACTAGTGAAAAATGAATAATAATTGACAAGGTTTCATCTAAGAAATTCAGACAACTTAAGACTATTACTACTTGGTGGAAAAGCAAGAGAAATAAGATGAAAGAAATACTAGTGAAAAATGAATAATAATTGACAAGGTTTCATCTAAGAAATTCAGACAACTTAAGACTATTACTACTTGGTGGAAAAGCAAGAGAAATAAGATGAAAGAAATACTAGTGAAAAATGAATAATAATTGACAAGGCTTCATCTAAGAAATTCAGACAACTTAAGACTATTACTACTTGGTGGAAAAGCAAGAGAAATAAGATGAAAGAAATACTAGTGAAAAATGAATAATAATTGACAAGGCTTCATCTAAGAAATTCAGACAACTTAAGACTATTACTACTTGGTGGAAAAGCAAGAGAAATAAGATGAAAGAAATACTAGTGAAAAATGAATAATAATTGACAAGGCTTCATCTAAGAAATTCTGACAACTTAAGACTATTACTACTTGGTGGAAAAGCAAGAGAAATAAGATGAAAGAAATACTAGTGAAAAATGAATAATAATTGACAAGGCTTCATCTAAGAAATTCAGACAACTTAAGACTATTACTACTTGGTGGAAAAGCAAGAGAAATAAGATGAAAGAAATACTAGTGAAAAATGAATAATAATTGACAAGGCTTCATCTAAGAAATTCAGACAACTTAAGACTATTACTACTTGGTGGAAAAGCAAGAGAAATAAGATGAAAGAAGTACTAGTGAAAAATGAATAATAATTGACAAGACTTCATCTAAGAAATTCAGACAACTTAAGACTATTACTACTTGGTGGAAAAGCAAGAGAAATAAGATGAAAGAAATACTAGTGAAAAATGAATAATAATTGACAAGGCTTCATCTAAGAAATTCAGACAACTTAAGACTATTACTACTTGGTGGAAAAGCAAGAGAAATAAGATGAAAGAAATACTAGTGAAAAATGAATAATAATTGACAAGGCTTCATCTAAGAAATTCAGACAACTTAAGACTATTACTACTTGGTGGAAAAGCAAGAGAAATAAGATGAAAGAAATACTAGTGAAAAATGAATAATAATTGACAAGGCTTCATCTAAGAAATTCAGACAACTTAAGACTATTACTACTTGGTGGAAAAGCAAGAGAAATAAGATGAAAGAAGTACTAGTGAAAAATGAATAATAATTGACAAGACTTCATCTAAGAAATTCAGACAACTTAAGACTATTACTACTTGGTGGAAAAGCAAGAGAAATAAGATGAAAGAAATACTAGTGAAAAATGAATAATAATTGACAAGGCTTCATCTAAGAAATTCAGACAACTTAAGACTATTACTACTTGGTGGAAAAGCAAGAGAAATAAGATGAAAGAAATACTAGTGAAAAATGAATAATAATTGACAAGGCTTCATCTAAGAAATTCTGACAACTTAAGACTATTACTACTTGGTGGAAAAGCAAGAGAAATAAGATGAAAGAAATACTAGTGAAAAATGAATAATAATTGACAAGGCTTCATCTAAGAAATTCAGACAACTTAAGACTATTACTACTTGGTGGAAAAGCAAGAGAAATAAGATGAAAGAAATACTAGTGAAAAATGAATAATAATTGACAAGGCTTCATCTAAGAAATTCAGACAACTTAAGACTATTACTACTTGGTGGAAAAGCAAGAGAAATAAGATGAAAGAAGTACTAGTGAAAAATGAATAATAATTGACAAGACTTCATCTAAGAAATTCAGACAACTTAAGACTATTACTACTTGGTGGAAAAGCAAGAGAAATAAGATGAAAGAAATACTAGTGAAAAATGAATAATAATTGACAAGGCTTCATCTAAGAAATTCAGACAACTTAAGACTATTACTACTTGGTGGAAAAGCAAGAGAAATAAGATGAAAGAAATACTAGTGAAAAATGAATAATAATTGACAAGGCTTCATCTAAGAAATTCAGACAACTTAAGACTATTACTACTTGGTGGAAAAGCAAGAGAAATAAGATGAAAGAAATACTAGTGAAAAATGAATAATAATTGACAAGGCTTCATCTAAGAAATTCAGACAACTTAAGACTATTACTACTTGGTGGAAAAGCAAGAGAAATAAGATGAAAGAAGTACTAGTGAAAAATGAATAATAATTGACAAGACTTCATCTAAGAAATTCAGACAACTTAAGACTATTACTACTTGGTGGAAAAGCAAGAGAAATAAGATGAAAGAAATACTAGTGAAAAATGAATAATAATTGACAAGGCTTCATCTAAGAAATTCAGACAACTTAAGACTATTACTACTTGGTGGAAAAGCAAGAGAAATAAGATGAAAGAAATACTAGTGAAAAATGAATAATAATTGACAAGGCTTCATCTAAGAAATTCAGACAACTTAAGACTATTACTACTTGGTGGAAAAGCAAGAGAAATAAGATGAAAGAAATACTAGTGAAAAATGAATAATAATTGACAAGGCTTCATCTAAGAAATTCAGACAACTTAAGACTATTACTACTTGGTGGAAAAGCAAGAGAAATAAGATGAAAGAAATACTAGTGAAAAATGAATAATAATTGACAAGGCTTCATCTAAGAAATTCAGACAACTTAAGACTATTACTACTTGGTGGAAAAGCAAGAGAAATAAGATGAAAGAAATACTAGTGAAAAATGAATAATAATTGACAAGGTTTCATCTAAGAAATTCAGACAACTTAAGACTATTACTACTTGGTGGAAAAGCAAGAGAAATAAGATGAAAGAAATACTCTTCAAAAATTAATAATCATTGACAATAGAAAAATTGATAATGATTCAGGTAAGAGATTTTAAATATGAACATTTTTCCATTGTTCTGACCGTTTTTACTTGTATATATTCTTCAGGAATACCAATATTTGGAGCAATCACACATGAATTTACAACAAACAGTTGAAGAACAAGAAGCAACACTTGCAGAACTTGGAACTCACTTAAGTCAGTAAGTATAAGTGAAGCTAATAATAATTTTCTGATTCCTTTTTGTGTTTTAAAATCTCATTTTTCTCCTCTATTAACATTGCTTACATACACCTACATTTCTCATTCATTTAACATGCATTACCCCTACTTTTCTCATCTGTTAATATTCAATATCCTTACATTCATTACTCCTTTTAAAATTACGATTTGATTAAAATTTGTTACCCTTAGTTTTCTCCTCTATTAATGTTTGTTACCCATGCTATCTTCTCTTGCCATTCAAAACCCCTACATTTATCCAATGTTAACATTAAATATCCCTACCTTACTACTTCAAGAACATTCCTTAACTGCTATGTTTCTCTTGTAAATATTACACCTTGCTAACATTCTTTTTCTTTTAACATTCATTAACCTCAACTTTCTGCTGGTAACCTTTGTTAACTCTTACATTTCTCCTGGTAACAATCATTAACCACCATATTTCTCTTGTTAACATTAACCTCTGTTTCTCATGTTAACATTCCTTAACCACTGTTTCTCTTATTAGCATTCATTAACCCCTGTTTTTCCTACACTATTTACATTATTCGGCCTATCTTCATCTTTGTCGCCATATTAATTACAACGTTTTGTCCATTGTATGCTCTGGCCTTTTAGAATGTCGAACTGAACCCTTTATTTTGCTCACTAGGGTAGACTGTTCTAGTTCCACATTTATTGGGTGTCAGTTATCAGTTATATCCTGTTAATTCCCCTCTGTAAGTTCTCCACTGCCTTAATCAGGTATTGAACTCACACTCTTTGGGTCCTTTCACTGGATCTAACCAACGCCTTTATCCACTGTGCTATGTGTCCTTGAGCAATCATTTTTTTTACCAGTGCTCATATTGCAATTTTTTGCTGTTATCATTATTGTTGCTGATACATTAGGTTTATAATACCCAGAAATTCATACATAAATGTCCTCAAGATGTCACAATGGCCGAAACATTGTAATAAATATGACAACAAAGATGAGGACAGTAATCCTGAATAATGTAAATAGTGTACATAATACCTCATCTCAGAAATATAGACAGATTCTGAAAGGCTGAAATGTTGTAATAAATATGGTGACAAAGATGAGGAAAATAGTCCGAATAATGTAAATAGTGTACAAAATACCTCATCTCAAAAATATAGACAGATACTGAAAGGCCGAAATGTTGTAATAAATATGTCGACAAAGATGAGGACAATAGTCCGAATAATGTAAATAATGTACATAATACCTTATCTCAGAAATATAGACAGATAGCAGTTTTTCCTGTTAAAATTCATATATATATATATATATATATATATATATATATACCACCAAATTTTCCCTGTTAACGTTCATTAACCCTTATGTTTTTTCTTATTAATATTCATTACCAATAGATTTCTCCTGTTGACATTAAATAATGCCAATGTTTATCCTATTAACATTCATTACCCTTAGATTTCCCTGTTAACTTTCCTTACCCCCAGTTTTCTCCTGTTAAAATTCATATATATACCTCCAATTTTTTCCTGTTAACATTCATTACCCCTAGATTTCTCCTTGACACAGCATAGTAGCAACTGTTAGTCTCCCTGTTATCTCCAAATAGTGACCCCCCCAAACAAAACCAAAACTCTGTGAAAGTATAAAAATACATTTTTATAGTAAAAATACCAGCAATTCATTTTTATATAAAAAAATGAGAAACAATACATATTTATAGTAAAATTACCAACAACACATTTTAAAAACAAAATGACCAACAATATATTTTATCTGTAGTTGAAGGCAAACAATTCCGTTCAAAATATACTGTGATAGATATGAACTCGGATTGACTAAGATAGATAGATAGATCTGAACGGAGATAGATAAATAAATCTGAACTGATTGAGATAGATAGATATAGAGTGAGTGAGTGGTTGTGGGGATTACCTGCACTTGATCTACCAAGACGCCGTTAGGTGACACTGTTTAAGGATTATAAAAGAAGGAACAGAATCTTAATGCTCTTTCTTTCTTTTGCTCCAAGGTGTAGATGTGCCAACACACGAGCCTTCTCCCACAATGGGGAAGACTTCTTTCCTCCTGAGCTATGAACGACAGAACTTTCACACACATTTCTTTATAGCTAAGTTTTTAATATTTTCCCTTTCCTTTTCAGCTGTGAACACATTAGTATATTTCTCTCTTTTATTAATCATTTATTACTTATATAAAAATACCTAAAAATATCTCCATCTTGATATATATTCCATTTACCTCTTTACTTAATTGCTATTGTTCTCAGGTCATCATTGATGGAGTGGTAGGACCTATTAGGGTCGCAGCTATGGGCAAAGAGTAAACCCCCAAACAAAAACAAAAGACTATTAAAGTATAAAAATACATTTTTATAGTAAAAATACCAGCAATTCATTTTTATATATAAAAAAAAAAAAGAGAAACAATACATATTTATAGTAAAATTAGCAAACAATACATTTTTAAAACAAAATGACCAACAATATATTTTATCTGCAGTTGAAGCCATAAAATTGTGTTCAAAATATTTAGATTTAGGTATTAATCCATAGAGGTGTTGATATGCTGCTAAACGAAATCAACCATAAATTTGTTATAATTTTCATTGTATTTAATGTTTACGAGGTTTATCTCATAAGCTGTTGATAGAATTTTTATTCTTTTGACTGTAAAAAAAAATCTTAGAAATTTACTTTTCCTTTTTTTTTTTTTTTTGTGTGTGTGTGTGTGTGTTGTGTTCTGAATTTTGATGTAATCCTCATGGTAAATTAAGTAAGACTGAAATTTGTTAAATAAAGATTCTAAATTTTCATATTGCAGTTTTTCTGTAGAAAGATGCTCCATACTTGAGTTGATCAGTTAACTTTACCATTCTGTATGTGATTTCATTTGCTGTACAAAAGATTTAGCCTGTTATTGAAGGTGACTTTGATTGATGAACAATAATTTGTTTGAAAATTCATTGTAGTGTTGTCATATCCTACTATGGCAACACAAAACAACTTTGAGCAAAAATTATGAGTAAGGATACTGCACTTGAGAGGCCTTGAAAAAGAATGCAGTGGAAAGGGAAGTAATATTAATAATGCAGAGTGCTAAAGGTTAAGATAGCATTCGCATCAAGATATTTCTTGTGAATAATCACTGTTATAAAAATATGACAAGATTCACTATATTCAAGATATGCGAATATTAGTAATTTACCTTTGTTTGTGTATGTTGGACACTTGCTTGTGTGGCTGCAACAAATTGATAATCTCTTATTGTTTTCTTTTCTAGATCCAAACTGAAAGTGGAGGACATGAAAGAAGCTCAGTCAGCTATCCGTGAAGCTCAATGGGCAAGTGATCGAGAAAGCAAACAGTGTAAACAGTGCAATAAACAATTTTCAGTGTCAAGGAGAAAGGTTAGTACAGGAAAATCATAATGCCATTTTTAAAAAGCGCTGTTATCACTCCAAGACTTTTTTAGGCAATCATTTTTTTTTTTATTTAAGATCATTTTGATCTTCTTGTAAAGAGTCATTATCATTCCAAGTGTTGTTCTGACTATTGATCTCATTCTTTTTCTTTAAGATACCTTCTATCATTTTGAGAAGAGTCATTATCATTGCAAGAGTTGTTCAGACTATTGATCTCATTCTTTTTGTTTAAGATACCTTCTATCATTTTGAGAAATATTTTTATCATTCATGTCATTATGCTATATAATATCCTACCATTTATTTATTAAATAAATCAAACTTTATTCCAAGATACAAAACTACATAAAACATTTATCACCACCTCTAGTAATTAGGTCCACACAAACATGTATATACACAAAAGCTGAGTATCATCTACCATGTATTCAATTGTGAAAGCAGAATAATATATCATATATTTATTACTTGAAGCCCCCAAGAAAATTTGATTTTGGCATTAAATGACTCATAAGGAGTTGATGTGTTGTTTGACAAACAAACTGAATCAAATCAGTTACCTTTGACCATATTTATCTTCTTGAAATTTCCTAACTTTCTTAGCATCCTAATATTTTTTACTGTCTTTATATTACTTTATGAACCAGCTAATATTTTGTACTGTTTTTATATTACTTTATGAACCAGCTAATATTTTGTACTGTTTTTATATTACTTTATGAACCAGCTAATATTTTGTACTGTCTTTATATTACTTTATGAACCAGCTAATATTTTGTACTGTCTTTATATTACTTTATGAACCAGCTAATATTTTGTACTGTCTTTATATTACTTTAGGAATCAGCTAATATTTTTAGCTGACTTTATCTTACTTTCCAAATCACTTCATATCTTCAGGTGTATTTTGATATCCTCTTTAAAGAAATACTTAGAATCTCCCCGCTTTTTTGTCTTAAATGACATTTGAAGCCTACAAATTAATTTTAAAAAATACTCAACGAAACTTAATGCAATTTTTGTTTTCTTCTTTTGCAGCACCATTGTAGACATTGTGGTTTCATCTTCTGTAATGAGTGTTCTGATAATAAAATGCCCTTACCGTCATCTGCTAAGCCTGGAAGAGTGTGTGACTCGTGCCATGTGTACCTTCTACAGCGGTACTCTGCGACTTAACTACATTTGGAGGACACCAGTCTACAAAGCAAATTACAATCTGTTAACGAGACCAAAAGAGAAAAACAAAAAACGTTTGTCTAACAAAATGAAAATTGGAGAAAAAATAAAAAAATTTGTTTTGATTTGCAATCAACTAAAAAAAATAGAAAAGAAAAAAACAAATTTAAACAAGAAAGGTTCCCAAAGAAAAAAATAATGGCTAATTCTTTTTTTACCTGATTTCATATTCTGAATACTCAGTTTTGAGTAAATTTATAGTTTTTTTTAAGATTGAGAAAACAAAAATTATATATATATATATATATATATCACAAGTAAATCTTCTGTCATATTTGGGAAAAACATCTTAAAAATCGATAGCTACAGGGTTGTTTGCTGTTATTGTACAATTCTGAGATGTTCACACGATTTCTAACCAGTGTCATCTTTAATTTACTTGGAGTAGGTTTGAATTGTGAAATCAGTTAAAGTAATTTTCCACACTTCCTTTATTCCTTTTGTTTATTTTATATTTATTTTCAAGTTTCAAAAATACACAGAAAACACATAAAATATCATTCTATTCTTCATAATTAAGCTTTTTATGCATGTACAGAATATAAAAACACACATTAATGATTTTATAAATGTGTCTAATTATATTAAATGCATGTTTAGAGATATATGTAATAGAAATAAAGAAAATATAGCAGAATTATTATTTTGGGATCAGTATTTCTTTTTACTTGATATTTGTAGCTTTCAGTCACAATTATTTAGTCCATCAGTCTCTGGCTGATAGTAAAGAACAAATACATTTTTCAAGCCTGTTTATTGCAATAAAAAACAGCAGAAATAAGATGAAAGAAATACTAGTGAAAAATGAATAATAATTGACAAGGTTTCATCTAAGAAATTTAGACAACTTAAGACTATTACTACTTGGTGGAAAAGCAAGAGAAATAAGATGAAAGAAATACTAGTGAAAAATGAATAATAATTGACAAGGCTTCATCTAAGAAATTCAGACAACTTAAGACTATTACTACTTGGTGGAAAAGCAAAGAGAAATAAGATGAAAGAAATACTTGTCAAAAATGAATAATAATTGACATGGCTTCATCTAAGAAATTCAAACAACTTAAGACTATTACTACTTGGTGGAAAAGCAAGAGAAATATGATTAAAGAAATACTCATTGAATATTATAATTAATAATAATGAATGCTCTAATACAATTTCAAGATAAAATTACTACTACTAATACTACTAGTGAAAATAAAATATTTGAAATTAAGATGAAATAAATAATTGTCAAAAATTTAATGGTTCAAAAGTTTTAATTAACAAAAAGATAATAAAGCTATTGGGAATTTTTTTTTTTTTTTCAGGGTTTTTTTTAGGCTGTTTTTTTGTGTTTGGTGTTTATAATGCAATAAAAAAATATTTTAATAATTAGTAAATATTGAAATTTTTTGAAAACTATAGTTGGAATATGAGTTCAGGTAAAATAAAAGAATTGCCAAAACACTTAACCTTCAATAACAGTGTCTTTTGCTCACTACTACCTTGCTGTCAGTGAATGGACTGCTAGGTTCACTTTTTCTCCACCAATGTCTCCTGCCCCTCCCTCTTCTGCCATTGCAACCTGCTATGAAAACCAATCATGTTTGTTTTTCTTTATTTTCTTAAAACTCTTATTCCTATAAAATAATCTGCTAGATTACTTGTTATCCTATAAACCTGTTCATTTCTTGTCCCTGAAATTTGCTTTGAATATTCAGCAAAAGAAAGAAAGGAAAAATTCGATAATTCTGTTTTTTTTTTTTTGTTTTTTTTCATTGGCTTAAAACAAAGAAGAGAATTGTTCCCCTTTGATGTTCCCTTCTAATTTTGTTTACATTAAGGAAAACAAAGTTGAGTTGATTACACTGACCAAAACCTAATTTAAGAGTGAAAAATTAAATTTTATAATGACCTTGAACCAATACAAGATAATTTTTAGCAGAAGGCATGAACATACATTTTACTCTTTCAATAAATTATCTGACATGACTATAAGTTTACTAAAAGCAATATATATAATATATATATATATATATATATATATATATATGTATGTTTGTGTGTGTGTATGTGTGTGTGCATGTATATATATATATGTAAAAAGACAAGAGGAAAAACTATTTTTAACCGCCATGCTTTGTCCTCTGAGGGTCTTTATCAAGGCAATGTAGGATTTATTTTGTTGCATGTGTTTGCATACAAAAGCAAGGATGTCATTGGTTTATCAAAGCTTTTAAATTTGAGAATGTTCATGAATATTTATCAGGTGGTTGAAAGGTCAATCAAAACATGTGGAGGACACAAAATGTCATAATACAAATTCTGGTAAAAAATGAGTAATATTCAAGAATTTTTCTTCCTTGTATATATATATATATATATATATATATATATATATATATATATATATATAACTCATTTAGATATTGAGGACTATTTTTTATGAGTCAGCATAATGTTCTTTATAAAATATAAAAATTGCTCTTGGATGTGGAAATTTGTAGAACTGGTTCTGCTGAGCACTTTTAGCACTTTCATGTAAAATTTTTTTTTTTTTTACATTAAGGTTCACCCTGTAAAAGGCCCTGGGGCCACTTGAAGTAGAGTTATGCATTAGGAGGCAGTTTATTTGGATAGAAGCTGAAGATAACTGTTAACCCTAGACTAAACATTTTTCTTGAACCTGACTGGATGATAAACTCAATCATTCCAGTACTGAGTAATGACACCTAATATTGATGTCTCAGGGTTTTCTTTCATACTTAAAGGCTGGTGGTAACACTTTTGCTACTCTGTATGATCTTTTGCCACAAAGGTATTTTTCCTCCTTGGTAATTTTGGTCAATGTCTGCACTTCATTTGAATACTGACTACTCCTAATATTACATTATGGGTTAGCTGTATGAGAGATTGTTGCCAGCCACCTGACAATTGCATAAAGCACCATATTATTGGAATATATATATATATATATATATGTGTGTGTGTGTGTGTGTGTGTGTATGTATGTATGTATAGACCACTTGGGAAGAAAGCTGAGTTTCAATTTTAGTCGAGTTGATTATATTCACTCATGCAAATACTCTTGGGAAAGGTATGAATCTACATCTTCTCCCCTCCAGCTATGGGTTAATTAGTAGGACTTGTATCAGTAAATTATTATTATCTCCCCCAAAATTCTAAAAATGGCTTTTATGTCTTTAAATAACCTGCAAAAAATTAATAAGCTATAAAAAAAAGAAATCAGTTATGTCCAATTGACTACCAATATATATCAAAACTAGACATGGTCATAATCCCAAGTAAGAGGATATCTGAACCTTTGTGTTCATGTCTTTTATAAAGGCAAGAGCTCAAAATGTTGTTAGTAATGAGTAATTTGTATTTGAAACTTGTCTATTGGCTTCTCATTACAAATTTATTTGTTTATTTAACATTATTCATATATTTTACTTTAAAAAACATTCTTATTTATAAGTTTATCATCCAATCAGTTTCAAGAAAAATATTAGATTAATAGAAATTCAGTTATATTTATATCACAATTTATTGATTTTTTTCTTTTCTAAATATGATATACAAATAAAGTTATTTTCAAGCTAAAGATATGCTTTGTCTATTACAGTGTTCCTTTCAAAGTAAAGCTATAATTTCCTTTGTCTGCAAATCAGGTCCCTTCCAAAAATATAATTGCCATTATCTACAAATAGAGTCCATTTCAGAATAAGGATATAATTTCTTTTTTATGCAAATAAAGGCCCTTTCAAGTTAAGAATATTATTTCTTTTGTCTAAAAATAGGGTCCCTTTGAAGATAAGTTTATAATTTTCTTCAACAAATATACAAATAGGCTCCTTTTAAATATAAGGATTCTAGTCTACCTGTGTCACCAGAAATGATGACAATTGTTTGTAAGTCTTAATAAGATACCATGAAACAAAAGACTTGAAACAATGTATTGAGATTCAATAAAGCAGTAATAAAGAATTCACAACTAAAATAGATGCCAATGAACTGTTTAATTAATGTGTTCATTTTATATTTTTTTTAGATGTTCAATATTATTTATGATTCATTGATTACTCTTGGTATCATATAAATCGCTTTTTGCTCAATAGCTTTTTAATGTTAGAAGTTTTGTGTTTAATACAACAATGAAATTGAAATATCTCTCAGAAGAAAAAGATTAGCAATAGAATGACAAAGTCTATTTCAAAGGCAAGTTGAAGCAAGACAATTGTATAATAGACAAAGATATCTGAGTACCTCACATGAAAGGCTTGAACAAATAAGACTGCAATCTAAGAAATGTAGGAGTAAAGGAGCTGATTAATTAAACAGTTCATTTTTGGGGAGGGGTAATAATTTTATTAAAATTTAGATAAATATTTTATTTGTATAGTTTATTAAAATGACTAAGGGAAGTAATCACTCATAAATTTACTAGCTTTAGTTGATTTATTTACATATGGTACAGGGAATATATACATTGATAATTATTATAAGGTTTGATTGATGATAATTGTATAAAAATTGGGCCCCTTTCATGATAAGAATATAATTTCCTTTAAAGAATCTACAAATAGGTTATTCTAAAGATGAAAGTACGAGTTCCTTTTTATGCAAATAGGATTTCTTTCTTTTAAGATGTTAGATAAGTTTTAATGACTATGTTGATAAAATTGTTTCTTGCTACACTAGTGTATCAGGGAATTGAGTAAATTTTAGAAAGTAGAGCTGATTGCCCACCTTGCCGTAAAATGTAATTGATTAACTGAGTTGTCATCTTTTATTTTGCTGGATATTTGTAAAGAGATAGTCTTACTTTTCAAGCCAGTATCTTAATTTTTGTTATTTTTAGTATAATATTTTGGCTGATACAGCTTTATGCCTTCCTCCCAGCAGATGTTGCATCTGGTCGTCTTTAGAAAATTAAAAGAAAAAAAAAAAACATACTAATCAATTGTTAAAAACTAGATGTTGGTGGTTGTGGTTCTCCACAGCTTCCCATTTTTTTTGCTTTCAGCAGTTCCAATTAGTTCAAACTTGTCAAGTCAGTTTCTCACTGATTTCCTCAGCCTCTCATGCCTTTGATATGCCTTGTGAGTGTTAAAATCTCCAAAGCTTTTTTCATTATGTATCCCAAAGTTTTTTAATATTTTGGTCAAAACAGTTAAAAATAACAAATGTTACATAAACAATTTTAAACTCTATCAAGGCTTGGAAAATGAGGATTGTGCAGCTCCAGCCCAAATATGGCAGTAATACTCCATTTTTGGTCTGATCTGACTCTTGAAAAGATAGAGCATGGCAGGAGGAGTCTGGTACTTTTTGATGTAGTACAAGGAACCAACCATTTTTCCAGCATTTTTTTAGCAATGGATCATATATATATGAATTCCAATTGAAGTCTGGTGTGAGCCTGAGTCACAATCACTATTCAAAGCCAAAAGCCTCATTGTGAGTCCGACTGCTCACCATGGTTGAGGAAAATTTAGGGCCTGCTTGGGGATGATAGAATGTTAATAGCTTGGTTTTGAATATATTAAATGGTGCAAGCCAGTTTACAATAACTCAAGTAGGTTTCTTACAGCTTTCCTCTTGCCTTTGATATGCCCTGTGAATGTTAAATTCTCCAAGCCTACTTTCTTCGTTATATATCCCAGACATTTCAAATTAATGTTTTCAGTGAAAAGTTGTGTAAAAATAAAAAAAGGATGGCAATACACATCAAAGAAATGTGAGGAATGTGGAAGATTCCTAATCACGGGAGAATTGAATCTTTGGGGTATTTGAATTTATTGTTATTTGATGAACAGTGTAGGACTAAGGTGTTGTCTTTTGTTTTGTTTTTGTTTTGTTTTTTTTGTTTTAGTAATATTTTTTTAGGCTTGCTTATGAATTAGTGGTCCCAGCAAAATTGTGAAATTTAAAATGTCAGCCCAAGGTATAAATTTGGACAGTGGACAGTCATTTCATATCTATTTGTCTTCTTTGATGTCAAAATGCTCTGGGACATTGTCAGACCAAATGGAAATGGTATTGTAGAAACTTGAAAGTGACCAAGATTTCTTTTTTGTTTGTTTTTGGCAGTTATACAATTGACTTCCAAAACCAGCAGATTAAGGCTTTTGTTCCTGTTTTAAATGTTTGTATACACCCTGCTCTCCATCCCCAGCAGAATAAAAGAAAAAAAATAAACTGCCTCATCAGAAAAATCAGTAGCCCCACCTGCTCCCCCACCTTTGTCCTTTTTTCTTTTTTTTTCTTTCTTTTTTTACTGAACTTTTTCAGCAACAGTGTTATACTAAATTCTTTATAACAGCATGGGGTCAGTAAATTAAAACTTAAAAAAAATAATTTTTTTTGAGTTTTAAATTATTGACCCAACTTTGAAAACAAAATTGAAAATATTCAGTGAAAAAAAAATAAGTGGGAAGAAAAATTTGGAAATTGGTATATGGGAGGTCAGAATTTAAAATAATACAGCAGTCCCTCCTTATCTGTGGTTTCAGCTACCAACAGTCAGTTCCAAAACTAAAGAATCCATAAATTTTCCTTAACCTTTAGCACCCTGCAGGTGACCATTTTCACCAAGCAAAATGTTAGTCCTGCCAATGCAAGTTAAATTTGATTTTTTAGTTGTGTAACCATATCCTTCTATGGCAACACTTAAAACAATATTGATTGAAATTGAGTGCCAGACTACTGCAATTTCAAATATATAGAACTAATATATAAAAGACTATATTTTCAGGCAATTCCATATACAGTTAAAGGGGAAGTAATATTTATAAATGATGCAGAGTGCTAAATGTTAATGATGGTTACAAAATTCAAAAATTGTGTTACTGGCAATTGGAGTCTACCAAGAAGTTATAAAATGTTTCCCTTAAGGAAAAAGCTGAAAGTTGTCAAAGAAATAAAAAAGAAATTCCTTTGCTGAGGTTGTTAAGATCAACAGTAAGAACAAATCTGATATCCATTACATAACTTTTATTACAGTATATTGTTATAATTGGTCTATTTTATTATTAGTCATTGTTGGTAATTTCTTACTATGCCTAATTTATAAACTAAACTTTATCATAAGTAAGATAGAATAGAAAAAAAAAAACATTGTATATATAGAGTTTGGTACAATCTGCAGTCTCAGATTTCAACTGGGAGTCTTGGAATTCATCTCCATGATTAAGTGGGGACTATTGTATAAACATTATTTTAAAATTTCTTTTCTCTCTCTCTCTTTCATTCTCTATCTGTCTCTCTCATTTTTGTTTATTGGTCTCCCACCCTCTTCAAATCCCCCACCCCATTTTTACCATTTTTTTTAATGTTGCTTGAGTAAAATAAAAAAAATAAATATTTACAGAAAATTCCAGATCGTTATATTTATTTGTTCTCTTTTTAATCATTTCAACCCGATCAAAGCAATAAAGCCACTAAGACGCAAGTGTGAAAGAATATGAAAGAAAAAACACTATTAAGAAGGGAGAACAATAAAAGGACAGGAATCAAGATGACAGAAGATAATATACTATTCCAAAGAGTATAAATTGTCCTGTCATTTTGAGAAGAGTAATTAGCATTCCATGGGTTGTTTGGACTATTGATCTCATTCTATTTGTTTAAGATACCTTCTATCATTTTGAGAAGAGTAATTAGCATTCCATGGGTTGTTTAGACTATTGATCTCATTCTATTTGTTTAAGATACCTTCTATAATTTTGAGAAGAGTCATTAGCATTCCATGGGTTGTTTGGACTATTGTTCTCATTCTATTTGTTTAAGATACCTTCTATCATTTTGAGAAGAATCATTAGCATTTCAAGAGTAGTTCAGACTATTGATCTCATTCTTTTTTAAAATACCTTCTATCATTTTCAGAAGAGTCATTAGCATTTCAAGAGTTGTTCAGACTATTGATCTCATTCTTTTTGTTTAAGATACCTTCTATCATTTTGAGAAGAGACATTATCATTTCAAGAGTAGTTCAGACTATTGATCTCATTCTTTTTTAAGATACCTTCTATCATTTTGAGAAGATTCATTATCATTGCAAGAGTAGTTCAGACTATTGATCTCATTCTTTTTGTTTAAGATACCTTCTATCATTTTGTGAAGAGTCATTATCATTTCAAGAGTAGTTAAGAATATTGATCTCATTCTTTTTTAAAATACCTTCTATCATTTTCAGAAGAATCATTAGCATTTCAAGAGTAGTTCAGACTATTGATCTCATTCTATTTGTTTAAGATACCTTCTATCATTTTGAGAAGAGTCATTATCATTTCATGAGTAGTTCAGACTATTGATCTCATTCTTTTTTTTAAGATACCTTCTATCATTTTGAGAAGTCATTATCATTTCAAGAGTAGTTCAGACTATTGATCTCATTCTATTTAAGATACCTTCTATCATTTTGAGAAGAATCATTATCATTTCAAGAGTAGTTCAGACTATTGATCTCATTCTTTTTGTTTAAGATACCTTCTATCATTTTGAGAGGAATCATTATCATTTCAAGAGTAGTTCAGACTATTGATATCATTCTTTTTGTTTAAGATACCTTCTATCATTTTGAGAAGAATCATTATCATTTCAAGAGTAGTTCAGTCTATTGATCTCATTCTTTTTGTTTAAGATACCTTTTATCATTTTGAGAAGTAATTATCATTTCAAGTGTAGTTCAGACTTTTGATCTCATTCTTTTTGTTTAAGATACCTTCTATCATTTTGAGAAGAGTCATTATCATTTCAAGAGTAGTTCAGAATATTGTTCTCATTCTTTATGTTTAAGATACGTTCTATCATTTTGAGAAGAGTCATTATCATTTCATGAGTAGTTCAGACTATTGATCTCATTCTTTTTTTTTAAGATACCTTCTATCATTTTGAGAAGTCATTATCATTTCAAGAGTAGTTCAGACTATTGATCTCATTCTATTTAAGATACCTTCTATCATTTTGAGAAGAGTCATTATCATTGCAAGAGTAGTTCAGACTATTGATATCATTCTTTTTGTTTAAGATACCTTCTATCATTTTGAGAAGAGTCATTATCATTTCAAGAGTAGTTCAGACTATTGATCTCATTCTTTTTGTTTAAGATACCTTCTATCATTTTGAGAAGAGTCATTATCATTTCAAGAGTAGTTCAGACTATTGATCTCATTCTTTTTGTTTAAGATACCTTCTATCATTTTGAGAAGAGTCATTATCATTTTATTTGTTTAAGATACCTTCTATCATGTTGAGAAGAATCATTATCATTTCAAGAGTAGTTCAGACTATTGATCTCATTCTATTTAAGATACCTTCTATCATTTTGAGAAGAGTCATTATCATTTCAAGAGTAGTTCAGACTATTGATATCATTCTTTTTGTTTAAGATACCTTCTATCATTTTGAGAAGAGTCATTATCATTTCAAGAGTAGTTCAGACTATTGATCTCATTCTTTTTGTTTAAGATACCTTCTATCATTTTGAGAAGAGTCATTATCATTTTATTTGTTTAAGGTACCTTCTATCATTTTGAGAAGAGTCATTATCATTTCAAGAGTAGTTCAGACTATTGATCTCATTCTTTTTGTTTAAGATACCTTCTATCATTTTGAGAAGAGTCATTATCATTTCAAGAGTAGTTCAGACTATTGATCTCATTCTTTTTTAAGATACCTTCTATCATGTTGAGAAGAATCATTATCATTTCAAGAGTAGTTCAGACTATTGATCTCATTCTTTTTGTTTAAGATACTTTCTATCATGTTGAGAAGAATCATTATCATTTCAAGAGTAGTTCAGACTATTGATCTCATTCTTTTTGTTTAAGATACCTTCTATCATTTTGAGAAGAGTCATTATCATTTCAAGAGTAGTTCAGACTATTGATATCATTCTTTTTGTTTAAGATACCTTCTATCATGTTGAGAAGAATCATTATCATTTCAAGAGTAGTTCAGACTATTGATCTCATTCTTTTTGTTTAAGATACCTTCTATCATTTTGAGAAGAGTCATTATCATTTCAAGAGTAGTTCAGACTATTGATCTCATTCTTTTTGTTTAAGATACCTTCTATCATTTTGAGAAGAGTCATTATCATTTCAAGAGTAGTTCAGACTATTGATATCATTCTTTTTGTTTAAGATACCTTCTATCATGTTGAGAAGAATCATTATCATTTCAAGAGTAGTTCAGACTATTGATCTCATTCTTTTTGTTTAAGATACCTTCTATCATTTTGTGAAGAGTCATTATCATTTCAAGAGTAGTTAAGAATATTGATCTCATTCTTTTTGTTTAAGATACCTTCTATCATTTTGAGAAGAATCATTATCATTTCAAGAGTAGTTCAGACTATTGATCTCATTCTTTTTGTTTAAGATACCTTCTATCATTTTGAGAAGAGTCATTATCATTTCAAGAGTAGTTCAGACTATTGATCTCATTCTTTTTTAAGATACCTTCTATCATTTTGAGAAGAGTCATTATCATTCCAAGAGTAGTTCAGACTATTGATCTCATTTTTTTTACTATTGATTTTGTTACCTCAATATTTTAGATGTTTTATTTCATGGCATTCTTCAGATGTGTAATCGTTTTTGTTTTTTTTTTCTCACAAGAAGAAACATTCCACCTTTTCTATGTCATATATACATCTGAAGGATCTTGATGAGAAGTTCTACCAAGATGTGCTTCAAAATTGTCCAAACTCTTGGGTCTCCAATGTGTTTGTTCAGCAAATAATGAAGCTGTATATACTTATTGAAAGGTTTATTTTACATGACATTCTTCTTTCAGATATTTGTTTTAACAAACCAATCATGTGTACCATATTAGTGTAGATACTGAGTTAAGAATGTCGATAAAAATGAAGAACAATGTAGGCTAAATGATAAAGCCCAGATGGACACCCACATTAATACAAAAAGATCTAGAAGAGGGGTCATTCAAGACAACTTTCATTTCACAATTTGATAAGTAAGATTGTAACAGATCAAAAATTAATCCAAAAATATAACCTTTCAACTTGTGAAGAAGACCAGCATGACAAATGCCTTTGAGATATCCAAAGCAACAACCTGAGGTTCACCATTTTTATCTAAAGCTTGATAGACTCTTTCAGCAATAAACATTAGCATTAGCTGTTGAACTAAAGAAGCAAAGGATTGCTTGAAAGACCATGTGAGGTGAGATGCTTAATCAATTCAGCATTGATTAGAACCTCTAGTATTTGTCAAAAAGATAGAAGAATAATAGGCCGATGGTTTTGCTGAGTTCTTAAAGACTGGAACTATGGAAAAGCATTTCCAGCAAGGAGGAAATCAAGAAGTGATGAAACATTTATTGTAGAGTTTAGAGAGAACAGGAGTCATTTCAGGAGCTTAATGCCTATTGTAGGTATACCATAATGTCCACACGCTTCATAGAGATCCAGTTTAGAGATGATAGAAGGAACCATGACCAGAGTTATATATATATATATATATATATATATATATATATATATATATATATATATATATATCATACAGTAGAGACTCAATTCTGAGTGGAAAGTCTGACCAAGGTACCCCCAGATGAATCAAGAGTAGCACTGGAAGAGAATTTACAAGCAAAGCATTCTGCTGTATCAGCAGAGGATATTAACACTTCAAATTGATTAAATAAAAGAGGAATAGAAGGCTTACTTTTATTTAACACATTATTACAGAGTTACCATTAGTCATGAGATCCAAACATTTTAGTAAACTTTACAATAGGTAAGATAGCTTAGAAAAAAAAACATTGTATATATAGAGTTTGGTACTGTCTGCAGTCTCAGATTCCTACTGGGAGTCTTGCTCCATAGGTAAGCAGGAACTATTGTATAAACATTATTTTAAAATGTCTTTTCTCTCCCTCATATCCAGTGCCTCATTCTGTCAGCAAAAATTTAACATTATTCAGGGCATGTTTACAATCATTGCAAGCAGATACAAGGAATTATCTGTTGTGATCAGACCCACCATATTGGTACAACCAGAAAAAGTTAATCCTATGGGTTGTAGTGGCTGAACAGGCAGAAAATTGTGGTTTCACCCGGTGTTTCTGAGAAGGCACAAAAACATTGATTCCGGCTTTTACCCTAGAAGAAACCTCAGTGGCACAATTCTCAAAATAAAGATTAAAAGTTTCATTCCGAGGAACATTAAGTAGTGCTAAATGATGTTGTATGGACAGAAGTGAGGATATGTAGGATAGATATCATTTGACCCTATCTGATATGTGAATTGAACTTTACAATCCTTTTGTTTTTACTAATATTCACCCAATGAAAAGCCCAAGAGCCACTCAAGGTAGAGGGTTATTACAAGTAGTTGTTGTAAAAGTTGTACAAAGAGGGAGTAAAAGGTGCATATTATGAAGATAGAACAGCTATTTCTTGATCCTAGATGTAAAGAGGTAAAGATTATAGTGATCAGGGAAACATCCTTTGGGAGCCTGTCCGCAAAGTGGCAGTTCTCAGAAAGGAGTTGTCTGAAAAGAACTTCCTTCTCACCAATAGAATACAAAGGGAATGTATGAGTCATGGAGGGGGGTCTTAGCTATAAAGACCCAAGAGCCACTCAAGGTAGAGGGTTATTGAATGAAGTTGTTGAAAATGGGTAATGGTTGACCCTAGATTTGAAAAGGTTGCGATTATAGCGATCAGGGAAGCATCCTCTCGGGAGACTGTTTCACAAAACAACAGGTTTTTGGGAAGAAGATATCAGTGGATCTTTCTCCTTACTAAATGGAGATAAAAGAATGCTGATGTTATATACACGGCATAGCAGGTCCTAGTTACGATAGTCTGAATTGGTGGAACCATGAAATATAGTTTGTTCGAACATCTGTCATGAAAATAGTGATAGCAAGAAACTAGATACATTTTAGAATAACTGAGTTTTCTCTCTCTCCATTTTTTTTTACAATGATGCTCACCTTGTACAAGGCACAAGAGCCACTCAATGTAGAGGGTTACAGAGTAAGAGACACAGTTTATGGGGATATATGGTTAAGACAACGGTTGACTCTAGCTTGGCTTATAGCCATATCATGTTGAAACGTGAGGTCTCACAAGATCATCAAATTTAAGCAACGCCAATTCTGGTCAGTACCTATGTGAGTAGCTGCTTCGGAATACCAGGTGCTGCAAGCCTGGATGTACAGAAGGTGTAATAGATGACAGCTTGGTATTGGAAGTCGGAGAGTTCCAATTCCAGTTGTGTTCGTTATATTCATATATATATATATATATATATATATATATATATATATATATATATATACACTGCGTGCCAAATTATTATCGAAATAACTTTTTTTCTAATATTTCAAAAACGGTTCAATCAATTCACACAAAATTTTCACCCAATGTTGGCAACACTGATCTGCGTAATCATTGAGATTTTTGTACTGAGCAGATATGAATATACGTGAGAGATTCATGGAAGATTGAAGTTTAAATACAGTAAATTCGACCATGCTAACCAAACACTCCTCTATGGTAAAGGCAAGCTAAATGACGGTTCTGTATAGGATACAGGTTTGAATCCTGCCGGAGGACGAATATTTTCTGTGAAAATTTCTCGGACATTCAGGCCAGTAAATGTTAATACTGTTTATTATAAACAGAGCATTTACTTAAATATTTGTATCTATAAAAAGAATACCCGCTCGGCCCGGTGGCTATGATCAAAGTGTAGTATCTGCGCTTTGTGAGCTGCTGGGTCGGGTGTCTGTTGAACTCTCTGCTTGCAGAGAGGAATCCGGACGAAGCTCCGCCGAAGAGTAGGGTTTCGTTGGGGGAGGTTGACAGAACTGGCCCGCCTCGGCGGGTTTAGATGGTTATTTATTTTTGGCTGGGCCTACGGGCTCGGTGATACCCACATTAAAAATGTCTTGTGCCACATTCGATCCCCGTGGGTGGATTGATAAATACCATCTATAAAAAGAATACCCGCTCGGCCCGGTGGCTAGGATCAAAGTGTAGTATCTGCGCTTTGTGAGCTGCCGGGTCGAGTGACTGTCGAACTCTTTACTTGCAGAGAGAAACCTGGACGAAGCTCCGCCGAAGGGTAGGGTTTCGTTGTGGGAGGTTGATGGAACTGGCCCGCCTCGGCAGGTTTGGATGGTTATTTATTTTTGGGTGGGCCTACGGGCTCGGAGATACCCACATTAAAAAGGCCTTGTGCCACATTCGATCCCCGTGGGTGGATTGATAAATACCATCTATAAAAAGAATGTATAAACATAAAAATGTCTTAAAATAATTGTCCATTTCATATATATATATATATATATATATATATATATATATATATATATATATATATATATATATGTAATGAAAAACAAATCACTTTAATGTACCATTACGATAATTTATTTCACCTAAATCCTTTTTTAAGGATTCAGGTAAATCTTCCAACAACGAAATGAGAAAATCCTCTTTGGATTTACCAATTCGGTTTACCAAGTTCCTTATAACTTAACTTAATTATATATATATATATATATATTTCATTGGTGGGTCTTAGCTGAGAGGGTTAGAGTTGGGGGAACCAATGAAAGAAACTTGTCTAAACAATTTTCATGAAAATAACGGTAGAATAGCGAGAAGCTTACAATGCTTTGTCTGTGGTGAAAGGGTTTGCAATAGGAAAAGCAATTCAATACTTGCAAGGTGCTATTAAGTCTGAAAAGTGAAGTCTGGGATTCCTCCGGCCTAAATATGGATGCAGTACTCCTTTTTTTCAGGCTTATCTATTAATAAATAAATATTTTGAAATAATAAATAACTAATATATCAAAATAATAATTAACAAATAATTAATATCGAAATATAAAAAATAACATATTGAATATAGTTAATAATATCAATAAAGTAAATAACATCGAATATAATTATTTTAATTTAGTTTTTTCCTTCTGTTTGTGCTGTTACATATCGCAGGTAGACACAGTCTTCTGTCAGTGGCAAGGTAAGTGGCCTGGAGGAGAGATATTTGAGCTCTAAGAGTGTCTGCCTCTTGCTCTCCAGCCAGAGTACCCGAGGCTGTATGATCGTAGGGCTGGTTGATTGATAGGCATATGTGTGAGGTGTCCGAACCATTTGATCCTCTGTCGTTTGATGTGTTGTATGATTGATATTGTCTCATTCCTGATCCTGTTTCACCAGGTCTTGTTCACGGTCTGGTTCACTGATTTCCTCCCAAAGCTCAACCCCTTGTCCTTGTCATGGGAGGTGGAAACAGATGATGCTGGCCAACAAGGCACTGGTGAAGTTGTGACTGGCTTAGCAGGCCGACAGTGGATAAAAATTGATCAAGGAAACAAATGGACTGAAATATAATTATTAAAAGAATAATACTGAAATATAAGCAATAGTATATTGAGTATAATTAATAAATGAATAATATCGATATACAATAAATAATATATCAAGTATAATTAATATCAAATTATAAAAAATAGCATATTGAAGATAATAAATGAATAATATTGATATGTAAAAAAATAATATATTGAACCTAATTAATAAATGAATGATATTGATATGCTAAAAAAATAATATATTGAGTATAATTAATAAATGAATGATATTGAAATACAATAAATAATATATCAAGTATAATTAATATCAAATTATAAAAAATAGCATATTGAAGATAATAAATGAATAATATTGATATGTAAAAAAATAATATATTGAGTATAATTAATAAATAAATAAAATCAATATGTAAAGATATATAGAGTATAAAGCATGAATAATTTCAATATGTAAAATTTGGAGACAAACAATGGCTATATATATTCTCTAATTAAAACAAACTCAACACAGCTGAACAGATCAACTTGTATGTCAACACAGACAAGCTGAGGGTCGTAACACAAATCAGCTGTCATGTCAACACCAACATGCTGAGAAACAACAACAGCTGTCAGAAATGTCTAATTTCACCATTCTCTAAACTCTAAAACACATCTACTTGACATAACTATCTGAACAAGTTCTTCTCCAAGTCAGCAAATATTTTTTTGCAACATGTGTGAACCAAAAACATTCCTAATTGCCATTACAATTACATCAGGTGAGCAACACTCATGTCATCTCTACTGCCTTTTTCTTAACCCTTTCTTTCTCTTAGAGGCACATTAATGTCTGACATTACCTCAACTGGCAGACGTCACAGAAATTTTTTTCATCAAAATGAAAAATACGACTTTTTTCTTATGAGTTTGAAGCACAAAAAACCCAGCTTATTTTCTTCAAAAATACTGCCCAGAAATCACAAGTAAACCTACGCAGACTTCATGAGAAAATACCACTCAAAAACCACAGAAGCCAACTCCGTTCTCAATTAAACAGCACTGTTTGTCTTAGGCTCAACAGATAAAGATGTGAAATAATTCCAAGGCAACCCACTGACCTTTTTCACTCTTCAAAGATGTCAACATCAACAAAACTAAGAAATCTGCAAGTAAAATAATATTATTAAGTAATAATGCATGGAGATAGCTGCATCTCCAAGAAAAATTAACAATAATACCAGATATCTTTAAAAGTTCTTGCAAATATGCATTTGACACTCGGTAGCAGTTTCACCAACTTTACAAATCAAAGCTTCATTTAAAATTTTGTGTACCAACATCATCCACCCATATCAAAATAAACAAGGCCTTCCAAACAAAATTCAATGTGAAGCATTGGAAAAAAACAAAGTTTTAATACCAACAGCTGATCTCTCTCTCTCTACACTACCAATATATCTTCCAGAGCGTGTTACTTTTGACCCACTAGAAAATTATACAGCATCCAGATGACACAGTACTTTACACAAGTACATATTTGCTGACATGTTTAAACACATACATCTCAACTACACTATTCAACTCTTTTTCTTTTCAGTCTACGAGGTACAAAACAAACATACACAGACATTTATGGACATATGATAAGAATAAAATTCTCCCCATCTGGAGGGGAGTATTGTGCAGTGGCGTAGCTAGGGGGGCAGACCACGCTGGGTGCCAGCAATGTCACCCCCAACAAAATTTTTCAACCGGGCTAAGGTGCCAAAAATAGTCTGAAAACAGTGATGGAGACACAGGGTTTCGCATATCTACTAGTGTTGGGACGATTAATCGGAATCAGAAAAATCAGAACTTTCTGGGGTATCAGAAACGGTATTGGAATCGGAAAAATTTGTGCCTATTTTCCGATTCCATAAACGATTCTTTTAACTTAATTTTCCATTATTGGTACTAATGATAAATATTTATTGTTTTTAAATTATCACTAAAACTAAAATCATAATAACATCAAAAAATCATAATAACATCAAAATACGATGTAAATTTATTTTACTTGTATAAAGAAAAACAAAAAATAAACTTTGCATAAATTCTCTAGGTAACCTTTAAAAGAATGCAGTTGATTTAAAATGTTCCAAAAAATGCTTAAAAATTAAATAGAACATTTTTGTCAAGAAAAATACTTTCAAACATCATTGATAATTAAATGGTACCCAGTAAATGATGCTGTAGACTCGTTCTTTTTCTTACCTATCAACCCTAGCAACAGAACAGTCTATATCTTACACCTACGTACGAAAAACTCCAACCAATTAAAAATGTACTAGGCGAGTCAACCAATCTCATTGATTCATCACTGAAAGTTCATGTGCAAAACGAAATTGCGCTAAAACTCAAGTGAGCCAACTTCGGACTTTCAGGACTTATAAAAATAAACGCTGACCGTCCCAGGCAGTCAGTAACAAACACCCACAGAGAAATTGCCAGCATACTCCACGTCACTCGAAATCACGATTTTACCGCGCAAAGATACATTATCGCTGACTCACTCACGATCAAAAAACTCAATCAACTCTGTGGACATCTTATCTAAAGTGAATTATATTCGCTACCTATTAAGTAAACATCGATGTGCGAACGACCTTAAAAAAAACATTACAGTCAAAGGTAGATCACTCCTTAAAAACTCCTTCTAAAAGACACTTAATATCGACAATTATTAATATCAATACAAACTTAAAAGACTGTAAATGAACGAACAATTACAAAGAGAGACATTCTGAAATCTAAAACATTATACACATTTTGCCAACATAACATATACCAATTATCCTGTTTGTATATTGTTTTGAATTGTATATAAATGTTATATTAGTTTCTAATTGAATATGTCTTGTTCTTAATCGTATTTTAAATTTCATTTATTTATTTGTTGTGGATGCAGAAAGTCACGCAACCTACACAAATTCCTTCTGGTTCTTTCAAGCATAATTAATAAATTCTGCACCGGAACACAACAATGCAACGAAAAATTTGGACACCAGAAAATTAGCAACAGAAAATTACGTCAACCATGAGCCAGTCAAGACTGTCGGATCTGGCTGTGCTGTCCATTGAAAACGAGCTTACAAGACAAACAGATTTTGACGATGTCATTGACCAGTTTGCCACAATGAAAACAAGAAAACATTCATTCTAAGGCCATAGTATCGAATGTCATTCTTTTGTGTATTATTGCCGTGTTTTGTATTTAGTTGTTCTGAAAGTGAACAGTTGCATTTTAAAAATCTTTTGATTTGAACTGATTATTTTGTGGTATTGGATTTTGTCTTGGATCATACATGTAAACAGTAACGTACCAGTCAGTAGAGTAAAGTAGAGATAGAGCATGTATGAAAACTTAGCTACAACTAACCATTCAGCATAGGGTGAATCGGGGTCATTTGGGTGACATTTGAGCGGACCACCCCGGGTGACATTTACTCTAGCTACGCCACTGGTCTTGTGAGTTACCACACTTAACTTTATTAAATAAAAAAATGTTGCTAAGGGACATTCCTTAAGCCTATAAATAAGCAATGTTATTTTCAGTCTTTTTTTCTCTTAGACCATAAGATGTAGTTCGTACGTGGTAAAAATGTGTCCATAATCGGGGGACACACATTCACTTTCAATTACTTTTTAAATAGTTAACACCAAATTGGGGTCAAAATACTATGAAAGTGTAAAGATAGATTTTAATAGAAACATTACATTTTTGGAAAAAATTATTACCAGCAATAAATTTTTGAAAAAAAATTACCTGCAATACATTTTTGAAGAAAAAATAGCAGCAATACATTTTTAAGAAAAAATTAACAGCAATACATTTTTGAAGAAAAAAATACCAGCAAAAAAATATTACTAGCATTAAAAATCTTGTCAGCATTAAATAACCCATTGAGGTTTTGATATGCCATAAAACAAAAACCAAACCGAAAAGAGAGAAAGAAAACAGAAAGTGTCTTGATTTTAAAGCTGTTTAACAGCACCACCTAACAATGTCTTGGGGAAACTAAGTGGAACAAATTCACAGATTTCATTAACAAGAACTAAGAAAGGATTATTTTATACAGAAGATAACATTAATACTTTCTGTTTTCTGTTTCAAGAGATTAAAAACATTATTAGTTCAAAAAAATTACATATTAACTTTGCATTAAAACATCTTTATTATCAATTTCTAAGGACAATATTACTTTAGAATCAGCAGTTATTCTTTTTCCTTCTTATCACAAAGCTTGGGCCATTTTTACCATATATAATATACATATATGTGTAAAAAATTTGGATATAAATAAATTAGGCACTAAATTGCATTACTTAGAATCCTCTAGAGTTTATTTTTATTTACACAGCCTTAAAATTATTTTAGAGTGTTCTTAAATTTAAAAATTTTGAAGACTTAACATTTTACTTTTGTTTCTTGCTGCCACATATGGTTCCTTGCTCCAATTATTTATTTAGAGATTCTTGATAAAATCCAATGGAGAATCAGCAATATTATTGGTCCTGACCTGTCATCTTGGCTTCAGTCATTTTCCCGCTGCTGTAATGTTGCTTCCCTGTGCCTTTTCTATAAATATTTTCATGGTAAATGTTCAGATGAACTTACCTCTACAGTACCTAGACTTTATGAATTTAAGCACAGTATTAGATTGGCAGCAAGATCTCATCATTTTATAATTGAAATGTTTAGATGGAACTGTAAGTTCTATAGTAGTAGTTTCTTCTATTGCACTTCTTGCTTGTGGAACTCTCTTCCAGCTTCTTGCTTTCCAGTTAAGATTGTTCTTCTAGATTGGCAGCTAGGTCTCATCACTTTACAGTTGAATTGGCTAGATGTTCTATGCTAACAGTTTCTTTTCTTGCACTTCTTGATTGTGGAATTCTCTTCTGGCTTCGTGCTTCCCAGCCAACTTTGATCTTAAAAAATTTAAATGTAATGTCAATCATTATCTACTGTCTTCTTGATTCCTCTTCTTTCATTGTTCTGATTCCTTCATAATGATTTTCATTTTCTCATATTGTTCCATGCTCAGTAACCCCTTGTATCTTAGTGGCTTTATTGCCTTGCTTGGGGTGAAATGATTAAAAAAATAAAAAATAATCAATAATAATTTCTTTCTATTACTACTGTCCTCTTTAGTTTTTGTAGGGTCACCAAATTTAGAAGAACAGCTTATTTTAAAACCAGCCTGAAGAAAGATGTGCTTTCTTAGGCTGTCTTACCGTAGACACACCCACTACTGCTATGGTTAGTGCTCCTACAACTCAAATGTGACTTGTAATTGTGGTACAAATATGTTAATAAAATGAGCCATATGAAAAAATTAAAAAAGGAAAGTAACTCAAAATTGATTTTTTTTCTTTGTGACACTGCCATTTTTTTGATTGGAAACTAGTAATTATATATAAAAATGTAATTATTAAGTAATGGTAAGTAATTATTATGTCAATATAAGTAAAAACTTATTATCTATAGTCTCATCTTGCAGTCTTTTCTTTTGTAAGGTCAGTCGTATGTACTGATGGGGGCAGGCTGTTTGTTTCTTGTCATACTAGCCTATAAGAGTTGTTTTTTGTTTGTTTGTTTTGTGGTATATCAACATCCTTATGGGTCATTTAATGCCAAAATTTAATTTTCTTTGAAGCATTAGTAATTTCTTTTACAAAATGCTGTAATATTTTTTTCCTTACAGAAATGTATTGCTGATAATTTTTTATTTTTATTTTTTACAAAAATGTATTGCTGATAATTTTTTACTGTGAAAATATATTGCTGGTATTATTACTATAAATTTTTTTATATTTTCATAATGTTTTGGGAGCAACTGCAAGTAAGAGGTGATTTCACCCTTTACAAAACCTCCCAATCAGAGGCCTTGCTGTCAGATGTAGTTTAATGTCATATCCAGGATAGTAATATAAAAGTATTTGAGAACCAATATAAACTTGTGTCGTGTTTGTCTTTGAGGAAAGGTAAATAAATATAATTTTATATTCTTTTATCATAAAAGATAGTATTGTTGAAATGCACCTAATAATTGGGAACTTGGAATTCCTCTCAATATCAATTAAAAGCTCAAAAATTTATAATCTAAGTAAAGAAAGATTTTTTTCAAACCACAATTGTAATATGCAACCTTGAATAAAAAACAAAAATTGAAAAATTTTTTAAACATTGCAATGGAACAGAATTTTTCAATATGCATTTATATGGTAAACGTGTGCAAGTAAAAATTTGAACACATTATAATAAGTATTTCCTGTTTCAGCTTTGAAGAAAAGTACAGATTTCATAAATAGGCCTTAATACACTTGGTGTTTGTGAGGGGAGGGAATTTTCTGTCTCCTACACCAGACTTCCATTAGGCCCCTAACAGTAAATATAAAGTGGTATAAAGCAAAGATCTACATGTGCTAATACCCTTGGGAAATGTATGAATCCTCTCCTTCTCCTTCCAGCTATGGGTCAATAACAGGACAGACTGGGTTCTATAGCCTTGGATGGCAACTGGTCTTGGAGAAAGACAACTCTGAATTCAAAGCTTGCCAAGGATCGTTTGGGGACCTTGTGGCATGTAGTGCACCAGGTCTCTGTATTCATCCCTTCAAAAAGTGTGGATGGTTCTGCACAAAACCTTCACCACAATAATCAAATCTCATGTCGGTTCCTAGGAACTGATCTGCTTGACCCTCATACGTTGAATTCAACGAGAGAGTCGAATATATATATATATATATATATATATATATATAGTCATTCACATACAAGACTGTTTCACTCTACCACAGCTCATCAGTGTAGCTAGACATTTGATTGCTTCAAGCTGGGATTGAAACCTGACCAATTTAGCATCAGTCAGAGATCTTGCCCCTAAGCTATCAGCACACACCAGACAAAGGGAAATTTTAATGTATTATATATGGATGTATACAAATGCCTGCAGCCAGAGGGCTGAATTTATTAACATATATATATATATATATATATATATATATATATATATATATATATATATATATATTTATTTATTTATTATAATTTTTATCATATAGACAAAACCATTTTACTCACTACAAAGATGCAACTTGGTTTCAGTGCATTTCAACTGCACTTCGACAGGTGAGAATTGAATTTTTTTATGTATATTTTTCTTCTCAAACAAATGGAAAAAAGGAAGTGACGTTTCACATACAGCTTGCCTACAAGCAGGATTGTTCATAACCATTTTCAATTCTCACCCGTCAAAGTGCCATTGAAATGTACTCAAATGAAGTTGCATCTTTGTAGTGAGTAAAATGGTTTTGTTTATATGACAAAATTATAATAAATAAATAATTATCGCTCTACTATCGGTATCGAGCCCACTTTTGGATTAATGCTGTGAACATTGGAATTTATATATTACTTTTGTTCTCATTGCATCGGATATATATATATATATATATATATATATATATATATATAACTGCATAAAAGTATACTCTGATGATACAACGGTATATGGTTGCATCTTCAAAAGACCAGAGATTAGCAGCTGATCTCTTCTCTGATCAAGCTCTAACAGCTCAGTGAGGAGGAAACTGGTTGGTTACATTCAATGCCTCGAAAACTATTATAATGCCACTATTATATGACTATTGTTATAACACACTCTTACTTATATAACGTACTTCATATAAGGATTCTCTATATGTAATGCTTCAGCTACTTGCAATGACACCTGTATTCTAAATGGCTACCAGTCTTACCTCTGACCTGGAGCTCATTATAGTAATGGACTAGTTCATATAGTCACTATTTACTTCACAAGATCCCCCCTTTTGAGATTAATACTTTTTATAAATATTTTACTTTTTATTAGTATTAGTATCTCCTCCTCCCATTTCTGGAGAATTCACCAACGTACTTGATTTTGTAACGTTTCCATCTCAGATCCACTTCCAGTTCTTTAGTACGCTTTCTATTTCTAGAACTTGTCCTTGTATGTTCCATGACTTGTTGTGGTGATGGCACATCGAAAATGTGATATAGCATTTTTATTGGTTCTTCCAATATTACAAATCTTTCATCACTGAATCGTTTTTCAGCTGATTATTGTGCCTTTTATGTTTTAATTTTTTCCCTTTCACTATGTAAATCAACTTGACGATTCTTGCTGATATTATGTCATCTTCCCATGTTTCTTTGCCATCCTTATTTGCTCTAAAGAACATTTTATTGCCGATCTTGAAGCTTTTGGTGTTGTTTTTTTTAACCGTTTGTGTTTTTTGATTTGGTAATAACTTATTGAACACAGATTTTACTCTTCTCGCAAACATTAATTCCACCGACTACATACCTGATGGTACATTAGAGTTAGGTATTACACAGTAAATTCTCAGAAAATTTTGAGGTGCTTCCTCATTTAATCTCTCAAGACTTGCTTCCTTCAATGCTCTTTTGAACATTCCCATAAACCATTCAGCTTGTCCACTAGACCGGGGTCATAACCTGTTCAATGGAGAACATCTTACAAAAGTCTTGGAATTCTTTACCTGGGAATTGGTTCTTTTAATATTACAGGTCTTTTATTGCTGAATCTTTTGTTTTTTTTAGCTGATTATGGTACCTTTTATGTTCTATTTTTTTCCTTTTCATCATGTAAATCAATTTTCCGATTCTTGCTGATATTATGTCATCTTCCCACGTTTCTTTGCCATCCTTATTTGCTCTAAAGAACATTTTATTGACAACCTTGAATCTTTTGGTATTGCTTTTGTTATCCATTCATGTTTTTGACTTGATAACAACTTATTGAACACTGATTTTACTCTTCTGACAAACATTCCACTGGTGACAATGCCTGATAGTGTATTGGGGTTAGATGTTACCTGGTAAACTTTCAGAAAATGTTTTTGAAGTGCTTCCTCATTTAATTTCTCCATAGGTAAATTGTATAGCACGTCAGATCAAATGATGGTTTCTGTTTAGGAATACAGATTCAATTCCAGTCGGAGAATGCATATTTTATATGAAATTTCTCAAACATTCAGACCGGTAAATGTAATTAATATTGTTTAATTAAGAAACAGAGCATTTACTTAAATAAATTGTATCTATAAAAATAGCATATAAATAATATATATATATATATATATATATATATATATATATATATATATATATATATGATAAAAATAAAAAGTTTTAATGTATGCTATATTTATATATTATAATGCTTGATATCAGGGATAGATTGTATGTAAATATAAAAGTGGACATTGAGGTCAACACCCAGTGGCAACTGTCTATTTTGTGCTTAAATGTTAACTTCAGGCCATGTGTTTTGTATATGGGCTTGACTATTTATATATATGTTATGAATAATCAAGAGTAGTCTCCGTTTGTTTGGTTACTCTCCTCTTTGAGAGTGTTTTTTCTGTTTACTGGGACTATAAAAGGACACTATGCACAAACCTTGTATTCTCAGTAGAATAAAGCTTTCTTAAAGCCTATACCTGTGTACTTTTATCATTACAATATAGTGGTCAGTGGCACATTATTGGTAGGTTTATTGTATTATTCTAATAGTTATTGGGTTAGCAGTAATGGTCATTTTTTCCAATTATTCTAGAGGCTATTGAGTAGAAATAACTGTAGATCTGAATATAGTCTTGTGGCTATTTTATTGTGTTGTTAACTTTTTTACTCATTATTTATTATTAATTACTTAATTATGAGTTATTGAGTGTTATTATTACATTCCCTGTGTTTATATGTGCATTTATAGTTTGTTAATTTGTTTATTATCTACTTAATTTGTTTACTTATTTATTGATTTGGACCATTTTACTTATTTATTTTTTATTTTATTTTATTTATTATTATTTTTTTCCTTCATTTTTAGTTTTCCATTTTTAAGTAACATAATAAAAATTTGTTTTTCTGTCTGCATTTCGAGATAAATTCTGATCATTAATTTAGTAATTTGTGTTGCTCTGGGAAGGTAATTATAGCTAGTTTCTCCTGCAGACAGAGTTTACACTTTGGGAATTTTTTATTGTAAGCTAGTGCTGTTTTCCTTATTTTCAATGATATTTTTGCTATAATTTGTTTTTTATTTTTAATTTCCCATATATGTTTAGAAAGCATTGTGCTATTCACATATTTACTATTTGTGAAGGATGTTTTGTGTGCATAGTTTCTTTGTTTCTGGAGGTTTATCTGAAATTTCATTTTTCCACTAGGAGCAAAGATGTTGGAATTTAATTTGAGAACAATATTTTACAAGTTCACATTCTCGCTATTTTTTCTATCCTCACTTCAACCTCTTTTTACTTTCAAAACCAGCTCCCAAAGCCTTGATTCTTATCAGAGATAAGAATATATTTTCTGACTAACAAGAGAGCTGGAAAATATAAAAAGGAATTCCACCACCATTATTCTTTCCATGGTGCCATAAGGTCTGGGAGAAACCTCACAGCTTGTTCACTCCAACCTGTTTTCATTACTTTCAAAACTGGCTCCCAGAGCCCTGATTCTTATCATAGATAAGAATATATTTTCTGACCAATGAAGGGGCTACAAAATTAGTTCAACAATTTTGGAGGGAAAAGTCCCCGATTCTTTGGAGCCTACCAAATCTCCATAAATTTGGAGAATCTTTGCCTATTTGGCAGTGAGACTTCAGCCTGCTGTTTGTAAGGTTGACAATAGGGAGCTCCAGCCAACTTCAGAACCACTTTCAACCAAAGAAGAACTACCTACTAAAGGGCTATTGAGAACGAACGTTGGTCCACAATTCAAGACCAATTCAAAGCTGCATCTCTTCAACACTCCTGACATGTCCACTGGACTTCTGTTGTCAATCTACAAACTCACTAAACTGCAAGATTCCTATATCTACCAACAATTTTCCTACTCTACAAGAACTGTGAGTGTTTCTAAACCTTAACAAAATTCTACTTGCTTAAAGAACTTTTTAGGCACTCAGAGAAATATTTTGAACAAGCCTTTTTTTCTGTTATGAACATTTTCTCTTCCCTTAAAGGACATTTTCTCTTTTCCCTTTCTTTCACTCCTAATTGTCTTTATTCCTTTACCCCTTTTTTTCTGTATATGTAAATAAACACTTCTTTTATTGTTACACACTGAGCAGGAGTTTTTTCTTTATTCGTACGTGCCTAAAAGAGAGTTTGTTGTTTTTTACTTGCATTTGTTGCAATTTTTTAACCTCAACCTTTGGATTCAGGAAAGCTGGGACAAACTTTCCCCACAAAGATTTTTAGTTTAGGTTTGTGGTAATTCACTGATGTAGTTGTCTTAAAAAATTCAATGGAAAAGAAAAGGTTGATTTACTTCATAGGTCAAGGTTTTGGAAGACACGTGCCAACACCATGTGTTGGAAAGTGGAAAGAGAGAGTTCAGTTATCAGTGGGCCAAGGAAACAAAACATTCGCCAGCATGAACTTAATTTCCATGTGATACTACATCATCCAGTAAGAGAGAGGAAAGAAAAAGTTTGTGCTTTTATAGATTTCAACAGCACTACATAATGGTGTTTGACAAAGCCAAGTGGGAGTAATAAAATTTCCAGTTCCTTTATTGGAAAATATATATATATATTTTTTTTTATTATTTATGATTGTTATTTTATTTATTGGTTTTATTTTCTTTTCCCATATATACTTTTTATGATTATAAAAGTACTTAGAAAAAAATTGACTTTTAAAAATATTTGGTCTAGCAACATATTTAGGGTTAGCACTTTATACAACTCATCTCATGTTAACTATACTGACTTTTGTGATCCTACCTAGGATTGAACTCACCACTCACTAATTTTATTAAGGAAGATCCTGTTTTAACACCTCACTTACAATATCTAAAAATATTGGATTAAATTTATTGAATTTAATTATTTCATATTAACTTTACATAACATTCTTAATAAAGGACGTTTCATTATTTTTGTATTACAAAATATCACATTTGCTCCTATTTTATGTTTCTTAATGGTAAACTAAACTAAAATTCAACATCTTTTTTATAACAGCATCAACTATGAACACAGCCACAGTGTATTGGCCACACTCAGGAATTAAGAATATGGCAACCTTTCAGCAATTTATACACCTTTCACTATAGCACTGACACATCATGTACAACTGAGAAACCAAAATCATTGAAAATGATCATTAGATGAGCCAAAAGCACTTGGAAGATCAATCATTTGAACAATTTATTAATCTGTTTATATTTCTGAGATGAGATATTGAGGATATCACTATAGTTTGGCTCATCTGAAGTGTTTTTTTTGTTTTTATGATAGGGACTTTTGTTATTTTTAGACAATTTTTGTGGTTGGAGATGCATATCACATTTGTATTCTTGACAAGTATGTTGTGTATCAAGATTGGTACGTTTCCATACCGGTGTAGTGGACCATGGGGGTTTACATGTTGTTGAATTAGAAACACGTGCTGTTTATTCCTGCTAGAAGGTCCATAGTGGATTTAAAAATTTGAATCCACCATAAAGAAATGTAAAGAAAACAAACACCGTAAACAAATATATGTATTAAACAACAAATTTACAAGTGACAAAGACATCAACATTTGTGTTTGTGAGCGAACGTAAAGAGTTTGTATTTTGGTGAATGTTCATAAGTACCTGTGGGTGTTGTATAATGTTCACGGTGTCTCCCACAAATGGGAAGACGCTTATCTTTCGCGAGAGCTTACATTGTAGATGTGTTCGCTGAAATGCAAAGTGAAAAAGAGAACGAGGTGATAAGTCGCCCAGTATTTATAGTGTAGGGAAAGCGTACCCTAGTGACAATTAGGAAATTAAGGAGGAGGTAACTCCGACACTGGTTTAAGTGGGCCTATGTGAAACTCGGATCTGAGAGATGTAGAGTCAGCCGTCTTGATAAGTGAGTGGTGGTGCATCTATATTTATGAATATATTTTTTGTTGGGGAAATATGTATATTGTTTAATCCATTTATTTTACTATAGAAAGAAAATTTGAGTAACACTTTAATCAAAGAATTTTTCAATTGCTGTTTTGACTGTTGTGAAAATGATTTTAATCACAGGAAAAAATTTCAGAACTCATGATAAATTTGTCGGTGTTAGCTCCTCCTTAATTCCCAAATTGTCACTAGGGGTCATTCTCCCTATACTATAAATACTAGGCGACTTCTCGCATCGTTCTCTTTTTCATTTTTTCATTTCAGCAACTACAATGTAAGCTCTCTTAGAAGATCCACATCTTCCTATTTGTGTGAGACACCACGAACATTATACACACATACATGTACGTACGAACATTCACCAAAGAACAGATACAAATGTTCACACACACACAAATATTATTGTCTATGTCCATTATAAAAGTGTTTTGTTTAATACATATATTTGTTTATATATATATATATATATATATATATATATATATATATATATATATATATATATATATATATATATCAGTCTTGTTTGTTTGTCTTCTTTAAATTTTCAGTTGGACTTGAGTCTGGCAATTTTCTTGTAGTTGGACCTTTTAATATTCTACCAGGAGTTACACATGTGTTTCTAATACAACAACATGCAAACACACCTAGTTCTCTACAAATTATTGAATATATTTAAAAATTAAAAAATAAACATCCGATTTTTACATAAATGTACAGCATATATTATTTTATTCCCGTAGCTTTTTTTTTGGTGGGGGCATGGAACTATCTCTTCATAGCTATTTTTCCCAGGTTAACCTGAACTGGAGTAGTAGCACCTGTTTGTGTCGCATCTAAGGGCAAATGGTGTCCCCCTCCTCAACAAAACACTATGAAATTATAAAATACATTTTTATAGTAAAAATACCAGCAAAAACATTTTTATATAAAAAAAATTACCAACAATAAATTTTATCTGTAGTTGAAGTTGCATTCAAAATACATTTAGTTGAATCCATATTCAAAATATTTAGATTTTGGCATTAAATAACCCATAGAGGTGTTGATATGCCACTAAACAAAATCAACCAAATGTTTTTCATCAACTACTCAATTACTTATTTTATTATTGTTATTGCTATCAATTAAATGTGACATTTTTCCTGAGTGGAAAGAAAGTTGTGACTTTTTCTGCAACTTTTTTTATAATCATGAAATGAAAAGTTTCAAAAACAAAGGGTGTAAATAATTTTTTTTATTGAAATTGATATAGAAATAAAACTTAAATTTCTCTCCTTCACATGCACATATAAATTAATAAAGCAATTTTTTTCTTGTATCAGTAGCCTCTTTTCTTAGTCTTTAAGAAGGAAAACAAATTTCAAAATTGACTTTTGAAAAAAAAAAAATTTTAAATATTTTTTCTAATTAAATTTAAATTTTAAGAATGTTTCTGAAACATTTGAAATAATTTCTTGGTTTATGATTAACAAAAAAACAACAATGTTTGAAAAAGAAAAAAACGGACACATTTTATTCAAAATTTGTAATTATTTCAAAGAGAGCAGGTGATATTTTCAACGAAAGAAAATCAGACAAAAGAAGTTAAAAAAAAAAGCTGTTGTTTGCAGTATTAAAAAAGATAAAAAAAACAAAAACGAAATCTCTTTTTAGCGCCATGAAATTTATTCCAAAGATTTTCCCGCAACATTACAGCAAACACTTGATCAGATCGATAGAAAATTGTCTGATTTGATGTTAAACAAAAAAGGGGAAAAAAATCTCAATGGTCGGTGTGTTCCCGTCCAGATGTGACTCCACGCGGACATAATATTTGCCAGCAGACGACAATATGGCGACAGCAAACGGACCTTCTAACAAGAAGAAAGGCTAGTTGTTTTTTTTAAATTTTCTTTGCTGTTAGATTATTAATTTTGTGTGGAACTTTTAAATACTTGGATTTTTTTCATGGGATGCCATTCGGACGATTTTATTGGGATATTTTTGGGTAGTTTTACAATTCTGTGAGAAGAAATGGGCATGCCATGTCTGTTTTTGTATATTGTTTTTATTGTCGATACATGTAGTTAAAATCATCCGGGCAGTAATGTCGAAATAAAATCGAAAATAATTGATCCAGATATGGAGTTTTTTGGGAAAAAAATTTACTTATTAGGTCATTTTCTTTTTAACTTTATTGCTTTGTTTTATTTATCCCGACTATTTATTTTTCAATTTTGATCAATAGGTGTGAAAAAAAAAAAAAAAGAAAAGAAAAAAGAAATATTGTTTCAAAAATGGGGGATTACTTTGTGATAGAAATATTGTATAAGATCGATCCCCCAATTATTAGCCACTTTGTATGATAGTCATGTTGATGTCAGGTTAAATTTTTCTTCTCTTTGCCATTTTTTAATGTTATTTTACTGAATTTTTTCGTCTCGTATTTTTTAGCGGTTTATAATTTTGCAAATAGTAACAAAAAATTGAGTTTTTAGGAAGCCGATCTTGCCTCGTTAAAAATAAATTTTAACCTGGTATCTGGTCATAAAGTGAGGGATTAGTTGTATATAGAAATATGTTTTCAAATTAGTCCCTGATTTTGTGACCACTATTTTTTTTCTTCTTCTGGTCATTCAATGTTTTGTGTACATAACACGTTGTTTATTTAATAAGTAATTTATTTATTTACCTATGAAAACATCTTTATGGCCTATTTTTTATAATACATTTTTTAAATAAAATTGAATGTTTTAAAAAATCTATTGTTAAAAAAATTGGAAGCTAAAATAAAAATATTTAAAAAAAATTAATTTACTTTTATTTTTAAATTTACACATTTTTCATTTTATTTAATTATATTTTTAATTAATGTTTTAATTTTAAAAAATTTGTAATCAAACCTTAAATTTATAATATTTCATCATATTAATTTTTTTTTTTTTCATATTTCAAATTTTAAAATTTTGATAGCATTGTTAAAAGTAAAACTTAAAAAAAATAATTATATTTTTAAATAAAAGCAAAAGAATGTTAAATTTTTATAAAGCAATTTTTGTCATTTATTTATAAATTATTTTAAATTAAGATTTGAAATAAATGATCCATGGATGTCTATATGGGTCTAAATGTCAAACTCAAGATTTTCTTTTGTTTGAAGTTTGATATTGGTAAAGAAAGATTTGATTTAAATGATTTGAAATGTGAACAAAATTGTTCTTTTGTTGAGACATTTTTCCTCATAACTTTAAATGCTTTAGTTATTTTAAAAACTTAAAATTATTCATTTTGATTTATTTTTTTTTGTAATCGTTAGAATCTGACCCAAAAAGAAAATTTTGGGGGTCTTTTTATTTTTTTTAACTCTGACCTAAAATAAAATTTAAGCTTTTTTTTTTTTTTTTTTTTTAAATTCCTATCAATTTATTTTTTATTTAATCTTCAAATAAAAACTCTTTTTTTGAAATGAAAATTTTGCTAAATATCTGTTTTTTTTAATTTTTTAGTCAGTGTTTATTTATTTTATTTTTAAATGTTGAGCAGTTATTTTAGTGGAAAATGCTCAAGTTGTAATTAATTCCAGAATATTTTTTAAAAGACTATTTTTTTTATTATTTGATGAATTTAAATAAAAAGAGATGGAAAATAAACGAAATCTAATGTTCCTTTTAGTTAGAGACTCAAATGAACAAACAAAATGGGTCAGTCGTACTTTCGGTACCACCAAAATACAGCAGTTAAAATAGGAAATCTTTTACTTTTTTGTGTTACAAATTGTCAAAAATAAATAAAATGAAAAATAAAAATAAATTAAACACTAGTGACTAGAGAGACACCATTGATTATCCTGGGGCTGTCCACTTTTTAACATCATTTATATTTTTCTCATGTTTTTTGGGGGGAGGACGGAAAAAGAGATTGCAAAGGGCAATACTAGTAGAAAACTGACTAGGCTGTGCGTGTTTTCTTAGTTTAAAGTGCGCATTATTCAACAATTATTGATTTTTTTTTTTACTACTATTTCTCAATGAATGCTATTCCAAAGTACAGTGCCGGTGAGGCTCGTTATTATTACTAATACTACACTAGTACACAGTATGAGAAAATATTCACTTTTTTTAATACTCATTCGAAATCTAAACTATTATCTTTTTCTTATATTTAAATTTCTTAATATTTGTTAATTGAAAATCATAAAGTATTCGTTAATGCTTGTAAAATCTGTATATCCTAAATATCGAAAAAAGCATAGAAAGTAAAAAAAAGTGTTAAAAAATTTCCTTGTCTCATATGATAGAGAACTGTTATGCAAAATTCTTTAACCGTTTGTAGTTCATTCTTTTTTTGTTTTAAAGACCACCTTTAATACTAGGGAAGTCTGGTTTCCGTTTATTTAGTTATAATTTGTCGTAAGTCGTGCTGGGGAAAACCCTGGAAGATAAGTTGTTTTTTTTTTTTTTTTTGTTTTTTTTTTTTTCTCTCCGGATGTTTTTGAAGTTGTAATTATTAATTGTTTGTAGAAAACTTCGCAAAATGTTTAACACGGTTTTATTTAAACAAAGCCTTTTCTATGCTGGGAGATGAGAGTTGGAGAGAAAGAACCAAAAATTCCAGACACTGGAAAGGTCCGTGGATGGGGGGAGGGGGCGCTTTAGTAAAGCGGTTTGTCCACGTTCTGTTTCTTTGGAGAATTCTTGTTGTTTACAGTCCAATATGTACGCCACATTCGGTGCGTGACCTTGTTTGTTTGTTGCTTTTTTTTGTTTTCTTTTAAATTTCATGACTATCTTTAGAAAGCCTGTTTCAGAAATTAATATTAAATCGTTAGAAATATAAAGTTAAATAGTTTATTTTTACTTTTTTTTTTTTTTTTTTTTTTTTTTGTCAGAAAAATATGTATATTATTTGGAAATTGGTTCTTTTTGAACGGAAAAAAAAAACTTTGTCTGACCAAAAGACCCCATAAATAAATTAAGAAGAGAGACCGTCCGTTTTTTCTTTTTTTTTTTTTTTTTTTACAATACTGTGGATTTGGAAGAAATCACTTAGAATAATCGACTCCAAATGATGAAGAAGAAGAAAATGCAGAAAGAAAGATTATTATTGTTATTTCTTAGACAAACAATTTTTTTTAGCGAATTGTTTCCGGAATTTCTAAAATAATGATTTTCTTTTTCCCCTTTTATTTGTTATCAACAGCTCGTACTCATTCCTTAAAAATAGACGATTTTTCTCAAAAGGTGTGTGTATTTTTCCCGTCACAAAAGGGCAGGTGTGAGATCTCTCCCTAATTCTTTTCATGTCACGCTTTCAACATGGCGATGGCCCCTTGAAACTAGTACCCTTTTTTTTTCTTTTTTTTTTTTTTTAACTATGGTTTTTGTTTCCTATAAAATTTCAAACGTTTTTTTTTTTTTAAGTTTATTCTTGCATCTTAAAAAAAAATAGTACGTTGAAAGACGAGTTGCTCTTCTTTTTTTTTTTTTTTTTTCATGCCTCGCATATCTTTTTTTTAAAATTAGTTCACCTCCTTATTGTCCCTCCCGTGTAAAAAAAAAAAAAAAAAAAAAAAAAAAAGTTTCACCTTGCGTAATAGACGCTTTCATTATTTTTGTAATGTCCAAAATAAAAGACTGAAATAATTATTATTATAGATGTTATCACCAGCCACTTAAAAAAAAATTGAAAGTTGAAAGGAAACTAAGTATTATTTACTATTTATTTTGTTGTTCATTTTTTTAAAGATTTCTTATTGTTGAAGGAAGTCTTTGATAAGGGTTATTTTTTTATGAAGCAAGTTTAGTCTTCCTTTTTTGGTTTAGCGCTTTAAGCGTAGCTTATGTGTCATTCATTCATGGGACACCCGGTGAGGATCGAACTCACTATTCAATTGATCTATCGGGATAAGCTTGCTGACCCTTACACCACGTCGAATCATTGCATATTCTTAGAATTCACCAAAATTTAAATTGCTAGAAGAGAACATTTGAACAAGAAGAAGCTAATTACGGTTGAGGAGAGTAAGCAAATTTTTAGTAGTCATTTGATTCTTCCATGTACGATAGGTTTCTTAATCCTAAAAACAGTAGGAACATGCCAAATGGGTAAGAAAAAAGAAAAAGAGAAATGTCTTTCTTAAAGGGAAGATTTCATGCTTGTTTTTGCTTTAATTGTGCACAAAAATTATAACTATTTTAGATCATAAAAACAAAGAAAAGGGGGAAAATAAAAGAAATGTTAGATTCCTAAATTTAATATTTTTTACTACTCCTTGATGAAAAATTCTATGTACAATGGAGTTGTGCATTTTTTACCTTTGAAAAGTATATTGCAGACATAGTATTTTTTTTTAAAGTTTTTTTTTTTTTTTTTTTTTTTTTTTTCATTTCACCCCAAACAAGACAAAGCTACTAAGACACAAGGGGTTACTGTGTGTGAAAGAAAAACTAAACATTATTAAGGAGCAAGAACAATAAAAGGAGAGGAATCGAGAAGACTAGATAACAATTGATATTGCATTTAAATTTTTGAAGATCAAAGCTGGCTGGAAAGCAAGAAACCAGAAGAGAGTTCCACAAGCGAGAAGTGTGAGAAAAGAAACTGTTAGCATAGAACTAGTAATTACATTTAGCTATTTCAACTGTAAAATGATGAGATGTTGCTGCCAATCTAGTACTGTGCTTAAATTCATAATTCTAGCTACCATAGAGAAATTTCAGCCAAACAATTACCACAAAAATATTTATAGAAAAGGCGCAGGGAACCTACATTATGGCAATGGGAAAGTGACTGATGCCAGGTCAGGACTGACAAAATTGCAGATTCTTTAGATTTTTATCAAGAATCTTTAAATATATAGCAGAAGCACTAGACCAGATATGTCGCAATATTTAAAGCATGAATGAATGGTAGACATAAATATTTTGGCATGTTCTTCCAGATTTATTTTCAGGCAAATACTCTAGGAAGTGACATAACCCCATGAATATGTTCTTACACTGTACGATTCAAGTTTTACTGCTCAGTATGAACAATTTATATTACTACTGCTTACCAAACAGGTATGGTTAATTATTAATTTCTAAGTATAGAAATTATAGCATAGTATTTTAGAGGTTTGTTTGTATCTGAAAGTTCATTACTGAAACATTTGTAAGTCGGTGAGTACCTGTACTAATATTTTATAGTAGTATTTAATACTTGTTTTTGGTATCAGGCTTTCATCATTTATCTGGATTTTATAGTAAGTACATTTCTAGAAAGATCATACCATTAACAAAGTGCCCATAAACTATGTTTTTAAATTGAAGTTTAATAGTTTATTTTTTTAAGGATGCTTTCACAAAATCTTATATTACAGACCTCCTTATGACTATAAACCTTATATTTAAGGGATACACATGATGTTTATAGTAATAAGAAATAATGTCGGATTAAAAATAGACAATAATTCCTTAAAGACTCACTATTGTTAATATTAATAATTTTCATCGTTATTCCATCATGTATTTTTCTGTAGTGTGCTTACATTTCATCTTATGACTTATGCAGCCAGTCACAGCAGACTCTGTCATTCCTATATGTTTTCAAAGTTCTACTCTTGTCAGTTTTTTCCTTTTCTTTCACTTCTGGTGGCCTCTTGTGTCTTCATGGCATTATCACCTTGCTTGGGGTGGTGCCTTTATACTATGTAACCCTCAATCTCAAATGGCTCTAGAGCCTTGTACAAGGTGAGCATCATTTAAAAAAAAAAAAAAAAAAAGTAGCGATATTGGTGCCAGTGACTGTTCTGGGGTTACTGACCTTAACATCACCTTACCCTGAGTATTTGGCCAAACCAATACAATCAGTAAAATCATCTGTTTCCCTATTTTTTTTCAGTTGATAATCTATATACACTACAATGTGACAGAAAAGATTAATTAATTAATTAATTAATTAATTGTAGTTTTATCAATTTCAAAGAAAATTAATGACTGCAGTCATCTGTGATGGATGCAAAGGGAGATAATAAAAAGTAAATTGTTTCTGTTGCCTTGAGGTGGCAACCAGTCTAGAAGGATCAAAATTCAAGACCAGCCTGAAGAAGGCTGCGTTCCTATGTTATATTGCCCTATATAGACACACCATGGTTATTATGAATGTGGTACCCCCTTGCTCCCAATGAGTTAGAGGACTGATGACATTAATTTTAGAAAGGTCAAATGAATTAAAAAGTCACACTAGTTTCTTGATTTCTTAATGCATATTGCTAATATTAACTATTAAAGACACAAACAATGTCACCACTTTTTATGGGTGGTTAAGTTAAAAAGAATATACTGCTAAATCTGTTTTTGCTCTGATGATCTCATAAGAAAGCAAATGGCCACAGATTTTTGGCTACTAAATTCCTTTAAGTAATTTTTTTTTTTTAGTTTGATTCAAAAATTAAAAAAAATTGATTTTGTATTTAGTAGTTATTTGATAGTTTACTTGTTTCAGAATAGAATAAACAAACTGGTAATATAAATAGATGGTTCTTTTTACAGACCCTAATAATCAGTCTGTTGCATCAATTTGATGTTTCAGAATAAACAAACTCATATTAGATGGTTCTTTTACAGACTCTAATAAGTTTTATTCATTTAGCTGAGAACTTCATTTACTTTGTGTTCATTATGTTGTATTTTTTTTCTCTTTTTAGATTATCGTTTAAGGCGACAGAAAAGGCAACAAATCCGTCAGCTGATTGATGCCATTGATAAAAATGACCTGAACAGCGTTTTTCACATTTCTAATTCCGTCCTAGACATTAATTTTCCTTATCGACGAAAAACTCCCCTTGAGGTGGCAGTAGAACTTGGCCATCTTCAGATTTGTTGCCTGCTTCTTCAAAAGGGAGCTGATGTTAACCGATGCAACCAGGGGTTGAACAACTTGCTTAACATTGCCTGCCAAAAAGGGTACATCAAAGTGGCAGAGGTGCTTATCATGAACTCAGCAGATATAGACAGTCGCAATGAACATGGAGCCACCCCCCTGCATTCAGCTGTCATGAATGGCTTTGTGAAGATTGCTACGATGCTGTTAAATAATGGATGTGACGTCAATATGCCAAACGACCAGATTGAAACACCATTGCTGACTGCTGTCCGTACCAATGACCTTACAATGGTCAACCTTTTGCTCAACCACAACTGTATCGTGGATGGTCCTAATTTTCAAATGATCACCCCACTCATGGTCGCAGCTGGCTGTGGCTATCTTGACATTGTATGTCGGCTTTTAAAAGCAGGTGAGTTGAATTTGCTTGGTTACATCTATCTGTAGTAAAAACTGTTAAATAAATTTAAGTAAAGACTTTTTAGGTGGTTGACAAGCACAAATAAGTGCTGGTTACAGAAGTTAACTTGCTTTCAGGTTCCTAAAGAAATGTTAGTAAGGCCACACAAGGCAAAGCCAGAAGTCAATTCCCTTCCTCAAAATATATCCATTTATATGCTACTACAAAAAAGTTGGCTTTATAATTGAAGAAATTTGAATAAGAAAAAGTCTTATACAAATTTCTTCAATTATAAAACCAACTTTTTTTTTCCACATGTCACAGGTGTGACATTCCTTACTTTGTATTTGAATGTTACCCAGACTCACTCTTTCTGGCAGCATGTTTTATTTGCTGAAGCTTGATTTGATATTATTCAAACTCTCTGGCAGATAATATATATATATATATATATATATATATATATATATATATATATATATATAAGGTTGGTGCAAAAATAATTTTTTGACGTTCAACTTTATGTGAGAAAACCACATTATTTTTGCACCAACCTAATATATATTTATATTTATATATATAAAATTAATACAAACACACAGTTTGTCAGCTGATTGATTGGTGTTGCCTTCAGCATCCCAACTCTAGAGTTTTGTATACAGATCCTCCGGCAATCACTCCATTTACTCATCAGTGAATATATTCTATTATATATGCATATCTAAAATATTCTTGTGGTGTGCCAAGGAGCTTCGTCAGTAATGTTTATTCCTGGTGTCAATCGGGGTTTTGGGCATCTAAAAACATCAGATCCCTCCTCCTGGCCAGCTTCCCAGCCTCTCTTTGTTGAATCTGCAAAATTTGGCCTGAGCTTATATTGATTTGATATTTTTTGGAATTAATGAAAATTAGTTTTACATTTACTGCAGCTAGTGTTTGTGTAATGGATGTTGAATTTTTCCTGTCGATTTTTTTTTTTTTTTTTTTTTTTTTTTTTTTTTTTTTTCACTTGGCTTGGACTATATATTACACACACTAGGTACTGCCAAAATTCATTCTGAAATGAAACCAAAAATCACTACATGCTGTTTAAAAATTTACCATTAATTACATTAACATTGCTAATTAATTCTTTGTAATATATATACTGCACAATCTACTATATTTATGAAAATTGATCCACAGTATGAAATTCTGGAAAAAAAACTACTAAGACATATTACTCTATTAATTGGACCATATACTTTAGTCCATGTCACTTTAACAGAAAAACACGTACAACAAAAAAAATTATGGATTTACCACATTACTAAATTCAAACAAAAAATTCTTACTTGAAATATTTAAACTAGAACTCTAGTGTTGTGAAACTGCATGTTATAAAATTATATAACCAGCAATAAATGACACATTCTTAAAAAAAAAAACATCCTTCGGTCTACAATAGGTGTATTTTGTCTTGGAGTTTACCTGGAAATGGAAAAATTACGGCCTGAGGATGAAAATGTGAAATTTTCAAAAGTACTTGCCGCCCTGCAATACCAAATCCATCTTACAATTTTAAACATAAGGATTGCTTCATTCAATGAATTGTTCGTAAGTTAATGCCTTATTAAGTTTGTTGGCAAAGAGATTTCACCATTAATAACATTAACATTGCTAATTAATTCTTTGTATGATTACTTCTTTACTATATATATATATATATATATATATAAGCTATATTAAATTAATTTTTATTATAAGCTAATAAGATTAAGTATAGACAGCTGCAGGTTTTCAATAATCATAAACAAGTCAAATACAGGTCACAGAAGTTATTTCAAGGCTCCTGAGCAAATGTTATTAGGTTGGTGCAAAAATAATGTCGTTTTCTCACATATGTTACTATGTGAGAAAACGACATTATTTTTGCACCAACCTAATAGTAAGTCCATACACAAGGCAAAGATCAACTCCCTTTCTCAAAATATGCCATTGTCAACTTATATGCTACTTCAAAAAGGTGGCTTTATAGATAAAGAAATTTGAATAAGTGGTAGCCAGTATGAATTTTCCATTTCTGGAAGGGATTGTACTTTAACAGGACTTAATAAAAACAACTCTACATATGGGATCAAGTGCTCGAAGAAAGAAATTAATTTAAAGTTTATTTATATTTAAAGTGTCACTATATTAACAAAAATATCTTTCATTGTTATTGATTTTAATGGCCTTATAAACATAGAAGATAATGCACTGAAGAGTTATGTTGGAATTCTTGAGATTAGGAATAATTATTATTATTATTATAGTCTTTATTTGGTTGTTATGCTCACAGCATTTCAACCATTGTACTCACCGACCTTCATCCTTGTAACTTTCTTGGCATTTTGAACCAAAACTTTTATTCAGTCCATGATAGGAGATAATTCTTATTCTGCTTTTCATGCTCAGATTATATTTAATCTCGGTTAATACTCACCATTCTTAGTACCATTAAGATTATTTGTCTGCTTTGCTTGCTGACCTAGACAATTTCTTGGCACTACCAAACTTAGGGATTGAACTCACAACTGACAGGGAACAGATACGTTTTTGTTGTGGAGATGAGCATAACTCTCCAGAAGAGGACTTGGTCTCGCCTAAATACTCAAATACAGAATCGTCAGGTGAAGGAGTAAATAAATAGAGAGTTAGAGATCTAGATTATCTGCTTACTACCTATTTCAGCAAGATTACGTCAATTTCAAATGACATGCTACTTCTTGATTGTGTTATCTTCATTCAATGCAATGAAGACATAACAGTTGTGATGAGAATTCGAATTCACATGAAAAAAGTTTTCTTCTCAATTAGCATAAATAGCTGGCAAAATTCAAACTTCACATAATAAAATTTTTGGTGGAATTTGTGTTTATTCATAGCACGATGCAGAAGTCGATAAACTTCAAGGCAGTATGATATACTGCTATTAGGGAAGAAAAAAAAACTTTTATCTCCTAGTTAAGGACTACTTGTACAAACATAATACACTATGGAATAATTGAAGATATTTATTCAGCTATTACAGTGTAACCCGGATATAAGAGAGATTTTATCTGGTCCCAAATTATTCCCATACTTACCTAAACAAAAAGATCAAACCCGGATATAAGAGAAACCCGGATATAAGAGACTTCGTCTCCGGTCCCGACAACTCTCTAATATCCGGGTTACACTGTATTACAACAAATGCAACTGGAGTAGACTGAATATCAAGAACAGATGAAAACAATCCTGGAAAAGCAAGCAACAGACAATGTGTCAATTTCATTTTCACCAGACTTGGTCTCTAACTCAATTAGTGGATTTAATTATGTCCAAGAAATCATTAGATTTCTATTGTACTTCAGAGAAGAACGTCAAGGATGGTCAGTTGAAAAGGAAGTACATCATCTGTTATAAAATTTCATTTTACCGAATACTCCAGAAAAGTGTAATTTAACAAAATAGTGTCAATATTATCAAAAACCTTTGGTGAAAAGAATTCACTGTTTTATACATGATGATAGTACATGAATCTTACTAAGGATGAAATAAGATTTTGTCATATATTTTGGTAAAGTCAACCATGAGTGTGAGAAATTTAAACTGGATGAATTATCCCCAGACATATTTAAATGTCTAATTTTTGTTAACAGTCTGACATGAAGCAATGATGTGAAAATACATTCTGGAAAACTTGAACAGATACAAAACTTGTACAGATTCAAAGTTAATGATGCAGACTGTTGCAGAAGAGCACCAAAAAATTGTCAGTTTATAGCACCATACAGCGAAACTCGAGCAAAATGGCATGACAGAAGTACAAATGGTTTGGAAAAAGACAGTAGTACCAGAAGAAAAATCCAGAATAAAATCCTGCTAAACTTAACCATGCTATGGCTGTGGTATTACTTCATTTCAGAAAGGACTGTCCATTTAAAACCAAAAAATGTTTTAAGTGTGGAAAAACAGGTCACAAACAATGCTACTGCAAGTCCAAAAGTAAAAGAAATACACATTAACTTGCTGAAAGTAGTGCTACCAGCTAAAAAACTGGAAAGTTCAAATAATAGAAAATTCATGAGAGTACAAATGAATAGTGTTACAGTGATATTTCAATTGGACACTGATAGCGATATTGCAATTATTGAATTGCAACAAACTTGGAACAGAATTGGTAAGCCTAACTTGAGAAAAACTGACAAATTACTCCCAGGGAAGAAAAAGGCCTGACAATTTCAACTCACCAGATTATTTAAGATCAGCAATAAAATTTTCTTTAAAAGCTTAAAGGCAGGAAAGGAAAATTGGCAGGAAGGAAAAATTATTCAATGCCTTGGTAGTATGATGTACATTGTCAAAGGTGGACGATTTCAGATGCCAAGAATCATTAGGAGTAAGCAAGTAGAGAGTTAGAGATCTAACTTATCTGCTTACTACCTATTTCAGCAAGACAATGTTGACTCCAAGCGACATACTACTTCTTGTTTGTGTTATCTTCATTCAATGCAATGAAGACATAATAGTTTTTAAACAGCACTTTTGTCAGGTAAGCCAAGTTTCTCTTGAACAATCAAATAGTGAAGTTTCTAACCTAATATCTGGACTTGGGTAGTAGAATTGTATGAGTGCCCTTTTGTTATTAATTGGAGCTTCTCACATTGTATTCATCTCTATGCTAGGTCTACTGAGGATGTTGTCAATGATTAGCATGCATGCTGATTTTTTTTTCAGTTTTCTTATCCTCAAGTATTTTATTCTGTTATCTTGGCTTCATTCTACAGGGGTCGATGACTATCTTTTTCTCTCCATATATGATCAATGATGCTGGATTTAAATATCTTTCCCAGAATACCTATTTTGAAGTTAGCTGATTGACTATTGCTTAAGGAGAAATAGCATTTCAGTCTGGAATGGGTTAACCTTGACTGAATAAATACAGTTTCATACTTTTAAGTGTGTGTTTTCTCATCCTTTTTGAGATTACCAATTTTTCTTTTCTTGTCACCAAGTACATTCAACTTTAAAGACATTTTAGTAGCCACGCACAAGAAACTTCCTTCAATCAAAAATATACAATGTGGGTGGAGAGGCCAATTTGCAAAGAAAGACTTGCATAATGAGAGAGGTAAAATATCATGGTGTAAGCTTAGTAAATACCACTTTGGGCAGCTTGCCATAGTATAATGGTTAGCTAGCTCATCTCACCAGCTATTATCACTGTAATGAGTTCAATAATCACTGGGCACTCCCACACTTGTTTTATTGTACCAGACTCAATTAAATGGAACAAATTAATTTGCTGTGTTAATTCAGGATGTGGGTGATCAAAACTTTCCACAACTTCCCATCCTTTGTCTCTCCCATTCCTTATTCTGCCACCTATTTACACACACTCGTTAGCTAGGTGATCATGGCTCTCCACAACTTCCTATACTTCGTTCCCTCTGTTCCCTGTTCTGCCATCCATTTACAGAAGCTTATGTTGTAGGTTGCTCACTGTTACTCTTTGTCACTCTTGCCCAGTGAGTGACAAATTTTCCTAGCCTTCTTTCCTCATTGTGTCTCCAAGAAATGTCAACAGTCTCTTTCTGATTCTAATTGATTGATTTGTTTTCTTTGGCTTATCAACCCATTGCAGATTATTTAAAGCCAGAAAATATTTTTAGATTGTAATTTTTTTTGTGATAATGGTTTAATGATACAAGTCTTACTAATTAACCCATAGATAGACAGAAGAGATGGATCCATACCTTTCCCAAGGGTATTTGCACATATAACAAACCAAATCATAATTGGAACTCAGTTCTCTGATTAACAATTCCAAACCATTATCCAATACACCATCTGCACATCCAAGTTTACAGTACCTGGTATTCCCAAGCAGTTATCCATTGAGGTACTGATCAGATGCAACATTGCTTAACTTTTGGTGGTCATACAGGTCTTTCTGATTCTAAGTATAAGCATTCTTTTTGTTTCCATTTTTCTTTAAATCTTCCTCATTACTCACATGCTCTGTCCATGATATTCTCATCATCCTTCTGTTACACCACATCTCTGTCTTCATCTGTAAGCTAATTGTCTAGCATTCACTGGAGGACTGGTAATCATGGCAATACATGATACTACTTGTAAAAAGATAGGAAAAATTATCTTTGGAAATAATTTTTATACATTAACATTTTTTAGACCCTTCTTAAGCCATGACACTTGTCAGAATAAAAAAAATATTGATCAATTTAAAGGGAGATAGCTGTTTATAATATCAATCCAGTGTCAAATTGATTTCTGACTTTTAGAGAGTTATTGAATTTTTAACTGTTACACACAAATGTCAAGTTTGGAAGTGGGGTGACATTGATATCTGCATATTTTTTAAAATTTTCTGAATTTTTAACCTTTTTTTTAAAAAATCATTTTTCTATATGGGATTTTTTGGAAGCACATGTACTAACATTTGAGGTTAATAATTATTTATGCTAAATTAAGAGTAAACATATACATAATTTTATTAATTTATGTAAATTTTTGTCCTTTAATTAAAGATGTATATATATTTGTTCATTATTTTAAAAAAAACGGCAAAGTTCAATAATTCTATAAAAATCAGATTTGACACTGTATTGATATTATAAACAGGCCTTCATTTTCTAAATTGATAAAAAAATCAATATTTTTCAATTCTGACAAGTGTCACAGCCTAAGGAAGATCTAAAATATTTTTAATGAATGGACCAATCTATTTAAGTAGTGCCCAATACACAATATAAAAATTGACTAGTTTATTTTTAATATCAAAAATCAAGGGAGGTAAGTCAGAGCATAATGTAATTTAAAAAATCAAACTGATGAGATCTGAATGATCTCTTTTTGTATTAATGTTTTTAGGAAAGGCATGAAACCCATCATACATTGATCTTTTTAATTTTTTCTTTTGTTTTTGTAATGTTAGATTGTCCATTTAAAATACTCCAATTTAAATTTGAAATTTGATCATCTTGCTATCAACAAATCAGGGCACTAAACTAGTAACAATAAAGTGTAAAAATAGTCTATTATGACAGAAACTACTGTCTGTATACTTACTCTTCATTATTACAATCTTGTTTAGTATATATTGTATTTAGTTACTGTTTTTGACTTCACATTTAAAATAAATTATGGAGAATCATGATTGCCCACATCTTTAAGGATCATGGCACATAGGGTAGTATTTTATCTTTGTAAAATTTCTTTTATCTTATGAGTAAAGTATAGAATTTATGAATAACAAATTTACTGCACATATTGTACTATTTGTAATTTTCAAATTATCTTAATTAGTGTTAAATTGGATTTTTTTTTTCTACAGTTCAAACTTTAAGAGAATTTATTAAAGAATTCTTAGAGCAAATATTTTTGCAACCATTCCTGTTAACCTTATGTACATGTTATAGTGATATCAAGATGATAATAATGGCTACCTGTTTGTTTCCACTAGAGTGGTTAACTAATTTCTGTTGCAGACATCTCCTCAAGCCCATTTGTATTTCTTCAACATCCACGGAGCCAACCTGTGGTTTATACTGCAATTATAGTGATCTAAGAGAAGAGCTAAGTTTCTGGAAGAGAATGCATCATATGAAGTGATCATTAGTTGAAGAAGACCAGTACACTTAAACTTTCGGTCACAATGACTTGTGACTTCATGCTCACATAACCACTTATGACTTTCAAACAGTTTTATCTACCCTGTTTCACTCAAAGGGTTTGAGTTTTCAATAATACCACAGTGGAGTTATCTCCCGAGATTATCACCATGGCAAATTGACCATGGTGAGATTTAAACCCAGGTTTCATGATTGGAATTGTTAGAATATTAAACAATCTGACCACACACCCATATATATATATATATATATATATATATATATATATATATATATATATATATATATATATATATATATACATATATATATATATATAACAAATACTGAACACACATGCAAGCAAATAGCATTCAGGATGGTCATACCTTTTCACTATTGTAAATGGAACAGGTCATATTTTATATATATATATATATATATATATATATATATATATATGAGATAGATTGAGTAATGGATAGCAGCTCTGATTGAATCGGAGAGCCAAGTTTGAATTCCAGTTGAGTTCATTACATTCACTTATGTGCAATGTGCATTTATTTTGCCTTAGGAAATCTATGAATACATCTCTTTTTCCTCCAGTTATGGGTAAAATAGCAGGGTAGATTGGATCCTATAGTCTTGAGTGGCAACTGGTCTAGGAGAAGGACAATTGTGATTTCAAAACCTGAGGAGGCATTTGGGGTCCTTGTGTTGTACAACAGTTTTCTGTATTCAGCTCTTCCAAAAAGTGTGGTCAGTTTTCACCATAATAATAAAATCATATGTGTGGGTAGTATGGCTGTTTGGTTCTAAGATTCTAAAAACTGAGTTACTCGACCCTCATGTGTTGAAAATCAACAGGGCAAAAATAAATGAATGCCAGTTCTAAAATCATTATAATGCAAAGAAAGCAATTGTGAAAACAACGTATATTTTGAAGCAAATCGGTATTAGATGAGATTTATGAAACTACAATAAATTTTCAATTGTTCTTTCATTTTGTTGTATAGCCAAGTTTGCATGTTTGATCAAATTATTGACAGACTATCCATAACTTGAGGTTTGTGCTCAGCTTCTAAGGAATGTCTTTCATTTGAAGGAATATCATGCAGTGTCTTTGTGGTTTCAAACTTTTCTATCAAACGAGTAATTGTTGATAGAGCAAAAGGATCCTGTTTTAAATTGTTCCTTGTTTTTATAAACTCTCACTGTTGCTGTGCTCTTATAATTAGCATAATATAGCTTCACAATCCCCAGTCGACAGTCTAAACTAAGCTTTGACATATAGAGAATGATTTGTCAAAACAAACACAGGCTTGTATACATTTAATGTCTTACAAATAAATAATGAGGCATTACCTGATTGCTCAATTTAAAAAAATTAAAACTGGGACACATTTATTTTCAACCATATATATATATATATAAATATATATATATATTCAACCTGTTTCTTCCTCCTTTATCAAGGATAAGTTTTCCTTTTGTCTTTATTCATATTGTTCTTTTACAGATATACTCCATCTGAAATTGTGTGTGTGACTATGGTAGATTATATCATTTGAAATTAGAAATGATCAGTTTCAGATCTTACCAGAGATCAGTTCTGAAATAAAGGTAGTAAATTATTACAACTTGTTTAGGAATGTGTTAATAATTATATGATACCATACAGTTTCAGTTATTTCACTTAGAAGATAAGCCTAATGTTGGAATATTGCAACTGTTGACAAAGACAAGTTTGCTTAAGTTAAACAAATATGTAACAAGTATTAAATTTAAAAAAAAATTTCCTTGCATTCTCCAGCCAGTACTTGAGCAACAATTTAAATTACTTCAAGTATTGACTACCAAATAGACAAATTTATTGACACAGATATTGTAGCAGAATTCTATGTGGTGGATAAAATTCAATCCAGCAGTGGCATATCTCAAGAACTTGTCCTCCATGCAACTTAACAACTGATAGACAAACTCCTTGATTGCAATCAAGATACCCATTTTATAGAACCTAATTTGCATTGTGCAATGCAAATCTCATTCAGAATTTACATAACCTTTAAGATTCATGCTGACAACAAAAGTTTATGCAGGTTGTGTGTGTCATTTTTCTGTTGGACAGGCCAACATGTGGAACATTGTTTACTCAGGTAATCATTTGTTATCGTATTCTTTTTCTGGCTGGGTTTTACACTATTCCTTGGAAAACCACACACATGACACAGTTTGACTTTGAGGACATTCATTTGTGGGTTCACTACAGATATACAGCAAAATTGTTTTATTTATCTTGTGTACATGTCTTATTTCCTTTCAAGAGTATTATGCTCATGAAGTTGGTGTAAAAACCAACTACATAGTTTATCATGTAATGCCATGGACACCAAGACATGCCACAACATGGTTGGTCACCCAGCAACCCTCTACATTGACCAGCTATATTATGACACACAATGTTACCCTAATGATCTTCCAACCTTGATGCAGAACCATGATGGTTGGCATGATACTCATGAATGTCTGAACTAGATTGACCAAATAATAAAAAATAATATTTCCTTCCCTCCCAAATTTTAATTTTTTTTGTTTTTAATTTCTTGTTTTCTTTTTGTTGTTTTTTTTTTTTTTTTCAGGTGCTGAAATTACTAAAAGGGATCGTTATGGTTGCACAGCATTGTTTTATGCTGTATCTGAAGGTTACCGAGACGTTGTTGAAACTTTGTTAGAAGCTGGTGCAGACCCTGATATTAGAACGCTTAAAAAGCTAACTTGTCTCACTGGTAAAGTTAATTATATTGATACTTTTTCCTTCTGCTCATCTTAAAAAATTATATTGACATTTTTTTTTTTCTTCTACTCATTTTTAAAAATGTATGTGTGTTATATACTGTACCTATGAACACAAATGAATATGTCCCAATCCTCATGAATACGTTGGACACTATTGTAAGTGGGGGTAATATGCAGTCTAAGTAGTCCACCACTAGTGGTGGCTTACCTACTTCACTCCGCTGGCGAGTATTGTATTTTGTTGATGTTATAAAGATTACCATTTCATTTCCAACCTCTGTTTTGGTTATTCCTCATTCAGTAACCCTTCCTAGCTTACAACAATATGCTACTACAAGGTTGTGAGCATAATTGAAAACAAATTCATTTTTAAAGTGTTTGTAATATATAAAGTCAGAATAGGTTTTTACAATGGAAAAACAAGTTTTGTTAGTGTGAGTCTTAGCGTGTTATATACTTAAATCTTTCTGTTTTTTTCCATTGGAAAGTTGTGAAACTGTACAGATGAAAATGGCAACTTTGTTGACCATAATGTTCTCATGTTGCATGCTGTTTCAGTGTTTATTTTTTTAAGAAGAAAAATGGCCTCTCTACTGGAAGAAGCTCAAAGAACATGCAAATTTGTTTCACTCCTAGCTGGCACAGGAGTTTGCTTTTGGCAGGAAGTGGAGCAATATGTTCTATTCATTTTAGATGGGAGAAGATATTAGGTCCAGGGGATTCCAACCCTATGGTAGCATCTTGCCCATTGCACTGAGGGGTGGAATTTGGCATAGATTAGCTATGCATGCATGGTTTTCATCCTCTCTGGATTATAAAAATATATAGGCTCTAGTTTGGCCAAGAAATGGGGGATCATTTTATAAGTTAATTGTGATAAAAATTTGATCCTTCACTTTATATCCATACAACATGTATTGCAAAATTGATTTTCCTCTGAATTCCTCCTACTCTTTCTTAATGCCATTAGACTGGTGTTGCTACTGTGGTTCCCATAGCAAGTGGGTTTTCATAGGGTGGTGTTACCTATCCTATGCCAAACCAGTTTTGAATTCAAAGTTGTCCTTCAACGAGACTGGTTGTCAACCAAGGCTAGTGAACCAGGTCTACCCTGCTATTTAACCCACAGCTGATGGCAGAAGATATGGATTCATACCTTTCTCAAGGGTATGTGTGCAAAAGTGAATGCAAGACTAGGGCAGAATTTGAACTTGGCATGTTGATTCCAATTTCTATGTTGACTTCTATGCTATGCATACATTCCCATTTCATACAGCACAAGAAATAAGATTTATCAGTCTATCCATCTGTCAAGTGATAACTGAACAGATGTTTCCCATGTCTCTCCAGATATTTCATTCATCTCAAGAAATCACTGTTCACCACATATTCTTATTTGTTGATTAAATATTACCTCTAGAAGCATAATTTTTTAATTACTTTCATTCATTTTGCATTATAAAAATATATAGATGTTAGTATGGCCAAGAAATAGAGGATCGTTTTCCGAGTCTGTCAATCTATATCATTGAAAGTCTTAGTAAAGAAAAATGATGTACCACTCAACAGGAATCAAACCTGTGTTCCTTTTTTTTCTGGGAAACCATTTTTTTGGATGCTGAAAAATTCCAATAAAAGATGCCCATTTTTTAAAAAAGCATAATTGAGCAGTGCCTTGCTCTAAGGACCTCTATGGGCAAAGCAGTAGCAACAAGCCTAACTAAAAGATGTTTCCCAGAAAAAAGGAAACGCATATATACATAGATACATACATAGTCATATCTTTTTTTTTTTTGAGGATGGATTGGGATTAATCTCGCACAAAGCAAAGTGGACCCTGACAGAAGATTTGTCAATGATTTGAGGCAAGTTTTTACAAGGATGGATGCTCTTCCTGATGCCAAACTCATGTTAGTCCAACAAGTACAGTTTTTATCATTACCCTATCTTGAAACCCAATCTTAGGCTTACACACACACAAACACATATATACAAGTTGGCTCTTAAAAGAAGTTCACCCACCCTTTGACAAGTCCAGTTTGTTGGAATGAGAGGCACACTCTATTAAAACTTTTTATGATCTAGGCTGGTAAACAGTTTATAAATAAACTGGTCTGATTTCAATGATTCATAGCTCAATCAAAAGCCCTGAAAAAGTTAGGCACAGGGAACAATTTTCGTTAATCTCAGATTCTGGGTTGCCAGATTATGCAAGGTTAAAAATATATATTAATATATTATACTAGCCATGATCGTTGCTTTCATGGTTCAAAAGGAGTAACTCTTATTTTCCTTTTGTATCCAAAATTGCAGTGCATGTTTTATTATAAACTAGCTTAAAAGCTGTCCTATGCCACTTAATTTAAAGACAATTTTATGTAGATCCTTATTTTTCGTACAAACAATTATTTTTATATCATGAGTGACAGAAAGGGACAATTTATAAGATAAAATTAATATAGTGTAAAGATGAGAAAATAGAAATTAGAATTAGTTATACATTCAATATTTGAAGAGTTAGAGAAACATAATAGCTAATTAAGTAAAACCTGTATTATGGAATCTATATGAATAAATGCAAAATTTGGCCACAATTATCCAACAAATTCTGGGGTTAAAAAGCCCCAACTCTACTTTATAGTAATTTATACGTCGTATTAACTCCTCCCCACTTGGATGAGAGGTGACACAAGGTCTTTTTTAGGCGGGGACCCAAGTGCGTACGCCTGGGACAAGAACAAAAATTGCCCTCAGCGTCCGCAACCATTGGTTGCACTGGCCTAGGTGCAAGCATCGATTCCTCCCTCTGGTGCAATGGGACAGCTGTTACCCAGGGCTTGGGTACCTCTCAGTATAATTTTCTCAGTTGCCCCTCTGTCCTTTGACAGAGAAACCCCTGGGTGCATTCTGCCCAAAGACAGAGATGAAACTGAGAGATGATAAGCCTGTGTTAAAATCCCTCCAAGGAGGAATTTGCACAGTATTTACTAGTAAGAAATATTTTATTGACTAATAGGTTGTAAAGAAGAATGTATTTTCATTGCCTTTTGATTAATAGGTAAGATATTTCATACCTTTCAAGAAATAGAAGGTAAATTCAAGAAGAACCTTGTTTCTCATTTTGTGTTTGTGTGTGTTTTTTATTGTTGTCTTTGATTCAATTGTAGATTATTTTTTAATCTAATGTATAATTTTTTCCCCCCTGACAACTTTATTTGTAGAAGCCATCAGAAAGAACCATATAGATGTGGCCTTCTGTTTGTTAGATTCGGGATGCAATGTGGATTTATGTGACCGGCAGGGAGTCAGCCCCATGCTTACTGCAATAAGCCAGTGTAAGTGTAAAGGATTCTCTTGTTTAATTATATATATATATATATATATATATATATATATATATATATATATATATATATATATAATTTGTTGACCAGACTGGATAAAACTATATTTTGTGAATATATTAAAAGAGAATCATCTATGTATCTAAAATAAGAAGAAATTTATGGTAAAGTATTTTATCATTTGTATATAAAGATTTTATATCTAAATTGGTCATATATTTGTTTTTGATGTCTGTGTTTCTTTATTTGTTTAAAAGAGCACCAAAATTTTTTTTATATGTATAGAGCTAATTGTGTCAAGATGTGGGGTTAAAATTTTGGCTTGTGGTGTGCTACCTATTCCTGAGGAAATGGGTCTCATTAGGATATCTGGTTTATGTATTTTTGGTAATTTATAAAGTATGTTTTTTTTTTTTTTTTTTTTTTTATTTTCAGGTGATGCTTGATATGTTTTAACCAGGAACTGTCTTCATTTTTTAATAATTTCTTGGTTTTGGTTTTAAATCTTTGTGTCTCTTTTATGACCTTATGTTTGCTTATTTTTTCATAAATACTATCCTCTCCCGAAAGAATTACTTCTTTCCCAAGCCAACATACATGACTATAAAAATGTTAAAAAATTAAAATAAAACTTAAATTCATAATCTTCTGTTATTTAAAATATATAATGCATAAATTAATCCAAAATTAAAATAATTTAAATATTAATAGCATTAAAAAAAAATTGTTGATTCGCTATATTAATTCCACTTTATGTCAGTGTAAAACGTGGAATCAACGACATGCAATGAGTTGCTCTCCTGGAGGTTGTCAGCAGCCATGCTGATAGATGGCAAAAATAGTTCTCTCAGGCAGTGGTTCTCAAATATTTGAAGTTGGGGTGCACTTGAAATCCTACCAATAATTATAGGGACACTATATACAAATTTCAGAAAAATATGTTATAATGAAGTCAAATATTGCAGAAAAGGAATAATACAATAAAAAAATAAAAATAAAATGAAACATACCTTAAGTTTATTCATTCTTGTGTTTATGAGAAACATGTGCCTGATAAGTCTTAGCAATTTCTTCAATATTTGGTTGTATATTTGAATGGCAAACTCTCATTTCCATACATTGAAGAATTCCTCTCTTTTTTTTTTTCACTTAATTGTGGTGAGAGCAGAAAAGCCTAATTCACATAAATATGATGTTGCAAACTGTAGTAAAATGGTCAGAGCTTTTTAGATATTGACACATATTCTTCTTTTATAGAAATACAAAAAGCTTCAAAAGACAATGCATTATGTTTAATCATCAACCCATAATCAGTGGATATAGCTGCCAGTTCTTTTTCTTCAGTCAATGTTAAACCAAAATCACTTATTTCTAATCCAATTGTATTGTTCAATGTTAAGTGATGGAAAATAAGAACTCTGTTTTTTCCTCCAAACTTGTTAAATGTTCAACAATTATTGGAAATATTTCATTTATGCAAGTGTTACTTACCAATAGAAACATTTCCAAATTACCTTCAACAGCTTTTCTTTTCCAAATCTGTAGTTTTCTCTGAAATGCTTTCATTTCGCTAATAGATGTGAAAATATTTTCTTCTTTCCCTTGCATGCTACTATTCAAAATATTGAGCTGCTGAAATATATTGGCCAAATACTGTAACCTGGCAATCCAAAATTAACACCAAAGGAAGTCGCAATAATGTAATTGTTTCATCTCTTCAAAAAATGCAATAAGTTCTTGTCGTAAATCGTGTACATGAGTAAATACTTTCCTCCTCGATAGCCACCTCGCCTTGATGAGTAAAAGCAACTGTTGAGAATACATTTTGATACAAAGTTGATACATGATTTGACAAGTCTTGTTTTAATAAAATTTACCATCTGAACAATTTTGATCTAAAATTTCTCTTAATTTTTTCCCAATGTTTTACTATGAAGAAAGCAGTGATTTATGATAACATTCTCATTTTGTTTTTTTACAAAAGATGTAACACCCTTTATACAACCTACCATGAAAGTGGCCCCATCTATACAAATGCCTACACACGTCTTCTATGATAATTGCCATTTAGCAAGATAGTTATTCAGAATGTTAAAAACGTCCTCACCTTTTGTATTCACACTTAATTCTTTGTAAAAAGAAACTGATTTACTATTTGGTTTTCATTAATAAAACAAATGAATGCTAATAGTTGTGCCTTGCCGGTAATGTCTGTTGATTCATCAATTTGCAATGCAAAATTTGAATACTGAAGTTTATTACTGCATACATTTTTCTCAATATCAGAAGACATTTCTAGAATATGCCTGTGAACTGTATCATTGGACAGAGGAATCTTGCTTATTTTCATTGCTGCTTCATTTCCCATCATCATGACAATTTTTTTTTTTTTTGCATGCAGGCAAAACAAGTCATTAATCTAATGTATGAAATTTCATATTTTGTGCTATCACTTCTGAGACTTGATAAGAGCTTTCTCAGAAACAGTCATTATACTTTTAAAAGAATTAGCAGCTTTTGTTTGCTGTTGAAATGACTTGTAGATTTATTTTGTAAGTTTGTAACTAATTTGTAGATTTATTTTGTAAGTGAGAGTGTTTGATTTTTAAATGTTTGCTCGGTTTACTAGGAAGCAATGATTCATTTGCCATTTTACATCCATTACATTGGTTTTGCTTTCTTACTTACACTTATGTTTTGCACACTTCCAAAATCGGATTATTCAATATCACACTTCTTTTTAAAAACCCTATACATTTTGTATGGATGTATTTATCTGAAAATAAGTAGTATGCACAACACTTCCACTTTTAACACCTGTTAGAGCCACATTGATGCAGGCTTGGTTGGCAGACATGCACAAATTTCCAAGGAAAAGTGCCATATATGAATTTTAAGAAATACTGTAATGTTATTTTTATATATGTGGGTGGGGGAAGGATAAATTGTGCAAAACAAAACCATCACTAAAAATAAAAGCATTTGAGAAAAACAAAACAAAAATGTAGTTATGCTAATTGAACTGTTTTTATAATTAAATGATTTTCTACGACAGTCTGTTTGATTAAGCGTTGCTAATTTAAATCCTTCTAAAGTTTTATCATGAAATTCCCTAGAAAGTCTGAAAGTCATGCTTCAATGATATTTAATGGTTGGTTGGCAGAAATCTGCTCAGTTGCCGAGTCAGATTTGAAATGTTTTCTTTGAATGAATAAAGAAAAGAATGGTTTAGCACAGACTGAAATCTTTTGCATTTTAAATTCAGAAATGATATTGCACTGCACCCACTGCATAGAATAAGTAATCCTGATTGACATGTTTATGATAAAATAACTAATTTATCACATTTGATTATAAACAAATAAGTGATAAATTATAAATGAAAAATTACTATGAAAGTATAAATAAGACAACTTTTAAATAAACAATCCTAATCTTTGTCATTATTTCATATTACATAATACCTCTTTTAGTAAGCAACTTTCTCAGACTAAGCATAGAGGACCAACCAACAACTCCTACAAGTTCAATACAACAAAACAAAAGCTTCCTATCTGCAACGAGACTGGTACCACAATATAATAAAGTAAATATATTTATTCCTTATATCTGGACACATATTTCTCTAGAATGCCATGGCACACATAGACATCTTCCAGGACGCACCAGTGTGCACAGATGCGCCGTTTGAGAACCACTGCTCTAAGATAACTAAAAGACAGCAGTTTCGTTATGGAGACATTAAAATTTACAAGCCATTTATTTCCCCAGTTAACAACAGATTGAAGGCTATTTTTGAGATCAACTGCCTGTTTTATATTATCAAACCTATTGAACTTACTATTAAGACAGGAGTAAATAGTTATCATTAGTATCGATACCAAGTTGGGAAATGATGACATTGGGAGGGTCACTGATGAAGATAAGAAACAAAAATAGGTTTAAGGATATAGCCCTAGGGGACACCCACTTTAATGTGAAAGGATCTAGAAGAGTGGTTATTCAACACTACTTTCATTAAATGATTTGTTAAGAAAGATTGGATCAAATCAAAAATTTGACCAGATACACCATAGCCCTTCAGCTTGTGAAAGAGACTAGCATGCCAAACCTTGTCAAATGCTTTTGTGATATCTAAAGCCACAGCTTGAGCTTCACCATTTTTATGTAAAACTTGACAGACTTTTTCAGTAATAATTGTTAACACATCGGTGGTTGATCTAGAGAAGCATAAGCCATAATATTTGTCTTGAAAGAAGACTGTGCAAAGTGAGATGTTTAACCAATTCAGAGTTACTTGAGCCTTTAGTATTTTACCAAAAAGCGGTAGATTAATAGGTCAGTAATTTAAAGGATCAGCCAGTTCACTCAAGTTCTTAAAAATAGAAACTACAGAAGATGATTTCCGATATGCTGAAAAGTAATGGTTGAAGTAAGAAGTATTAAAGCATTTGTTTTAGAGTTTAAAGATAATATGAGCCAGTCCAGGAGCACATTTGTTTAGAACAATTGCAAGGATACCAGCAAGTTTGCATGCCTTGTGGGGATCAAGTTTGGAGATGATAGCAGAAACTGTGGATGGAATTATATGTATATCACTCAGTAAAAATTCAGTTCTTGGTGGAAAATTAAAGATCCTCCTGATGAGTCAAGAGTAGAATTGGGAGAAAATTTATAAGCAAAGCATTCTGTTTCATCAGCAGTTTTATGTAGTGCCTGTATGCAGGTCTGTGTGGGAACATGCATGGTATATATATATATATATAGATATATATATATGTGTGTGTGTGTATATGTCAATAATTTCACAGCCTGATGATAAAAAAGCCTTTATTTTACACAACAAATATTTATTTTTCAACCTAATATTCTTCGTCATCAGTGCATTTTTTCAGTGATGAATATTTATCATATGAATTGAACATTATACAATGAAAGTTTGGCAATATTTAACCTTTGTGTCCACAAAAAAAACAAAAGGACAGTTATTTGCTTGACACCACTATTACTGTATACATTTTTGACTTCCTCAGTAATGTTTATTTACAAGATTATAAAAATATGTGAATCAAGTACAATGTGATATTTGTTATTTACAAGAAATTTATAAAGAAATACATTTGAAAAATCTTTTTGCTCAAAAATTTATAAAAAAATACAAAATTATTAAAATATGTAAACCAACTACAATGCAACATTTATTATTTATCATATTATAAATAACTCTGAAAACAGTTTTTTTATTCAATCTAATAAATAGTATTTAACATCTTTGTTGTCATTTCTCTAGAATAAAGAAAATGTATAAATCCATTTTCATGTGTTTGGATTTTATTAACATTCTAATCATTGCTTTTTTTAAAAACAAACATTGTTAAAGGAGTCAAAAGTCTATATAGTAATAGTGGTGCCAAGGGAATAAACATCCTTCTGACACACTGATTTTGTTTGTTTGTTTTTTTTGTTTGTTTTTTTTTTTGTTTTTTGTGTCACAAAGGTTAAACATTGCCAAAAGTTTTAGATTGAAATTCCAGTAATGTCAGGATAGATTTGTTGATTCTCCCTCCTTCAATAAATTTACATACACATAATTATAGTTTTAATAAAAGACTTTTTTTTGTGTTTAATTGCAGTGACAGTGTACTTCAGCCAGCAAGAAAATCCAAGGTTGTTGGTGAACAGATTGCTGGAGCTGAATTGTGATGTCAATCTAGCTGACTACTCAGGAATAAGCCCCCTCCATCAAAGTGCTATGGGTGGAGATTATGGTAAATAAAAAATAACATACACATAGGTGAAATAGTTAATATATACATAGTATTAATACAGTATGTGACAGAAATACATCCCACAATGGTAAGACATTGGTGACAATGTTGTTTTCATCTAGTTAAAGTCTTACCATTATGTAGGAGATATTTCTGCCACGCTCTGTATAAGCACACATACAAATGATCATGATTTTAATTTTTTTGTTGAAAATGTACTTTAATTTTTTTTATAACAAGTTCTTGGTTATTTATTTTATTGGAATTAATCTTGGGCTCAGTTATTTTAAAAAAATATATTGGATTGGAACAAAAATTCATGTCTTTGTGAATTTCAAAGATAATATTTGTACATATGTATTAATAGGATATAGAATCCAAAGTTTAATAAGATGAAGTGAAAAATTGCTTCATTGATTTGATTACACATTTTGCCATCATTTGATAGGATGCCTCGGATCAGAATGAAAGAAATATGTGTGTGGGCTTCAATATTAAATCGTTTTCCCTTGGTTAGGATGAAAGAACAAAATTGAGTGACTTTTGTTCAACTGTCTTTTGTCATCTTTGAGGCAACTTTATAACCCCCAGAAGTTGACATTTTTTCTGGGTGTTGAACTGGATTAAATGGTTTTTATAGGCTTCAACAGAAGTGATAATCTGAAGGTGCAAGGTCAGGTGACTATGATGAGTGGTAGGACATCCCAGCCAAACTGTACTGATTTTTGCCAAGTCCGCAAAGGTTTGGTGGTGTTCTAATGGATGTTGGTTCTCTTCTGATTGACTAATTCTGACCATTTTTTATCAGTTGCTGTTTTTACTCAGTTCAACTGGAAACAATATTTTTCTGAAATCAGTATCTGAATTTGCAGAAGGAGTTTGTAATGCATAACATCTGCCCCACCACCGCTGCATAATCCCACCAAATACACAGCATCACCTTTTTTTATTATTATACAATGAAATTCGCTCTGTACAAGGCCTGGGAGCCACTTGAGGTAGAGGGTTACAGAGTAAGAGGCACAGTTTATGCAGATATGTAGGGAAGATAACGGTTAACTCTAGTCTTGAACAAGTTAAGATTATAGTGATCGGGAAAGCATCCTCTTAGGAGTCAGTTCCACAGAGCAGTGAAGAAGCTGCTTGAGTGGAACTTATTTATTACCAATGGAATATGGAGGAAATGTGGGTGCGTTCAAGCCATGGAGGTTAGAACTGGTGGAATTAAGGAATGTAGTCCTCTCAGCTATGGCACCATCTTCATAAACAACACATATCTTTTTTACTGTTTGTACACCATTTTTTATGTTCTGGAAATAAGAGCATCAACATTGATATCTCATTTTAACAGATATATTTACCAAAATTACACAAAAATATCTTGAAATACTAAAGAGTAAATTTAATGAATAAAATCGCCATTGGCTTCAACCATGTCCTCCAGATAATTTCTTAATCTCCTGCCACTCATCTGGATGGTCTCCTTGTTTAAATTGGTGAATGCTGCCATAATCCTTGCCTTCAGTTCATCTTTGATGTTACAAGGAGTTTTGTTGGTCTCTTGTTCAACTGCGCCCCATATGTAATAATCAAGGAGGTTGCAGTCTGGGGAGTTAGATGGCCAGATGTAAGCGGTGATGTGGTTGCAGAAATTGTCTGATGGCCATAACTGGGTTCTTCTGCTTGTGTGGCATGGTGCAAAGTCCTGTTGCCAGACATAGGGTCTTCCAGCAGCCACCCTCTTGACTCAGGGCAGCACTACCTTTTCAAGGCACTTGATGTAGGCTTCTGTGTTGAGTTTGAGGGCCTCACCAACAATTTTCAAGAGTTCTTTTCTCATCACAATGATCAGATTGAGTTTTCTGAGCTGCCGTATCTTTTGTAATCATCATTAGACTCATCCGACTCTTTCCAAATCCTTTGCACTGTCCTCAGATTAACACCCAAACACTCTGAAATGTTCGTATGAGAGCTTCTGGTGTGAATGCCAAGCATGTCATTTCCAAATTTATGGCAGAGGGTTTTGTGTCATGGTGCTCTTTTTCTCACAAATGGTGCCTAACTAAGCTTATTAAACTGTAGAGTCAACAAAATCAAACAAACAATGTGCATACACGAAATTAAAAATATAAAATGGCGACAATTTACCCATCGCACCCTGTATTGAAATGTCACCTTTTAAGAATATATGTAAATGTCATAAATATGTTCACTGCTGACATAAAGTGGAAAGATTATAGTATATCAATTGCTATGCCTGCTGCTAAGAAAGTTGGTTCATGGTGTCGTGCTAGACAATTTTTCATGCAAGAAACTCTCACATTTTATAAGTCTACTATTTCTCCTTGCATTGAATACTGCTGCCACATTTGGTCTGGTCTTGTCTGGTGCTTCTGTTACATATTGAGAGATTTTTGATAAAATCCAAAGAAGAATCTGCAATGTTATTAGTCCTACCCTGGCATTTTGACTTTAGTCAGTTTCCTACCACCATAACATCTTCCCTGTATCTTTTCTATAAATACTTCTGATGAACTTTCCTCTTTGGTACATAGACTTTATGAATTTAAACACTAGATTGGTGGCACGGTCTCATCATTTTACAGTTAAAATGACTAGATGTAAATGTAAATTCTATGCTAACAATTTCTTCTCTCACACTTCTCACTTGTGAAACTCTTTTCCTGCTTCTTGCTTTCCAGTCAACTTTGATCTTCAAAAATTTAAATTCAATCTCAATCATCATCATCATCATCATCTACTGTCTTCTTAATGCTTGTTCTTTTATTGTTCTTTCTTCTTAAGTGCTTCTTTTTCTCATATTCTCTAACACTCAGTAACCCCCTTGCATCTTTTTCAAAATGTTGGTCATGCCAGTTGATACGCTTTCTCTTCAAGAAACTGTAAATAATGCCAGCTTATCATAGAAATAAACTAAATATTCTGGCAATGACTAAAAAGGTGATGATGGGTTTTGCAATTTTCTTAAAATTTGGCATTCCTTTCAACTGTTGTTCATTGAAAATGATGAAGAAAGGAATTGTTAGTGGCTAGGAATGAAGGCAAGCATTACTGATAGAATAGGGCTAATTTATGTATAATGGAAATGCATTGCTAATGATTTTACTATAGGAATGCATTGGAAATCAGGAACAAAGGGATTATCAGAGGTCAAGATTTAAATATATACTACTAATAAAAATCTATGAGAATGCTAATTTATTTAAGTTGAAACTTAACATGTTTTTTTTCCTATAACTCTGTAAAAATGATGAAAGAAAAGCCATTCTCTTATCTTTTGTAACTCCTTTAATTTCTTTTGCAGAACTCTCTAAGCTATTGTTGGAGCATGGTGCTGACATTAATGCAGTTGATAGTAATGGAGACACTGTGCTACATGCTGCTGCATATGGTAACAGTTTTGAATTGGTTAAACTTTTTATAGAATTAGGTAAGTTTTCTGTTGTATCAATCAGCATTTAAACCTTAGGCATATGTAATTTTGTTTAATATTTTAGACAATGTTGGCCAATTTAGCCTTCATTCTTTCCCACCAATAACTCTTGGAGATAATGAAAATTTTATATATGTATATATTCCAAAAATTCTCATGTTGACAAAAATGTCAGCATTCAGTTTTTTGGTTTGCTTGATTTTGTTTAATGTTGTAAACAATGAGAGGCAGTTTAACTTTCACTTGAATTCATTCCCCCAAAATATCTCTGTGTTCCAAGAGAAAATGACATTGGTTACCAACAGCATTATCAAATTGAGCTACAGTTAAAAGCCTAGCATTACTAAATTCTGTATTTTGTGATTGCATCTTTTTGACCAACTTTTAAAATAAGAATAAGATGATCTTGGGTTACTAAGAAGAAGAAAATCAATTTCTGCTGGTCTGTGAGAAAGGTGATGATAAGATTCAGTAACTTTGGCCTTTTTAGTATAAGCCTTTTTGGTACTTGCATCCCAATCTGTCAACCCTCAAGTTGCAGGCCATTTCGATCTGGGCTTGAGGCATTCGATTGTCTAGTTGCACTGAGGAGCTGTGATACAGCGAAACAGTACTGTCTGCAAATGACATAAATAAATATATCTATCTATCTATCTATATATATATATATATATATATATATATATATATATATAGATGCATGTTTTATTAAATAATATAGACAAGTTGTCTATTTAAGTAAGTTCCTTTCATATTGTCTGATAAGCTTAATAACATTATCATTGAAATCACCATATTGATACATGTTTAAATCCGATCTAAGCTTTCGGCTTACATAAGCCATCAATGAAAAATTGCTGCCTAAATATACACACTATATATATATATATATATATATATATATATATATATATATATATAATAATATATGAGAGAGAGTTTTAAGTATACTTATAGTTAGTAACTGATAACTTTTATAAAATGTACAGTAAAAATGCTCAATACTATGTAGAGCTTAAAATGTAAAATTATAAAGTATAAAACTATTTTATATTTTATAATTTTGTTATATAAAAATTCCTTTTACTCGTGTTCAATGCCAATGTTGTTTATGATACTATTGTTGTCTTTTTTAATCAACATGTCTCTACTGCTTTTATCATCATCAAAATAGTTCAACACTAATCTTAAATACATTCTTCAGTTTATGATTGTTGTTCAACTGATAGAATGAAAACAAAAAAAAAAATGAAATCAGTCTCTTCAAATAATTAAAAAAAGAAATCTTTATAAGAATTTAAAAATAATTTGATTTTTATTGAAGACAGTCAAGTAAATGAAGCAAATCTTTTCCTCTTAAATTGATGCCATTAAGTAATGTTATTATTTAACATTTTGCAAATTTTTTTTTTTTTTTATCTTTCTCCAGGTTGTGATATAAATACGCAAAACGATAAAGGAGAAACTGTACTGTGGCCCACCATTTCATCTTCCAATTTCACTGTAAGTATCTTCATGAGAAATTAGATTTCATTGTCTGCCACTAATGCTTTCATTAGTTTTAATCTTGGTTACATTTTATCTATAGAATATTATTAAAGACTTTCAGAGTTAATATTTTATGTAATTCCTTAAAGTTGATTTTTTATTTCAAGTTTGTATTGTTTACAAATTTTGTACTCACTTGGTTAATAACTGACACTACATGCTTTTCAACATAATAGAAATTAACATCAGGTTGACACAAATTGACTTAAAGAAGGCAATTTAGAAAAGAATTTCATAGATGTGTTATTTAATGTCTTCTACAATGCAAAGATTCAAATCCTCCATTTTGTAAAATGTCTGCTTACTTGTTATCTTTATTAATTCCTAAGAAGGTAAAGCAATTTAGAAAAGAATTTCATAGATGTGTTATTTAATGTCTTCTACAATGCAAAGATTCAAATCCTCCATTTTGTAAAATGTCTGCTTTACTTGTTATCTTTATTAATTCCTAAGAAGGGAAGGCAATTTAGAAAAGAATTTCATAGATGTGTTATTTAATGTCTTCTACAATGCAAAGATTCAAATCCTCCATTTTGTAAAATGTCTGCTTTACTTGTTATCTTTATTAATTCCTAAGAAGGGAAGGCCATTTAGAAAAGAATTTCATAGATGTGTTATTTAATGTCTTCTATAATGCAAAGATTCAAATCCTCCATTTTGTAAAATGTCTGCTTTACTTGTTATCTTTATTAATTCCTAAGAAGGGAAGGCAATTTAGAAAAGAATTTCATAGATGTGTTATTTAATGTCTTCTACAATGCAAAGATTCAAATCCTCCATTTTGTAAAATGTCTGCTTTACTTGTTATCTTTATTAATTCCTAAGAAGGGAAGGCCATTTAGAAAAGAATTTCATAGATGTGTTATTTAATGTCTTCTACAATGCAAAGATTCAAATCCTCCATCTTGTAAAATATCTGCTTTACTTGTTATCTTTATTAATTCCTAAGAAGGGAAAGCCATTTAGAAAAGAATTTCATAGATGTGTTATTTAATGTCTTCTACAATGCAAAGATTCAAATCCTCCATTTTGTAAAATGTCTGCTTTACTTGTTATCTTTATTAATTCCTAAGAAGGGAAGGCAATTTAGAAAAGAATTTCATAGATGTGTTATTTAATGTCTTCTACAATGCAAAGATTCAAATCCTCCATTTTGTAAAATGTCTGCTTTACTTGTTATCTTTATTAATTCCTAAGAAGGGAAAGCCATTTAGAAAAGAATTTCATAGATGTGTTATTTAATGTCTTCTACAATGCAAAGATTCAAATCCTCCATCTTGTAAAATGTCTGTTTAATTTTTTTATCATTGTTGTGGGGGTCAATTTTTCAGTAAATTGCTAAGGTAGAACTTTACAATTTCAAAAATAACTCTAATCTTTCTGTTTCTTTTAGATCACTGAGTATCTTGTCAAACAAGGTGCTGACATCAACTTACAGGAAAAAAATGAAAAAATGACCCCTCTCCATGTTGCCATAGCAGCCCACAACATTAAAGCTGTTCGACTTTTTATTGAATCTGGTGAGTAATTGTTTTACCATTTTTCTCCATATTCACATGTCAGTTTAAAGAAGTGTGAAATAGTGAATCCGCACATTTTATATTTGTTTATATATTAAGGAGTTGTGCTAAAAGCCTGACACTGTATTTTTTGGCTAGTGCCAGACTGAGAAGTATTTGTTGGCATGTTTTCATTTCTCTTTCAGACGTATTGAGAGCATTAACCTGGCAATATTTAATCTGAAATGGGAAATCAAAAAGCTCACCATGAACCAATCACAATGTCTCTTGGAAATGGTCAGGTGAACAGGAGGAATGACAAGTGGCTCTTTGTTCACACTTTGGTGGTACCCACATTGATACACACCAAGTTCACTTTGTTTTTGACGGTCTTGCAAGTTGTGGGCATCAATGGACATATCATGCTGTCCATCTTTTTCTTGACCTCAGGGTCAGTGCCATCACCTACACCAAGGTGCTAGACATGGTGATAAAGCTCTTGATCAAGTAGGTTGCTGTACATGTTTATACGGACTTTGTTCTTTTTCACTTTAGGGCAGGTTGATTTTGCACTTTTCTCTAGAACAACAGCAACATTGTACTCTGTGTGAAATCCGGGGTTTGATGTGATGAATACTGGCACCAAAAATGAAATTCATAGCTTTTACCAATTCTTTGATTCATAATTAGAATTCTGGTTTGAATATATTTTCCATTCAATGTATTTAATACAAAAAGATATCAACTTTATTTGGATTTATTCTTGAAATAGTAAAATTTAAAGTTTAAAAATCATCTGAAAAAAATATACAGAAATACCTCATTTACACAGGCTTTTGCTTAGAAACTGACTTCCAAATTTTACTATTTCAAGAATAAATCCAAATAAAGTTGATATCTTTTTGTATTAAATACATTGAATAGAAAATATATTCAAACCAGAATTCTAATTATGAATCATCTCCAGCAAAATTCAATTTTTTACTCTATTTGATAAGTGAAAACTGAAAAAAAAAAACATAAAAAATTGTAAAAGATTACAAAAAGGCAACTGAATAAATAAGATTTGTTAGATCATTTGATAGATCATAATTAATAAAAACAAAAAATAGATAAAAGTGTATATAATACTATAATACTGCTGGGCACAAATTATAAGACAAAATGTTTTTAAATTTGCATTGTTTATTGAAAATCACACTAAAACTACTACACTATATAATATATTACATCATTATATAGCTAAATTATTCAGTATAATTTCCCTTTGAAGTACATGAAGGTCTTATTTAATAGCACAGTGATTTAGCAATAATGTTCTTGTGCCTTGCTTCTTGTCCATGTACAATTTGTAAAGCTTCAGTACTTCATTTAACTGCTCTTTCAACACCTTGCAGATGTGCAAGTAAATTTGGCAACTTCAATGTTGTTCCATTCATTAGAACATCTTGCAGTTTATTATTTGAAAAACCTTCTGCAAGCACAGGTTCACAACCTCCATTTCACTAGAGGTTAATTAAATTTGACCAGTGTGTCGCTTCAGAGTTGAATGTAATTTTTAAAAAGTCTTTTCTTTGGTGGCTTGCTACATCTGCAACAAAAGAAAATATTTTTCTGCTGTAAATTTTTTAATGCAATATTCTGTATTTTGGTTGACTAATGATTTCTTCTCTGTATCATGTTGAAGATATACAGTTGTTATGGAATTTATTATCCCTTGTAATTTTAAACCAACTAACTGTATATATTATAATTATACATTTTATAAGGCTGTATAATTTATCATAGAGTCCTGGTAGATAGGCATCTCTGGTTCATAAACACAATAATTTGATAGCTAAAGTTAGCCATCTTGCTTGATTTAAAGACTCAATTTTCCAAGCAACAAATCTAGGGTTTATTTTCCCTCAAGAAATTCCTACTGCATATTCTAAGAGCAACCTCTGGTCACCACTTAAATCTTCCATTGCCCCTGCAGTAAGACAGAAGTTATCCAGAGGTTTACTGATGGTTTGAAATTCTATCTGTGGCAAATCTTGGTAATCATTTCTGCAAAATTTCCCAATAAAAGTAGTAGGGCTTCTTGTAGTTCCATCAGTGTACTTAAAAACAGCTCTAAATGGAAGTTCATTTTGATGAAGTGAACAGCCAATGGTGTGCAATTTTCTTTTCTCCAGAGCCGTAACTAAAACTGCAGCAACATCCTCTGCTTGAACACTATTTGCACCAATGTTAGGGAAAACTCTGTGGGTGAGACATCTACTTTCTATGTCCATCTCTGTTAAAAGTCAAGTGAAACTCTGATCCTTTGGTTTTCTTAATTATTTTTTTTCACTGTTTTCCTCTGTAATCTCTTTGTATTGCAAATTGTTCTTATCAACTTTGCAATCAACACCAATGCAGATGATATTTTTATGGTTTGGAACATGCTTCTAATAGGTGGCTACTTTTACTCTAGCCTTTTCCATGTCTATTTTTTTTTAATTATCGCTAATAATGTCCTTTAAGTTAAGGAAGTAAGCCCATATCTTGTAGGTCTAATAAAAAGGTGTTAGTAAGTCATGTCGCAAGGTTGGAAGATACATCACCCGTAATAAGTTCCATGGCATCTCTAGGAACTTTTAAAAGACTGTATGTTCCCTTAGACTGTCTCCTGGTCTCAAAACTGTTATCAGTTATTTCTTTACTGGAGAACATTGGTGGAAAAATATCTGATGTAGAGGCAATATCTGTAGAATCTTGTTGTTACTATATTTGTCATCATTGTCAATATTTCTAAATTGAAAACTTCCTTTTGGTCCTGTTTTCTCTCTGAGCTTTTAAATATTTCCTTTCTTCAATGAGAACCAGAATTTTTTAAATGTGCTTACATTTAAAAACAAATCTAGCATAAATGATAAATATGAAGGAAAATATCACAGTAATTTTACTACTGTTGATTAAAATGAAGAAATTTCTTTTTTTATGAGGTTTTATGATGTTGTTTTATTTTTTTTTTTTTTAATCTAAAAATTCTTTTTTTTTTTTTTTTTTTTTTTTTTTTTTAGAATTACTCTATTTATTCCCACTGAAAAACAGCAAAACCTAAATTTCATATGAGAAAAAAAAGGAAATTGATATTCATCACTGACACAACTCAAAAATTGTATTTAATTTCCATTTTACCATTATAAAGTGAATATTTTTATGTTATTCATAATTTTAATTTATTTTTCTATGATTTATTGAGAACAAGGTAAATGTCACAATTAGAAAACATTTTATTAAATGACATTTACTCATTTGTTTTCCATAAGTGTATGGAAGTTTTGACAATTTTAAATCTTTCACTGATCACCGGAATGTTATTTTGAACCTAAACTCAATCTTTAAATTCGTTTCCTCAAAAAACGGCAATGATTTGGAAAAAATATTTTCTGTCATTATTTAAACCCTAACTTTCAAATTGTGTGCAATACCACAGTTCCAAAATCAACCTGCCCTAATCCACTTGGCTGAAGCTGAAATTTTTCATAATCCATTTATCTCCAACATTTGGCCACCTGGCTCTCCCAATTTGAGCACACTTGACTATCATATTTGTGGTGTTATTGAGAAGACCATGAACCAGTGGCCTCCAATATACCAAAGACACTTTGACAATTGCTTCTATAGAGAGGACAGCCAGCATGAATGAGGGACACTTTACAAAGCTATCTAAGCGGAGAGCTCTTATTATATAACATTTTTCAATTTTCCTCAGTTTCAGCTATGCTCTCAGCTATGAATAAAATAGTAGGGTAGACTAGACTCTCTGCTCTCAGAGAAAGAAAAATTGCCAAGCTGATGTCAGTATATATCAATTCCTAAGTGTATAGCTAACAAGACCCTGGTGAAGCTTTAATTGGCTTAGCAAACCAGAAGTAGTTTAAATAAAATTACTCCATTTAAATACAAGATTTATTTCCCCTTGACACCTTGCAGTATAAGCGGCTAAAAAAAATCAAATTTTATATTAACTCTATAAAAAAAACATTTAAAGACATGAACTTGAAGCGGGACTTGGATCCCTATTGAAATGTCAGCAAATGTTGAAATATAAAAACAGATTTAAATGTCTCTTTTTATTTTTATGTATTTCATTCAGGTTGTGAATTAAACAAACCCAACACCACTGGTCAGACACCTTTACTGCTGGCCTGTGAGAAAGGTGATGACGAGATTGTAGAGTTGCTCTTGGCACAACCTCGGTGTGAAAAACGCTGCAGATCTTTGGTTGACCCACTGCACACTGCTGTAGAGTATGGTCATTTGGCAGTGGCCCAAAAGCTCATTGAAGGTGGCTGGAACTGTAATCAGGTGAGTTTAAAATTTCTCTTTTTATGTATTTTTCCATTTTCATAAGTCCTGCAAACAAATCAACAGCTTTCTGTCATTTTGGTAATAATTTACTTAGTGACTGTCATGAAATAATTATTAATTTCTAAACTCTAGCACCATATCATTTTCACAATAATCCCAAACAATAACAAAGCGTCAGCACAACAGTAAAGGTATGTAAAATAGAATCTGTAAACAGTTCAAATTTCAGCTGATACTGTTGATGTTCATTTTGGCTAATGTCTTTGCAAAAGGCTTAAAGCTATTTTTGCCTGTGCTCCATTTCATCATCAGTTTGCTCCTTATATCCACATTGCTGATGGTCAAGAATCATGGACAATTGCACCAATGCTCTCCTTCACCAACGACAGTGTTCTTGTCCAATCTCTGATATCATCAGTCTAGCATTTTCCTTGGTCTTCCTGCCATCAGTACATCTCTCTTGGATGTAGGTACAGAGGTCTTGAGGCTCTGATGACATGGTCAGAGTATTGCAGTGTTCACTTCCTTATGGGTGTGACTAGTTGCTTTTCTATTACCATCTCTCCTCCAGTACTTACTCATTTGTTTTGTGGCTCATCCCTCATCAGTTACTTTTACAAAAAAACGTTTCATTGGCATGCCACACTGTTTGTTAGAGAAGGGGTGGGTGAGTGTGAACATTTAGGTAAACTACTCTCCAGAAAATGAAATTTTGTTATTACTCTATTTAACAATAAATTGTTGATATTTCTTGAGTTAAATAAGGTCACTCTCATTGATCACCAGCTGTGGTATAGACTCACTAGAAACAGCTTGTAAGATTAATCTGATAATTAATGAACACTTTCAAGTGAGTCTGATCCTCACTGAGTGTCTGGGTGTTTTCGTTTTCTGCCACTAAGTTACTAAATACCTACATTTATTTGTTTTTTATCACTTCACCCCAAGCAAGGTGATAATGCCACTAAGATGCAAGGGGGCTATTAGGAGGGAAAGAGAATGAGAAGACTTTAGAAGGAAACAGAAACCCATTCCTAAACAGGAATCAAGGGACATACCTTTTCTCCTGTTCAAAAGACTGGAGAGGAGTATGAAACTGGCGATAGGCGAACATTTACAGGAAAATAAAAATTATCCCATTGTTCTAATGTGGAAGAGATAGATGTATAAATTATAACAAATTTTCTTAAATCCTTATTCTTAAGTTTTTCGGTTTCAAATATGAAATTGTCAGTGTAAGGGAGATAACTCTGAGAAAACAGTATTCATTAGACCTTCCCTTACTCTTGACATTTCTCAGATATTATTTTAGAAGGTGAGATCCTGTTAATAATATAAATACACTGTCAAATCGATCCATGACTTTTTAGTGTTATCTGTAATTTGTTTTTATTTACACATTTTTTTCGCCTTACAGCCAAGTCACATTAAAACATCAGTTACTGTACAATCACCAAAGTTAAGCAACATCAACTATGGTCAGTACCTAAATGGGTGACCACTTGTGAGCACCATTTACCGTAAGCTTGGATGTGTAGGTGGTGTAATGGATAATTGTTTTGTAACTGTTAATCAGAGAGCTGAGTTCCTATTCCCGTTAGATTCATTATATTCACTCATGTACAAATCCACTTCTTCTCCCCCTAGTTATAGTATAATAATGGTTTGTGATACAAGTCTTACTAATTAGTAAGACTTGTATCACAAACCATTATTATCTCCCCACCCATGCTTACAATCTAAAATATTTTCTGGCTTTAAATAACATAGAAAATGAATCCGTCACCATTTTTTTAGTGGGGTGAGGAACTTGTACAAAGACAGGGAACTAATAATTATTTACTGTATATACTCATGTATCATACAACCACCAAATTTTCAATTATAAAAATCTATCTTGTGTATTATGTGAGTTACTTCTTTGAGAAACCAAATTACAATAGACTAACATCTTTTCCTCTATCTCTTTATCCCATCATCTGTTAAAGTACTTAAAAACAGCTCTAAATCGAAGTTCATTTTGGTGAAGTGAACAGCCAAATAAAGAAGTAAGCGAATGATAAAAGTATCATTAATAACATTATATTTGTTGCATAAACATGTACAGCCATAAACAACTGAACAAGAAACAGCTAAACATTTTATAAACGTAAACAATGGAAAAGATGCATATTTGCTCTGTTTGTATTTTCTAATGATAATAATAAGCAAATATTACATGCATTATTATTGGATACAGTTAAGTAAAATATCAGTTTTATCAAAATCATGTTTATTTTAAATACAGCTGTACTTTTTGACTACAGTAAATGGATAGTTTCATCAATGGTACATAATTTTATATCTTGTATATGATGTGACCTCCTTAAAATTAACTTCAAAATTAGGTCTTCAAAAGTCACATGAGTATATGCAGTACTTTTCTTCTCCTCCAATTCTTAATAAATGTTCTTGGGAAACTTTTTTTTTTTTTTTTTTTTTTTTTTTTGCATACAGATGTATGTATTTTTTTTGAATACAGATTTATATATACTTATTTATCTTGAAAGAAGAATAAATGTATATATATACTTTTATTAATTCATTTAAATTTAAAAATTCCCTCTTCTTGATATGAATTATTCTTAGGACTGTAATAGAGGGGGTGAAGAACAGAGATGTAAATAAAAAACAAATGCAGCTAACTTTTTAAAAAAAAATCGGGGATCAATTTGTCACTGTATTTATATTATGAACAAGACCTCCTTCTAAAATGATAAAAGAAACTGAATATTTTTTTTAATCCTGACAAATGTCAATGTGATAAAGTAATCAAGAGTAATCTCCCTTTTTGTATGATTACCTCCCTTTAGAAAACTTGTTTGTTTGTAGAGGACTATAAATAGTCAATACGCTTTTATCAATTATTCTAAGCAGAATAAAGCTTCCTTAAGCCTACTCTTGCTCTCTTTTGTTATTACAGTTGTATGTTGAGGAAGGTCGGATGAATATTATGCTTTTTTTTAATATCATGTTAATATCACTGTACTCGTGTGTCCTTCAAATGAGACATTAAGTCATTCTTTCTTTGCATAAAAATGAATTATCCACTACTGATAAAAACCACTAATAATGATTTGCAAAAGTAGTAGATACTGTTACCTTTGCAAACCATTGCTGATGAGGTTTATTCTTATTAGACACTTAAAAAAAAAAAAAAAAAAAAAAAAAAAATGACTTTTTACCAAATTTGCATGTTGGGATCCAATGAGCATATCTACAAAATGTACACAAAAAAAATCCAATCATATTTGATATCTCAAAAACTGAATGTGCACCCTTCATGTAACTTGGTAACTAATCAGAGGGTATCTTACTGCATATGCATAAAAAGACCTTCCAAGGGGGTTAATGGTGGTGGCTGGCTACTCGTAACTGAGTATGTCTGTCTACTAGGGTAGCTAGCCAATCCCTGTTGCAGACGATTGCTCAGACACATTTTTGTTTGTTCAACACCCATAGAACCCACCTGTGGTTTATACTGTAACTATGCTGAGCAGATCTTAGTTACAGTTTCTAGGAGAGTGCATTATCTGGTATGATCAACAGTCTGAATAAGGTCAGTACGGGCAAAGTCACAAGTCATCGTGACTGAGAGTTTGAGTGTAAATAACTCAAATAATTGACTCAAATTCTCAGTCACGATGACTTGTGACTTTTCCCTAACACAACCATTGATGGCTCTCATATAGTTCCATCTACCCAATTTCACTCACAAGGCTTGAGTCGACCTGTGGTATAGTTTTCAGGCACTTTCCAATGGGGCTGCATGTTGGGATCGCCTTCCCAGTACGATAACATTAAGAAGTCACCTCTTTGATAAATTGACCATGATGAGATTCAAACCCAGGACTTATGGTCAGTAAGTGAGCATTCTAACCACTTGGCAACATACATGTGATTAGTCACTATGTCATATATATATATATATATAAAAGACATTTTTATATTTATACATTCTTTTTATACATACAAATATTTAAGTAAATGCTCTGTTTATAATAAACAGTATTAAACAACATTTACCAGCCTAAATGTCTGAGAAATTTTCATAGAAAATATTCATTCTCCAACAGGATTCGAACCTGTATCCTATATGGAACCATCATTTAGCCTGACGTGCTCTTAACCAATTGAGCCACATAGAATCTTTCAATAAGCAAGGTTGAATTTACAGTCTTTAAACTTCAATCTTCCATGATTCTCTCGCGTACATTCATATCTGTTCATGGCGTATCAAATGTAAACAAATGACGTCACACATTATGAAATGGACAAAGTCGGACAATTATTTTTAAGACATTTTTATGTTTATATATATTAATTAGTGTATATACATTTACCTATGTATTGGTGTGTGACTATAGTTTCTCTGGGTGGTTCCCAGCTCATCGGGCATGGGATCTATGTTGCTGGAAGTAAACAAATCGCTCATGAGAGTTTAACTGCTACGTAGTGCAAAAAATAAAGTTGCACAGAAATGCGTTAAATGCAATGCTGGTGAGTTACATGTGAGTGTAGTAAAAAAGTATAAGGGAAAAAAAAATTGATTACAAATTAAAAATTTAAAATTAAAGCTGTTGTATTCGTGTAGTCAGTAAACCATTACAGGTCCAAGGGAGGTAAAAAAATGACTGGATGTAAAAATAGAAAAAAATGTCATTGTTGTAGATTTGTTATAGTGTCATGAACAGGTTGGGGTAGGGTCTGGCACCTATATCCTAATAAAACAAGGGTAGGGGTGAATTGGAATTAGTCAGTTTCCAATATTTTAAGATATACGGTTACATATACCAATTACAGTCCAAATTTGTCTCCCTGTGATTCTTAATGTTTCCCCGAAAATAAAAACAGCATTGAAAGGTAGATTGGGTCATAGATAAGGTTAAGAAGATTTTAAAGACTTTGCAGACTGTTTTGAAAAGTGGAAGGGATGCTGCGATATACATATGAGGTCTCAAGGAAGCTACATTGAAGAGAACTCTAGTTGAGCTTTTGTTTATGGCCAGATATTTACTGGACAAATCTCACATTGCAAAAATAGATTTGATGAACATTTGAGTGAGTTGGCATTACAAGAATCCTATTATTTTTATAAAGATTTGATTTATTGATCTTGGTATTTTATCTTTTGAATTACAGGTTAACAGTTTCAGGATGACTCCAATTCAACTGGCTTGTTCGCTTGACACATTCAACATGGTCAAACTGTTGCTGCTCTATGGATGTGACCTTAATTCCCAGACAAACATTTCCCACCCACTTCATTGTTATCATAATGATGATGAACGTCCTTATTTTGCTCGGGAACCACTCTTTCTTGCCGCCACCAACAAGAATGTCGACCTCCTAAAATTGCTTCTAAAGTGCTACCTTCGTATGCCTACTCGATTGGTACTCAGTATTGAACATCTTCTTCAAACCTCCACTGAAATGCAGTCAATGGTACGAGGTGATCTCAAAACGCAAATACTAGATGTTCTGCAAAATGCTCGCAAAAACCCTCGGTCATTGATGGAAATGTGCCGTGTCGTCATCAGACATCAACTTGGAGTCAACCCTCGTGCCAAGCTCGACACCATTTCACACCTGGCTCCAAGCCAGAAAGACTATATATGTATGTTAGATGAACTGAAACTAGACAGCCCACATACCTACCATGTAAGTTGGTAATAGATGCTAGCTGAAATCATTTTTTAATTTTTTAATTTTTAATTCCTTGCCATTGAAAATTTTTTACTTTTTCTGAAATTAAAGTCACTTGTTCATCTGATTTTTTCTTCCTTTGCTTTATTGGTTTTGTTTTTTGTTTTTAAATTACTGTCAATTCTTGATAAAATTACTTAAGCAATGGAAAACAAATATCAGGAATGTTCTACAAATAAAATAGTTTAACTTTCATATGATCAATCATATTACTTTCTACATAAAGCAACCATTCGTCTATGCATTGAATATTACTGCCATATTTGGTCTTGGATATGCGAGCTTTTGACAATTGGTTAATGATGTTTGTAAAAGTACTGGTTAAAGAAAGCTCATGAACAAGATATTCAAAATTACAAGATTTTAGAAGTCGGCCAGGTGATGAAACCATGTGTTGTTTGTAAGAATATTTGGCATAGAAAGATGTAAAGATTTTATTTATTTTTTTTTACTTTCCCAAGAAACTGAGGATTGGCGTAAATGATAAATTAACAAAAAGCCATGTGGCAAGCTTTTGACAATTGATTTATGATAATTGTAAGGAAAGCACGAAATAGCCAAAGGGCCTCTGAGATATCATTTGAAATTGCCAGATTTTAGAAGCTGGCCAAGCCATGGGGGCTATTTGTTGTTTGTAAGTCGAAAAAGCGAATTTCATAAACAACACTGATAATTCTGAATTCAGAAATCCTGAATAAAGAGGGATGTCAAAGGGTTAATTAATGAAACAAGCTTAGCCACACCCGCACGACTGAGATGCCATTTGTCGAGTGGTAGCAATGGTGATAGGCGGAGGTAAATAGGTAAGAAAGACAGAGAAATTACTAACGCCCACTGAAAGGATTTGGTATGAGGTACCAATGTGAGAAGGAGGGAGTTTAGGAGGATAGCTACCCTGCAACCTCTTCTCATGGACGAAGGGATCCCCCCAAAAATGGAAAGTAATTAATTTTCCAAAATGGGAAGTAATCAATTTTCCTAGCCGGACAACAAAGAGGTCCCTTGTCAGAAATCGGTAATTACTAAGAATCCCGGGCTGTGTCTAAACCCACACCGATTTTTGTTTGATGTCCATATAAACGAGCACCCTCAATTTGCCAGTTTGTTCAGTTAGAGTTCCAGTTCAAGTCCAGGGAGTTGGAGTCGGTTCACTAGCAGGAACTAGAGAGTTGCCTTGCAGAAGCTGACTGAGAGATTCCATGATTCCTATCTTCAACTTCGCCTTCCTATGAAACAGCAAGTTATACTGACGAATGAAGCTAAGCCAGCTCCTAAAAACTAAACCATTTGACTCAGAAGACCAGAACTTGCCTAGAGTATGAAAGGAACGGGCTGGGAAAAACACATATCCCTATATAGAACAGACTGATAAAAGTTGATTTGCTTTCTTTCAACATAACCGAATCTTTTTGGTTTTTATTTATTTGTTCTTTTTTTACACGTGTGATGTCACCTCTAGTTTAGATTCATCTTGCACTACGTCCCCAATGCCTCATTGATCTCATCTACCTAAGATCAAAATCACAACGTAGGTAGGTTAGACTTGAAATCGAAGTAGTTACTTCAGTAACTAGCCATTGGAACTGAGAACGACAGAACTAGTGTCAGACGAGTTGCATCTGGTGTGAAGCTGTTAGAATCAGCCAACCATCCCATTTAGTACCCTGACCAAAGGATCCTGCTGATTGACTGGGTCACATATTAATGGCAGCAACTAAGAGTCAACCCCAAAACACTGGTAGGAGAAGTATCACAGTATCATGACTGGGAGTTGACCCCAGGTTGACACTATTGTGTTACACAGACCTTTTAAGATTTAAAACTTTATAAATTTAACAATTTTTAAATTATGACAAATTATAATTAAAATTGAAAAAAAATGAAAACAATTATTATAAAAATATATTATTCATTGAAAAAATGTTTTTTTTCTCAAGATAATAGTGTGTCCTTAAAGCTTTTCTAATTGATATAATTTTATTGCATTTTTATTTTATGATTCACAGATGATCTTTGGTAAATGGTCTTTCTGTTTGACAAAAAGAAATTGATGATTTAAATTCTCCAAGGAGTCCTGCTTTTAACTGGTATAAAGTGGGGGGAATTTTAATTTACCACAAAATCAAGTTTTCTACAACTGGTGACTTGAAAAATCTAGTAGCAGATGCTAAAGTAACAACCAACTAATCGGCTCTCACTTGATTATAGTCATGCATGTGTCTGTTTCTGCTCTGGGCACAGGAATTGCAGGTGTATTCTTTAGCGATGACACTCTTACAAAGCAATCTTAGGCAACTCTGATATATCTAATTTTTTCACCCTATCTTAATCTTAGGAGGTCTGTTAATAACCACATGGCCTTCACATTTGTTGTTAGAATTTTCTGTTATCTCTTTCTATAAAGCTACTGGTGATTTGTGGGGTGCACATCATCAGCACAAACAAATAGCAAGCTTGGGAATTAAGCAAAAAACATGCCTTTCTTTGTCTACAATAAATTGGGTCACTCCTTTCTGTAAGAACACACGTTTTGGACAGATAACATGAATGTAAACAAACCCTCAAATTTAATTTCTCAGGACTAGTAAAATTAAGACAGCACATTAATCATGTCTTCTTATCAGCAGGAAATTAAATAGGGTGGGAAACTTGGTTTTGTAACTTGGCTAGTTAATTCTGGATTTAATTCTCTTTGGAATTGTTCTTAAATTAATTTTATTGTTTTAAAATATAATTTTTAACCTGTTTTGTTTTTTCCTTTTCTTTTCTCAACCCTTTGTGACACCATTTAGGGGCGCAAAAAGAGGGAAAAAGACGGAAAGGAAAAAGAGAAAGAAAAAAGAGCCAGTTTATTAGGGAACAGACAACTTAACTTATATGATAACAGGTGGCCACCCACGAGAAATACCATTTGAAAATGTTATTTTGATAATGGAAGACACTGGTGAGGGTTCTGTCGGCCATTGTCTTGGGGCTGTCTGGCAGGGCCCAGGTTGATACATTGTTTTGTTTAGATAGATAAAAAATTAACTGTCTTTGTGGCAAGCAGATTGTCGGGGGTGGTGGGGTTCCCTGCAAGGAAATTTTAAAGATAAAGTCATCTACGAGAAGAGACATTTGAAAATGTTGTTTTGATAAATGAAGAATGGTGAAAATTCTTATGTCCATTGTCATAAAGCTAATTGACAAACACCAGGTGTATACAGAGTTTTAAATAGATAACAGTCCCGTCCCGTAGAAGCAAGCGAGCCAGAGTGGCTTGCATCTGGTGTATAGGAGAATAAGGGTCTTACCTTAACGGGCAGCACGTGACATCAAGTTTGCTTTGTGAAAATGGCATTACTCTCCCGTCCAGCCATTCTAGCAGTATGTGCAGGAATGAGGTTTTTTTTTTTGTACAGTTTGGAATGCTTCCACCAATAGCAAGTCGTGTGCTGATTGGCGGAACTGGAGGAGGCAATTTGCCTGTGTAACCGAGAATAACAACGAAGAAAGCTGATTGGCTGGGAACCGCGGTGTTGGCCTGATAAAAGAGTGCTGGAGCCATGAAAAAGGGGAGAAAAAAAAAAACGTTGACTATAGGTAGTGGCGTGTGAAGACTGCGAGAACGGTGAATTGAACCAGCGATATTGTGATTTGTACAAGTGACTGCTGGGAGTGCAATAGACTTATTTTTACTACAGTCTATTGTCATAAAGCTAATTGACAAACACCAGGTGTATACAGAGTTTTAAATAGATAAAGGTTTACTTGTGTCATGATGCTGTCTGAAAACAATTTAATAGGTCATCTGTTGACCACACACAAAGAGAGTCATCTCTAGGTTGGGTCTTTGTCGATGGGAGGTGTCATTGAGAGAAAACACATCTGGGCTGTGTTGGAATTTGAATATGACAGCGAAACAATATTTCGTTGGCGCCGAAGAATGAGTGTGTCTGGTTGACTAGCCTCTTGGTGCTGGCGAAAATCTGATTGAAGAATTCCATATGCCGTGACGTTAGGATAAGAATTGAGATTGTCACTCTCCGGGTCGTATTGTCTTCTTGGCGGCCAGAGAAGAAGAGAGGAAGAAAAGAAAAAGATAATTTTTTTTCTTTGAACAAAATATATATTTGTTTAAAGAACAAGGCTAGTCTAGTCACGCCCACACTGTTGATCGACCATTGGTTGAATGCTAACCAGCCAGGCGGAGGTGATCATGTGACGCAAGGAGGCAGCCGCAGAGAATTTAAGTATGAGGGATTACTACGAAGAAGTGGGAAGGTGTCCATATGAAAATAAGAGAAAGTGGGAGTAAGAGAAGACTTCCAAAAATGGAAATAATGAATTTTTCCTGACCGAAGACAAAAGAAGGGGTTTATGGATTTAGACTTGTCAAGGAACCTCAAACCCCGACGAGCACACCCCCGGTTTTGAATCGGCGTCCATATAAGCAAAGTCGCAGCGAGCAAAAATGAGTTTCAGTTGAGTTTAGTTTTGAGTTCGAGAGAGAGTTCCAGTTGAGAGCTCTGAAGCCCCGCTACGAAGAGCTGACCAAGATTCGCGCAACTTCCGAACTCATCTTCTAACCAAGAACAATTTATTTTTTTTTTGAAGAACGACTTAGACTCACACCACCAAAATAAGCTTTGTGAATTTCGCCTAAAAACCACGTGTCACAATCCATATAGCGGGTCGGGAGATAGACGAAGTCCTATGTATCCAGCAACCAGATATAAAGTATTGTTATCCTTTTTTTGATACCATTTTCGACTTATTATTTTATTTTATTTTGCTCGTACTTGTGCGATACCGCCCTCATTCGAACTGAAGCTTGTAGTACGGCCCCAACGCTGATTGATTTCGTCTGCCTAAGATCAATTCACAACGGGGGTAGGCAGACTGGAGATCAAAGTAGTTACTTCGGTAACCAGACGTTGGAAGCGAGTTGGGAACGACGAGACTGATATCGAAACTAACCAGATTCCCATCCGAATCACTTAAAGGTTAGATCATCACAATTGGCGCCGCGACCAGGATAAGACCCGGGATCGGCTGACGTCACAATTTGACGTAACGCTTGGATGCCACAATTGGTGCCGTGACAGCAGGATAAGACTCTGGATCGGTTTTGGATGCCACACCTTCAACCTACTCTTATGAGAATTTTAATAATTATTATCCAATTAGTATTCTCCCTGCAAATCATCATTTTGTAATTTAAAGCAATTAAACATTTAAACATGATCAGTGCCCTGTTATAATATATCTTTAGAATGTGAGTGTTCATGGCTATCCACAACTTCCTATCTTTCATACTCAAAGTAACTTTTGATACTTTAATCTCCGTGTTTGTTCTGCTACTGTTTGTCCTATTACTGGTAATATTTTTTTCCAAAAATGTATTTCTGGTAATATGTATTTCCTTCAAAAATGTATTTCTGGTAATATGTATTTCCTTCAAAAATGTATTTCTGGTAATATGTATTTCCTTCAAAAATATATGGCTGGTAATAATGTATTGCTGGTATAATTTTTCCTCAAAAAATCCATTACTGGTATTAAAACCTATTTTTACACTTTCATAGTGTTTTGACCCCAGTTTGATGGTTATCAATCTGTACATAGCTGGGACCCTAACAGGTGCCACCACCCCGGATTAGGGCTCATCCGGGAATACCAGCAATTAAAAGGTGGTCCCACGCTCTTCAAATCATTCTGATCATTCTGGTCTTGCTGTTGGACGGAGTTTATCGTCTTACCCAGGAGGCGAATTAAAATGGCCGAATGTAAATAGGATCGACCATCAACTGCAAGGAGACAAAACGCATGGCCATCAGCAAGAGACAAAAAAAAAAGTTCAAATATCAGGCAAGTGTTTTAACAGAGAATTACTGACAATTCCGTGGACAGAACGAGTAAACAACAAGGAAGTTTAAAATAGAAAACGGCGTCAGATGAGGACGTGTCTTCCTCTTGGGGACACCCTTGATCGGATACCACCTGAGAGGACTTAAACCTATTTCCACCTGGGCCCAAGCTGAAAGATTAAATACTGGTTTTATCAAAAATTATCATTGTGCATATTTGGCTGTGGTGCATGTCCCTAGTATACACTTATCAGACTGGGTGACGTGATGGGTAGATTAGGTTTCGTGTATTTGTACTTCAGTGGCAATTTGATGGCGGGCATCTCCCTCTTTCTCTTTAAATAATTATAATTTAGTGAACTCATCGATAGTCTTTCTTTGGGGATAAAATTTGGCATCAAGGTTGGTTTAAAAAATAAAATGAACGAAGCCTTCGATACGCACTCGTCTTTTTCTAATCTCCCCGTTACTAATAGCGGAGTTTTAGTCTTTTGATATGTACATGAAATAATCTTTGGCATCAATATCAGTACAACCCCCCCCCCCCCAAAAAAAAAACAGAATAATTTTGATACACACTTTTTTTTACAATGAAGATCCCCCTGTACAAGGCTTTGGGAGGCAGTCAAGGTAGAGGGTTAAAGAATAAGAGTTATAGTTTATGGGAATATATGAGGAAGATAACAGTTGACCTTAGACTTAAACAGGATAAGATTGTTATAATCAGGGAAGCACCCTCTTGGGAGTCGATTTCTCAAAGCAGCTCGAAAGAAGCTGCTCGAGTGGAATTTACATCTCACCCATTGAATTAGCCTTTAAGAATGTCATTCATTTGAATACCTTCCATGGAATTAGAGATAGAGCAGCGAGAAGCTTGCAATGTCTCGTCTATGAGAAAGGGGTAAGGTGGGAAAATATTCATCACCCACAAGGAGGTGGAGACGTTTTGGACGATGAAGACTAATAATAACAGTGTAATCATAGAAAGACATGAAATGTTTAAATTAAACATGCTTTAGAACTGAGGTCGTTAAAAAACGCAAATACATTTAATACACCGTAATAATAATGATTTTTGATAACACTACGATGTCAAATGTTGGCCACTAGTTATTTTTAAAATCTTCTTTGAATTGTCAGATGTTAATATCGCTTTGAGCCAGTGACAGAGACAATCCCTGTAGTGGAAACTCTCCTCCTCACCAGCTCTAAAGAAGACCAAGGTCTAAGGCCTGAGTTAATTGTTTATTATCTTCAAAAGGGCCAAACCATCAATGGAGAGTACTGTACCAGTTACGAAAGGCTATCACGACCAAACGCCTAGGAAAACTGACGAAAGGGGTCTTGTTTCGTCAGACTATGGTTTTGAACTAGTTGATCACCCTCTCTATTGTCCTGATTTTTTTTTCTTTTTAAGCATTCAACCCCAAGAAAGGCGGGAAGCGACTAGCATGCAAAGGGTTTTAGTGTAGGAGCGAGAACAAAGATGACAGAGGAAAGGATGAAGAGACGGTTAGGGGATAGATTAGGACATCTGGAGACGTCGATTGACGTTACATTTGAATAGTTGGAGATTATAGTTATCAAGAAAACAAGAAGTGGGGAGGGAGTTCTACAGATGAGAAGTGCTATTGGAGTAGAAGAGACGGCTACATTTAACAGTTTCGACAGTGAAAGGGTGAGAGCAAGATGCCAGCGTAGTTGAGCGCTTAAATTCATGAAGTCTGAGAACCAGCGAAAGCAGCTCATCGGAGCAGTTACCGTGAAAGTATTTGTTAAAAAGACAGGAGGCAACATCACGTCTGTGAGAGAGCAGCTGCAGACGAGATGCCAGATCAGGGCATTTTCCCCAACATGAAAAAACAAACAAAAAACAAAAAAACAAACAAACATTTGTCTGTGAACCAGTATAGTGATGATAATGACATCATATCTGCTGTTGACGATTTTTTTAACCAACAGGATGAACAATCTTTTTTCCACAGACAGATATCAGTTTACCTGGAAAGAAACAATGCAGTTATTAATAAGAAAGATTGAAATTAATGCATGCAAGATATCACAGTCCTAGCATCACTCCTTCATAGACAGCCTTTGAACTTTTCAGCCCATTCTTGTAGATAAGTTATGCATGTTAGCCTGAAAATAAACTTTGGTGTAAAGGTCTGTAAAAAATGAAAATAGTTTTGTGTTTTGATGCACCGTCCGACATTGATGTTTTCGTTTCCTTTCCTTTGTATGATTGGACCACTTCAGATTTATCAAGATTTATCATAAGATTTTGAAACACTTTTTACCAACGCGATGCGTGGTTGCTTACGCAAAGCGTCCTGACACTATTTTTCAAGAAGTCATATCTTCTGCTGATAATGTTAACATAATACAGATAAAGTCTGACGCGGTTCAAGATGAGCGCCCATCCAGAGTTCAGTACTGGATATGACATTGTCACGGTACCTTTTCAGTTAAGTATTTCTTTGTCGAACAAAGTCAAACAAGCCTACTTTTTACCGTTTTTTATCGTTTCACTCCAAGCACTACCACGCAGGGGGTTCAGGGAGTGAAAGACAACGAAGAGACTTTAGTAAAAAGGATTGATCAAAGGACAATAAAAGAACAGGTCTCAGAAGATGGCGATTGACGACAAATTCAAATTTTCTGAAGATTGTAGCTATCAGGGAAGCAAGAAAGAGAGTTCCACATGTGAGAAGTACGAGAAAAGAAACTATTGATGTAACTGTTACATCTAACTAGTTCAACGGTAAAACAGTGGGGAGACGTAGTTACCAATCTAGTAGCACGCTTAAATTCATGTAGTCGAGACACTAGAGGAAAAAAGCTCATAGCAGTTGTAATGAAAATATTTGTAGAAAAGACTGAGAGAAACCATAGTGAAAGTGACTGAAGTCGAGATGCCAGGTCATGATCAATTATATTACAGATCTTTTGAATTTTGTCAATAATCTTGAGATATACAGCAGAATTACCAGACCAGATATGGTAACAGTATTCAATCAATGGACAATAATTGTAGAAAAGACAGCAGGAAGTCATGTTGGTGAGAAAGTGAGTGAAGTCGAGATGCCAGGTCAGGATTGATTACATTACAGACCCTTCATTGAATTTTGCCAAGACTTGTGAGATATACAGCAGGAGCATCAGCGGCAGCAGTATTCAATGCACAGTCTAAAGGGAGATTTATAAATCTGCATGATGGATACGGACGAGAAAAATCTTTTGGCACGTCACAGTAAACCAGCTTTCCTAGCAGTAGACGTAGTAACTGATTCGATATAGTCGCTCCACTTCCGGATGTCTCAGTTATTTGAGTTAAAGGGAAATAACCGAGACATCCAGAAGAGGCATGGCGCTTGGAACTAGAACAATCTACCAGAAGTAAAGGGTTCGATCCAAATTCCAAATTCCAACCACCTGAAGAAGGCCGGAACTTTCAACGGCCGAAACCTTGTGAATATGGCAATGAAGATGAGGATAACAGTCCGAATAATGTAAATAACATTTTAACTGTCGATATTTCTGAGATGAGGTATTGTAACCATTTACAGTATTTAAATCATTTGAACTGTTGTCCTTACCTTTATTTCCATTTTTACGACGTTTCGGCCGATGTACGGCCCGACCATCTTCAGGTGATATACGATGGAATTTCGAACTGAACACTTTATTTGATCCACGGGGATAGATTGTTCTAATGACATGCCTTTTTTTTTTCTAGATATATCAGAATCAGTTAATTCACTTTAGTAAATGAACTCTTCAAGTTTTTGTTTCCTATGCTGAAGTCAGGTATTGAACTTAAAACTCTTTGGGTCAAGTTACTTTTTGGATTCCTCAGCCAACACTTTTATCCACTGAGCCACTAGAGGGAATTGACTGATACTGAGATATCAGGGTTCAGTTCGAAATTCTAACGCAAATCACCTGAAGAAGGCCGGGGCGTATAACGGCCGAAACGTCGTGAAAATAGGAATGAAGATGAGGAGAATAGTCCGAACGATGTAAATAGTGATATTTTATAATTTGGTTTTTATATAACTGAGCGAAGTTAGAAAATATTTTAAGGTTATAAGAATTCTTTCGGCGATACTCATGATTAACTGATATAAGTCCTACTAATTAACCCATAGCTTGGGGAGAGAAAAGGTGGATTCATATATTTCACAAGAGTATTTGCGCATATAACGAACCCGATTGAAATCGCAACTAGGCTCGCTGATTTTCCTTTCCGAGCGGTTATTTATCCTACCACCCGCACATCCATGCTTACAGCACCTGATATTCTCAGGCGGTCACCTAACTAGCATAGTTGTTTCATCTTTTAAAAAACAGTGAGCCGTTATTTGTCATTATCAGAGACAACTTAACCGAACTCACTAGAAAGTTAACAATCAGTCGAGATTGATTTGTTTTTTCTTTTTGTTTTTTTTTTTATAACTTATCAACTCTTTGTAGGTTACTCAATTTATTGATTGGTTCGCTTTCTACGACTTATCAACCCTTTGCAGGTTATTTAAAGCCAGGAAATATTTTCTTAGGTTGTAAAAATTGGGTGGGGGGTGTAGATAATAATGGTTTAGTGATAGAAGTTTTGTTAATTAACCCATAGCTGGAGGGAGAACAGTTGGATTTATAGTTTTTCCAAGAGTATTTACTCATACAACAACAAAAACAACATCAATAATAATAATAATAATAACAGGAGCAGTAGCAAGAATAAGAATTTTTTTGAAAGTCCCCATCACAACATCCTGCAGATTTTATTGCAGTTACAATAAGGTTGTCTTTGCAATTTGCCCCTGAATATGATCGAAAGTACTTGGGTTAAAAAAAAAAACTATGACCCCTTCTTCATATATATATATATATATATATATATATATATATATATATATATGTGTGTGTGTGTGTGTGTGTGTGTGTGTGTGTGTGCAAATATATAGAAAAATAGGAAAGAACACGTTAGGTAAATAATCCGAAGTTCTTTAGTATTTTTGTTTTTATTTTTAAAAAACTGTGCTCAATAGAAAAGTAGAGTCCAAATTTTATAATAATAATAATTATATATATATATATATATATATGTGTGTGTGTGTGTGTGTGTGTGTGTATTAGTCATCCAGAGACAGACTGATTTCACATGCGGATTGGATCGCAATTACAATAAGTTTGTCTTCGTAATTTGCCTCTAAAAAAGTACTTGGGTTAAAAAAAAAGTGTGCCGCCTTCTTTACACACACACACACACACACACACACACACATACACAAATATATATATATATATATATATATATATATATATATATATTAGTCATCCCCAGACAGCCTGATTTGCTCTATCATATGCGGATTTTATCGCAGTTATAATAAGTTTGTCTTTGTAAGTCACCTCCAGAATATGATCGAAAGTACTTGGGTTAAAAAAAAACAACTGTGGTGCTTCTTATATATATATATATATATATATATAAAGGGTTTTGAAGACAGTAGACTGAAGCACCGTGATTAGTTTCATCGAACTCTGAAGCAGAGACGTCATTAAAATCCTGCTATATATATATATATATATAAAGAAGTATACATATATATATATATATATATATATATATATATATATATATATATATATATATATATATATATATATATATATAAAGTAATGGCGTCCTGCAGGTTTTCGCGAACCGATTCTTAAAATTATAAAAGTTTAGCGAGCCGGTTGTTGGTTTATCCGAAAAAAATCTTTTATATTAATAGCCGATATATAATAGCTAAAAAATATAATTAATTTTATTTCTGTATGGCCTGCGAAGTCTGAAAGTGCTTTCTGTGATGAACATAATTTATTCTGACAAAAGAAATCGTCTTGCAGTTAAAAATGTGGCAAATCTTCTAGTGATAAATTTGAAAGGTCTTCCATTGGATCTTTGGGACTACAGCGATTCAGTTCGAATGTGGCTAAGAAACCATAACACAGTTGATAGCACTGGAGTCAAAAAGCATCATTATTCTGAACAGAAATATGATGAGAACAGAATTTCAATCTGGAAATATCTTAATAAATAAACTATTTGCCCATAGTTGAGACCCTAACAAGTGCTACCACCCCGGACTAGGGTGTAGCTTGAAACAATAGCAATTAAGAGGTGGTTCGATGCTCCTCAAAACGTCTTGATCAGCGGCCTTGCTGCCGGATGTATTTTATCGTCATACCCAGGACAGGTGACTGAAAACTGAAGACTGTGTAGCTCCAACCCATATATAGCAGCATTACTCCATTTTCGACTTGATCGTGTTCTTGTAAAGGAAGAGGAAAGGTCAAATACTTAATGGAGCGGTACAGCGAACTATCCATTTTTCCAGTATCTTTTGAACCGACAGAATCGATATAAGCCGGTAGGCTTTCTAATAATATCACAATCTAGAGTGTCTACCATTTACATACGCGCAATCGCTAAAAAACAAGGAAATAACCGGCTTTAGAATAATAACAGAATAAAAAAATAACAGCTATTTTACCTACCATAGTCTTACACAGACTCCATCATAAAAATAATATTCACAGACGGATAGATATGTGAACACGTGTACATACGTACATACATGTGTGCGAGAAAACATCATTCACCGAACAAAATAGAGGAACGACCTGCGCGATGACACGCCAACTGACGAAAGAAATTCGGCACGCAATGCAACATTGAATACAGCGACCAATTGCGTATGTATGTACCCAACGACACAGGGATGCGCATATGTGCCCGGTCCCACACTGGGTACATATGTTTATGTTTGTGTGAGCTCTAATGAATGAGCGTGCGTGTATGTATGTCTGCGCACGTCAATGAGTAAACGCGTGTGTTTATGTATGGTTGCGTAAGTATGAGTGAGTTTCTGACGACAATTTCTTTCTCTCACTACCATAAAAACAACGAGATATACGCAACCATAGATAAAGGTATAAGTAAAAAATTAATCAGTTTGTTTGACGATCGCAAATAGCGTGAAACCCAGGGTAAAAAAAAAAGAAAACACCAATCCAACTAAATATGTTAGCTCCATCACTGATATTGAGCGCTTTCCAATAAGTACCGCGCATATATAATATATAAATAATATATATAAAAATTACACACACACACACACACATATATATATATATATATATATATATATATTTATATTTATATTTATATACGCACACATTTTATATATATATATATATATATATATATATATATATATATATATATATATATATATATCGGAACAGTCTTAATTGTTTTATGACCCTTCGCACAGAACTCTTCACTGCCAATTCAAGAAAGACATTCGGATTACTAACACATAGGAAGAGAATGTCTCATATCGAGAATATTTAACATCGAAAAACAAAAGGGGGAAAAATTAATTATTTTTAATAATATGTGGAAATCTCCACCCTTAACCTGATGACGGTCACGAGACCAGAAACACGTGTAGGGAAATTACCAAAAATAAAGCATAATATTTTTTAAAAAATATCCACATTACAACCAAAAAAGTTTGCGGTATCTCTCTTCTTTTTAATATACACACATTTCTCTCGTTGGAACTACTATAACCTCTTCCTTTATATATATATATATATATATATATATATATATATATATATATATATATATATATATATATATATATACTAGATCACCCATAAACCTGTTGGTTTCCCTTTAAAAGCAATTTATGATACAAAATTATAAGGTAGCAATATTATTACTTTTATTATTAATTACACATATTTTAATTTGTACTTGCAATACAAGTAATTGTAATAATTATTACTCACATTTTACATGTCATGTACTAGTGAATTATATAAATAAAATATATGTTATATAATATATATTTATATATTTATAAAATATATGTTATCGTATGCAGGTTTAAATTTATTTAACAATGTTGTTACAATGTATTATGAATGATTATTATTTTTCACACACATAATAGTTGAAATATAATATGCAAGTGTTTGTTTATCTACGCAGATTGTGTATTGAAAAAATATACTGTTAAAACAGAAAAATGGCCCGAGTTCAAGGAACTTTTGGCCTAATTTTAATTTAATTTAACATTACATCTGACAGGAGTTCACTGTAAAATATGCTTCTAAATTTGTTGGGCTATTATGTATCATTTTAACTGTATCTCAAAAATACACATGCATACATACATACACGATTAGAGTTTTAGTATTATATAGATTATATATATTGTTATATTGTTGTTCTTTCTATCTATCTATATCGGTCGGGTTTCAGTTATGGCTTGAAGCGATCGGATGTCTAACCACACTGATGATATATGCGCATGCTGGTATATATATATACACATATTGGCAAAAACAACGGGAACACTACACAGCATAGGAAGTGTGTGTGTGTGCATGTGTGTGTCTGTATGTGTGTGTATGTGTACAAATGTGTTTACTAATTCCTCGCAATAAGACAGTGTGTATGTATGGCGAGGGAATATACATATATAAACGCATGCCGGCAAAAAAAAACAAAACAAACAAACAAACAAAAAAACAAGAAAATGGAAATACATCAAAGAACACACAAGGGCATTAAAAGATAAGAATGCCGACAACTCCTTCACCATTTGTCGGAACAATCTTAATTGTTTTATAAGAACTTTTCATTGCCAGTTCAAGAAAGACATTTGGCAAATTTGGAAAAGCGAGTGTTGTTTGCAAAGTCACCTTCGGGCGTATGCCCACTCAGTTCAATGTTGAAGAGATGACCTTCCGTCAAGAAGTGGCAGTTGTTATTAGGTTGGTGCAAAAATAATAAAAATTAAATTTAATAAAAAGAACGTTAGACATAAAAATGTCTTTAATAAATAAATTGTCCATTTCGTAATATATGACGTCATTTGTTTACATTCAATACACCATGAGCAGTTATGAATGTACGAGATTCATGGAAGATTGAAGTTTATAACCAGTAAATTCGACCTTGCCTACCGAACGATCCTTGGTGGCCAAGCGGTCAAGGCACGTCAGCGTAAATGACGGTTCCGTATAGGATGCAGGTTCGAATCCTGTCAAAGGACGAATATTTTCTATGAAAATTTCTCGAACATTCAGGCCGGTAAATGTTATTTAATACTGTTTATTATAAACAGAGCAGTTACTTAAATACTTGTATCTATAAAAAGAACGTTAAACATAAAAATGTCTTTAATAAATAAATTGTCCATTTCGTAATATATATATATATATATGTGCGTGCGTGTGCACACCAGCTCACTGAGAATAGAGACGAAATTCTGTACAACATCTATTCACTCACACCCATTGTTCTAATTATCAAAACTTCTAATAATTAGTATTTGGCGCGTAAAAAAGTTTCCAGTTTATTATTATTATTTTATTTACTTTGATTTCTGTTGTTGTTGTATATTCATTTCTTTCCGGGTCCCGACCAAAGACCTAAGGTCAGAAATGGCATCATGACATTTTCCATTGCGCAGGTTTGAAAAGAAAAAAAATATCGCACATATTTTACGTAGATAAAGCCCTTCGTAAGTTATGGGCTTTACTTGTGAGTACAATTTTTTGTATTTCTTTAAAGCATGAGCTACGAGGAATTCCTTCAATGAGTTTATTGGAATCTTTTTAAAAGCATTCTGTCTTCTACTCTGTAAATATTTTTCTAGTTTTCAAAAAGAGGCGGTTTCAGAACACACCCAGTATTTTATATAAACTTTAGTGTTTGCTTTTACTTGTTGGGAGAAAACAGGAATAGGTCGTTGAATAGCCAAAGAACGGGAAATTATTTTATATAACAAGCAACAAATATTATTGTATAATGGTTTTAAAACGTTTACAAGTTTAGATATGTTGTTGATGTAAGAAAAAAGTTTCTCTTTTGAATATTTATTATTATTTATAATATTCGAAAAAGCGTTTCTAATGTCTGTTTGCAGTCATATATTTATTTTGATGCCAATTCTCATGAAGTTGCTAAACTGATAGAAATGTATGTACAAATGGGGTTGCTTAGAAAGAGATAAAAAAAAATCTTGATTTCCTCTACTCTGCCATATGCGGGTTTTTATAGCCTTTGAATTTATGTGACCAATAATTTGTCCTGTGTAGAAAATAAGGGTAAAAAGAACATTGATGCGACACGGCGAGAGAAAACAGGACAACACCAAACTTGAGTAGGAAAAAGAAAGGCTTTATATCAGAAAGATGAAGGAAAAAAAAGGGAAGATACAAAAATTGGGTTTAAAAGTCGTTGCAAAAAAAAAAAAAAATAGTGTTTTTTGCGAGGATTTAACTGGTGGCAATAAAGTTCGTTCGGCTAACAGTTTTTCTCATTTTTGTTGCAACGTCAGAATATATTCGTCTTCAGGTCGAAGAGGGATTCAGTTTTCATATGCATTGCTGCAACTGTTGGAACATCCTCGTTCCTATGTAGTATTCTTGACCACTTCATTTTCGGACACCATGAGTTGGTTGAGTTTGTTGCGGGGCCGATAAGGATGTCGCCCCGGCAAGCTTTATGAAGAAACGTGTGAACAGCCAAGACAATGAGGGGACAAAGGCAAAGGTTTATGAAACAATAATGTCAATTTTATTAATGCCAATTGTGCAAGAGTGTACTCTGAAGAAATGTGTTCAAGTCGGTGTCGGGTCCGGTATGACTGGTTTTGTTTAGGGGTAGCTGCTTTCGGTCGTATCGGTAAAACGAATATAGAGTTGATCGGCGAAACGGATGTACCTAGTCGACTGCCGGATGGGAGAATAGACGGGAACAGCAGCAGGTTGATCGATGTCCCTAAACAGGGCCAAGTCAGAACAGTGATACGACTTCAAGGCAGAAAACGAAATGAATTTATTGAAATAAAGTATCTAGAAACCGGATCGCGCCAAAGTGTATCCCTTGGCGAAGACGGAGTCCCTAAACAGGGCCAAGTCAGAACAGTGATAGACTTCACAGGGCGGATCGACCGCGAAAACGGGATCGCGCCAATGTATATCACTTGGCGAAGACGGAGTCCCTAAACAGGGCCAAGTCAGAACAGTGATAGACTTCACAGGGCGGATCGACCGCGAAAACGGGATCACACCAAAGTGTATCACTTGGCGAAGCCGGTCAGAGAGGTGATACGTCTTCCAGGGCGGATCGACCGCGGACACGTGATCGCGCCGAAGAGTAACACTCTCGACAAAGCACCGGAAACTCACAAAGGCAGCGTACTACACTTTGATCCAGGCCCCCGGGCCGAGCAGCTTGGTATTTATCAATCCACCCACGAGGACCGAATGTGGCACAAGGCCGGTTTAATGTGGGTCTCTCCGAGCCCATAGGCTCGGCCAAAAGTATAGCTTTTGAACCAGCCTAGAGGGGTTCAAGCCCTGTCTACCTCCCCGAACGAAACATTGCCCCTCGGCAAAGCTTCGTCCGAGTTCCTCTCTGCATTTGCAGAGAGTTCGACAGAAACCCGACTCGGAAGCTCACAAAGGCAGCGTACTTTGATCCTAGCGACCGGGCCGAGCAGCTTGGTATTTATCAATCCACCCACGAGGACCGAATGTGGCACAAGGCCGGTTTAATGTGGGTCTCTCCGAGCCCATAGGCTCGGCCAAAAGTATAGCTTTTGAACCAGCCTAGAGGGGTTCAAGCCCTGTCTACCTCCCCGAACGAAACATTGCCCCTCGGCAAAGCTTCGTCCGAGTTCCTCTCTGCATTTGCAGAGAGTTCGACAGAAACCCGACTCGGAAGCTCACAAAGGCAGCGTACTTTGATCCTAGCGACCGGGCCGAGTAGCTTGGTATTTATTAATCCACCGACGAGGATTAAATGTGGCACAAGGCCGGTTTAATGTGGGTAGCCCGCGAGCCCGTAGGCTCGGCCAAAAATATGACCTTTGAACCCGGCTAGACGGGTTCAGGTCCTGTCTACCTCCCCGAACGCAACCTTGCCCAGATACTACACTTTGATCCTAACCGGGCCGGGCAGCTTGGATTTGGACAAAAAAAGGGGCTAATGATATTTGGAGCGATTTATTCAAGTACTCCCCGGCTAGAGGGAGTAGAAAACCGTATAGGGCACTACCCACTGATTGGCGATTTCTTGCTCCACTTGACGTCCATATTGTCTCATTTTGATCTTGCCGATGTGGTCTCCATCTTTTGGCTTTCTCCTATATTTTGGATAGGAGTCATTCCCTAGTTCAAATTCAAATTTAATTTAAATCAAAGGGAGAAAAAATAATTGGGGGGATTTTTCCCCCACCGGGACCCACGTTGATTAAAATGAAATATACTTCAATTTATATTCAAGTACCCTGGCTGATGTAGTTTCAGAATATATATATATATATATGGTTATGGGGGTCTATCTCCAAAATCCTAGTAGGAGTTCGATAACAAACAAACGGACAGAGGCTACAACTTTATATATAGAGATATATAAATATATATATATACAGTGTAAAACGGATATAAGAGACCCGAATATAAGAGAAACCCGGATATAAGAGAGATTTGCTCCGGTCCCAAATTAGAGTCATACTTACCTAAACAAAATAGACCAAACCGGGATATAAGATAAACCCGTATATAAGAGACTGCTTCTCCGGTCCCGACAACTCTCTTATATCCGGGTGACACTGTAATATATTCTTAGTTCTAAAACATTATTTATTTTTACCGGTAAAATAGCCTTGGTGTCTATTTTACTGGGACCAGCAAAATAGCTTGTTCGTTATTTTAAATACAGTGTAACCCGGATATGAACACGTTAAGATTGTAGGGATTGGGGAAACATCCTCTTGGGAGTCTGTTCCATAGGGCAGTGGTTTGCAGGAAGAAGCTGTTTGAGTGGAACTTACTTCTCACCAATGGGTAGTTTATATGAATAGGAGAGGAAGATAATGGTTAACTCTAGACTTGAACAGGTTAAGATTGTAGTGATTGGGGAAACATCCTCTTGGGAGTCTGTTCCATAGGGCAGTGGTTTGTAGGAAGAAGCTGTTTGAGTGGAACTTACTTCTCACCAATGGGTAGTTTATATGGATAGGAGAGGAAGATAATGGTTAACTCTAGACTTGAAGAAGTTAAGATTGTAGTGATTGGGGAAACATCCTCTTGGGAGTCTGTTCCATAGGGCAGTGGTTTGTAGGAAGAAGGTGTTTGAGTGGAACTTACTTCTCACCAATGGGTAGTTTATATGGATAGGAGAGGAAGATAATGGTTAACTCTAGACTTGAAGATGTTAAGATTGTAGTGATTGGGGAAACATCCTCTTGGGAGTCTGTTCCATAGGGCAGTGGTTTGTAGGAAGAAGCTGTTTGAGTGGAACTTACTTCTCACCAATGGGTAGTTTATATGGATAGGAGAGGAAGATAATGGTTAAATCTAGACTTGAACAGGTTAAGATTGTAGTGATTGGGGAAACATCCTCTTGGGAGTCTGTTCCATAGGGCAGTGGTTTGAAGGAAGAAGCTGTTTGAGTGGAACTTACTTCTCACCAATGGGTAGTTTATATGAATAGGAGAGGAAGATAAGGTTTAACTCTAGACTTGAACAGGTTAAGATTGTAGTGATTGGGGAAACATCCTCTTGGGAGTCTGTTTCATAGGGCAGTGGTTTGCAGGAAGAAGCTGTTTGAGTGGAACTTACTTCTCACCAATGGGTAGTATATATGAATAGGAGAGGAAGATAATGGTTAACTCTAGACTTGAAGAGGTTAAGATTGTGGTGATTGCGGAAACATCCTCTTGGGAGTCTGTTCCATAGGGCAGTGGTTTGCAGGAAGAAGCTGTTTGAGTGGAACTTACTTCTCACCAATGGGTAGTTTATATGGATAGGAGAGGAAGATAATGGTTAACTCTAGATTTGAACAGGTTAAGATTGTAGTGATTGGGGAAACATCCTCTTGGGAGTCTGTTCCATAGGGCAGTGATTTGCGGGAAGAAGCTGTTTGAGTGGAACTTACTTCTCACCAATGGGTAGTTTATATGAATAGGAGAGGAAGATAATGGTTAACTCTAGACTTGAACAGGTTAAGATTGTAGTGATTGGGGAAACATCCTCTTGGGAGTCTGTTCCATAGGGCAGTGGTTTGCAGGAAGAAGCTGTTTGAGTGGAACTTACTTCTCACCAATGGGTAGTTTATATGAATAGGAGAGGAAGATAATGGTTAACTCTAGACTTGAACAGGTTAAGATTGCGGTGATTGCGGAAACATCCTCTTGGGAGTCTGTTCCATAGGGCAGTGATTTGCGGGAAGAAGCTGTATGAGTGGAACTTACTTCTGACCAATGGGTAGTATATATGGATAGGAGAGGAAGATAATGGTTAACTCTAGACTCGAAGAGGTTAAGATTGTAGTGATTGGGGAAACATCCTCTTGGGAGTCTGTTCCATAGGGCAGTGGTTTGTTGGAAAAAGCTGTTTGAGTGAAACTTACTTCTCACCAATGGGCAGTTTATATGGATAGGAGAGGAAGATAATGGTTAACTCTAGATTTGAAGAGGTTAAGATTGTAGTGATTGGGGAAACATCCTCTTGGGAGTCTGTTCCATAGGGCAGTGGTTTGCAGGAAGAAGCTGTTTGAGTGGAACTTACTTCTCAGCAATGGGTAGTTTATATGGATAGGAGAGGAAGATAATGGTTAACTCTAGATTTGAACAGGTTAAGATTGCGGTGATTGCGGAAACATCCTCTTGGGAGTCTGTTCCATAGGGCAGTGATTTGCGGGAAGAAGCTGTATGAGTGGAACTTACTTCTGACCAATGTGTAGTATATATGGATAGGAGAGGAAGATAATGGTTAACTCTAGACTCGAAGAGGTTAAGATTGTAGTGATTGGGGAAACATCCTCTTGGGAGTCTGTTCCATAGGGCAGTGGTTTGTTGGAAAAAGCTGTTTGAGTGAAACTTACTTCTCACCAATGGGCAGTTTATATGGATAGGAGTGGAAGATAATGGTTAACTCTAGACTCGAAGAGGTTAAGATTGTAGTGATTGGGGAAACATCCTCTTGGGAGTCTGTTCCATAGGGCAGTGGTTTGTTGGAAAAAGCTGTTTGAGTGGAACTTACTTCTCACCAATGGGTAGTTTATATGGATAGGAGAGGAAGATAATGGTTAACTCTAGATTTGAACAGGTTAAGATTGCGGTGATTGCGGAAACATCCTCTTGGGAGTCTGTTCCATAGGGCAGTGATTTGCGGGAAGAAGCTGTATGAGTGGAACTTACTTCTGATCAATGGGTAGTATATATGGATAGGAGAGGAAGATAATGGTTAACTCTAGATTTGAACAGGTTAAGATTGTAGTGATTGGGGAAACATCCTCTTGGGAGTCTGTTCCATAGGGCAGTGGTTTGCAGGAAGAAGCTGTTTGAGTGGAACTTACTTCTCACCAATGGGTAGTTTATATGAATAGGAGAGGAAGATAATGGTTTACTCTAGACTTGAAGAGGTTAAGATTGTAGTGATTGGGGAAACATCCTCTTGGGAGTCTGTTCCATAGGGCAGTGGTTTGCAGGAAGAAGCTGTTTGAGTGGAACTTACTTCTCACCAATGGGTAGTTTATATGGATAGGAGAGGAAGATAATGGTTAACTCTAGACTTGAACAGGTTAAGATTGTAGTGATTGGGGAAACATCCTCTTGGGAGTCTGTTCCATAGGGCAGTGGTTTGCAGGAAGAAGCTGTTTGAGTGGAACTTACTTCTCACCAATGGGTAGTATATATGAATAGGAGAGGAAGATAATGGTTAACTCTAGACTTGAACAGGTTAAGATTGTAGTGATTGGGGAAACATCCTCTTGGGAGTCTGTTCAATAGGGCAGTGGTTTGCAGGAAGAAGCTGTTTGAGTGGAACTTACTTCTCACCAATGGGTAGTTTATATGGATAGGAGAGGAAGATAATGGTTAACTCTAGATTTGAACAGGTTAAGATTGCGGTGATTGCGGAAACATCCTCTTGGGAGTCTGTTCCATAGGGCAGTGATTTGAAGGAAGAAGCTGTATGAGTGGAACTTACTTCTGACCAATGGGTAGTATATATGGATAGGAGAGGAAGATAATGGTTAACTCTAGATTTGAACAGGTTAAGATTGTAGTGATTGGGGAAACATCCTCTTGGGAGTCTGTTCCATAGGGCAGTGGTTTGCAGGAAGAAGCTGTTTGAGTGGAATTACTTCTCACCAATGGGTAGTTTATATGAATAGGAGAGGAAGATAATGGTTTACTCTAGACTTGAAGAGGTTAAGATTGTAGTGATTGGGGAAACATCCTCTTGGGAGTCTGTTCCATAGGGCAGTGGTTTGCAGGAAGAAGCTGTTTGAGTGGAACTTACTTCTCACCAATGGGTAGTTTATATGGATAGGAGAGGAAGATAATGGTTAACTCTAGACTTGAACAGGTTAAGATTGTAGTGATTGGGGAAACATCCTCTTGGGAGTCTGTTCCATAGGGCAGTGGTTTGCAGGAAGAAGCTGTTTGAGTGGAACTTACTTCTCACCAATGGGTAGTATATATGAATAGGAGAGGAAGATAATGGTTAACTCTAGACTTGAAGAGGTTAAGATTGTAGTGATTGGGGAAACATCCTCTTGGGAGTCTGTTCCATAGGGCAGTGGTTTGTTGGAAAAAGCTGTTTGAGTGAAACTTACTTCTCACCAATGGGCAGTTTATATGGATAGGAGTGGAAGATAATGGTTAACTCTAGACTCGAAGAGGTTAAGATTGTAGTGATTGGGGAAACATCCTCTTGGGAGTCTGTTCCATAGGGCAGTGGTTTGTTGGAAAAAGCTGTTTGAGTGGAACTTACTTCTCACCAATGGGTAGTTTATATGGATAGGAGAGGAAGATAATGGTTAACTCTAGATTTGAACAGGTTAAGATTGCGGTGATTGCGGAAACATCCTCTTGGGAGTCTGTTCCATAGGGCAGTGATTTGCGGGAAGAAGCTGTATGAGTGGAACTTACTTCTGATCAATGGGTAGTATATATGGATTTGAGAGGAAGATAATGGTTAACTCTAGATTTGAACAGGTTAAGATTGTAGTGATTGGGGAAACATCCTCTTGGGAGTCTGTTCCATAGGGCAGTGGTTTGCAGGAAGAAGCTGTTTGAGTGGAACTTACTTCTCACCAATGGGTAGTTTATATGAATAGGAGAGGAAGATAATGGTTTACTCTAGACTTGAAGAGGTTAAGATTGTAGTGATTGGGGAAACATCCTCTTGGGAGTCTGTTCCATAGGGCAGTGGTTTGCAGGAAGAAGCTGTTTGAGTGGAACTTACTTCTCACCAATGGGTAGTTTATATGGATAGGAGAGGAAGATAATGGTTAACTCTAGACTTGAACAGGTTAAGATTGTAGTGATTGGGGAAACATCCTCTTGGGAGTCTGTTCCATAGGGCAGTGGTTTGCAGGAAGAAGCTGTTTGAGTGGAACTTACTTCTCACCAATGGGTAGTATATATGAATAGGAGAGGAAGATAATGGTTAACTCTAGACTTGAACAGGTTAAGATTGTAGTGATTGGGGAAACATCCTCTTGGGAGTCTGTTCAATAGGGCAGTGGTTTGCAGGAAGAAGCTGTTTGAGTGGAACTTACTTCTCACCAATGGGTAGTTTATATGGATAGGAGAGGAAGATAATGGTTAACTCTAGATTTGAACAGGTTAAGATTGCGGTGATTGCGGAAACATCCTCTTGGGAGTCTGTTCCATAGGGCAGTGATTTGAAGGAAGAAGCTGTATGAGTGGAACTTACTTCTGACCAATGGGTAGTATATATGGATAGGAGAGGAAGATAATGGTTAACTCTAGATTTGAACAGGTTAAGATTGTAGTGATTGGGGAAACATCCTCTTGGGAGTCTGTTCCATAGGGCAGTGGTTTGCAGGAAGAAGCTGTTTGAGTGGAATTACTTCTCACCAATGGGTAGTTTATATGAATAGGAGAGGAAGATAATGGTTTACTCTAGACTTGAAGAGGTTAAGATTGTAGTGATTGGGGAAACATCCTCTTGGGAGTCTGTTCCATAGGGCAGTGGTTTGCAGGAAGAAGCTGTTTGAGTGGAACTTACTTCTCACCAATGGGTAGTATATATGAATAGGAGAGGAAGATAATGGTTAACTCTAGACTTGAAGAGGTTAAGATTGTAGTGATTGGGGAAACATCCTCTTGGGAGTCTGTTCCATAGGGCAGTGGTTTGCAGGAAGAAGCTGTTTGAGTGGAACTTACTTCTCACCAATGGGTAGTATATATGAATAGGAGAGGAAGATAATGGTTAACTCTAGACTTGAAGAGGTTAAGATTGTAGTGATTGGGGAAACATCCTCTTGGGAGTCTGTTCCATAGGGCAGTGGTTTGCAGGAAGAAGCTGTTTGAGTGGAACTTACTTCTCACCAATGGGTAGTTTATATGGATAGGAGAGGAAGATAATGGTTAACTCTAGATTTGAACAGGTTAAGATTGTAGTGATTGGGGAAACATCCTCTTGGGAGTCTGTTCCATAGGGCAGTGGTTTGCAGGAAGAAGCGGTTTGAGTGGAACTTACTTCTCACCAATGGGTAGTTTATATGGATAGGAGAGGAAGATAATGGTTAACTCTAGATTTGAACAGGTTAAGATTGCGGTGATTGCGGAAACATCCTCTTGGGAGTCTGTTCCATAGGGCAGTGATTTGCGGGAAGAAGCTGTATGAGTGGAACTTACTTCTGACCAATGGGTAGTATATATGGATAGGAGAGGAAGATAATGGTTAACTCTAGATTTGAACAGGTTAAGATTGTAGTGATTGGGGAAACATCCTCTTGGGAGTCTGTTCCATAGGGCAGTGGTTTGCAGGAAGAAGCTGTTTGAGTGGAACTTACTTCTCACCAATGGGTAGTTTATATGAATAGGAGAGGAAGATAATGGTTTACTCTAGACTTGAAGAGGTTAAGATTGTAGTGATTGGGGAAACATCCTCTTGGGAGTCTGTTCCATAGGGCAGTGGTTTGCAGGAAGAAGCTGTTTGAGTGGAACTTACTTCTCACCAATGGGTAGTTTATATGGATAGGAGAGGAAGATAATGGTTAACTCTAGACTTGAACAGGTTAAGATTGTAGTGATTGGGGAAACATCCTCTTGGGAGTCTGTTCCATAGGGCAGTGGTTTGCAGGAAGAAGCTGTTTGAGTGGAACTTACTTCTCACCAATGGGTAGTATATATGAATAGGAGAGGAAGATAATGGTTAACTCTAGACTTGAAGAGGTTAAGATTGTAGTGATTGGGGAAACATCCTCTTGGGAGTCTGTTCCATAGGGCAGTGGTTTGCAGGAAGAAGCTGTTTGAGTGGAACTTACTTCTCACCAATGGGTAGTATATATGAATAGGAGAGGAAGATAATGGTTAACTCTAGACTTGAAGAGGTTAAGATTGTAGTGATTGGGGAAACATCCTCTTGGGAGTCTGTTCCATAGGGCAGTGGTTTGCAGGAAGAAGCTGTTTGAGTGGAAATTACTTCTCACCAATGGGTAGTTTATATGGATAGGAGAGGAAGATAATGGTTAACTCTAGATTTGAACACGTTAAGATTGTAGTGATTGGGGAAACATCCTCTTGGGAGTCTGTTCCATAGGGCAGTGGTTTGTAGGAAGAAGCTGTTTGAGTGGAACTTACTTCTCACCAATGGGTAGTTTATATGGATAGGAGGGGAAGATAATGGTTAACTCTAGACTTGAAGAGGTTAAGATTGTAGTGATTGGGGAAAAATCCTCTTGGGAGTCTGTTCCATAGGGCAGTGGTTTGCAGGAAGAAGCTGTTTGAGTGGAACTTACTTCTAACCAATGGGTAGTTTATATGGATAGGAGAGGAAGATAATGGTTAACTCTAGATTTGAACAGGTTAAGATTGTAGTGATTGGGGAAACATTCTCTTGGGAGTCTGTTCCATAGGGCAGTGGTTTGAAGGAAGAAGCTGTTTGAGTGGAACTTACTTCTCACCAATGGGTAGTTTATATGGATAGGAGGGGAAGATAATGGTTAACTCTAGACTTGAAGAGGTTAAGATTGTAGTGATTGGGGAAACATCCTCTTGGGAGTCTGTTCCATAGGACAGGCGTTAGTGGAAAGAAAGTGTTTGAGTAGAATTTTTCATAAATTGGTAGTTTATATGTATAGGAGAGGAAGATAACTGTTAACTCTAGACGTGAACAGGTTAAGATTGTAGTGATCAGAAAAACATCCTCTTGGGAGTCTGTTGAATATGACTGTAGTTAGGGGGGAGAAAGTGTTTGAGTGGAACTTTTCACACATTGGTAGTTTATATGGATAGGAGAGGAAGATAACGGTTAAGTTTAGACGTGAACAGGTTAAGATTGTAGTGATTGGGGAAACATCTGATTGGGAGTCTGTTCCATAGGGCAGTGGTCTGCGGGAAGCAGCTGTTTCAGTGGAACATACTTCTCACCAATGAGTAGTTTATATGGATAGGAGAGTAAAATAACTGTTAAGTCTAGACTTGAAAATCTTAACATTGTAGTGATTGGGGAAACATCCTCCTGGGAGTCTGTTCCATACGGCAGTGGTTTGTGGGAAGGAGCTGTTTGAGTGAAACTTACTTCTCACCGATGGGTAGTTTATATGGGTAGAAGAGGAAGATAACGGTTAAGTCTAGACTTGAACAGATTAAGATTGTAGTGATCAGGGAAATATCCTCTTGGGAGTCTGTTCAATATGACAGGAGTTAGGGGGAAGAAAGTGTTTGAGTGGAACTTTTCACAAATTGGTAGTTTATATGGATAGGAGAGGAAGATAACGGTTAACTCTAGACGTGAACAGGTTAAGATTGTAGTGATCAGGGAAACATCCTCTTGGGAGTCTGTTCCATAGGGCACTGGTTTGTGGGAAGAAGCTGTTTGAGTGGAACTTACTTTTCACAAATTGGTAGTTTATATGGATAGGAGAGGAAGATAACGGTTAAGTCTAGACGTGAACAGGTTAAGATTGTAGGGATCAGGGAAACATCCTCTTGGGAGTCTGTTCAACAAGGCAGTGGTTCGTGGGAAGAAACTATTTGGGTTAAACTTACTTCTCACCAATGGATTATGGATGGAATGTGGGTGGTTTGCTTTAATGTAAGTTTCATGGTGGCGTCGTTGCCGTGATTTTTTTATTCGGCGGGAGTAGAGGATGAAGTTTGTCTAAGTCCTTTACGTGGGAGTAACGATATAGAGCAGCCAGAGTATCCCCATATTGTCTGTAAAACCAACAATGGCATCTAACCATAGGAACAGAAAAATGAACGAAAAAAAACGTTTTGCAAATCCAAACAACTGACGAAACACCCCACTTTATACGGATTTTAAAACCTGTCTCCATTTAAATATAAATACAAAACTACAGTAAACTTACTTCCGAAGGAAGATTGTGTTGCATCAAACTTCCAAATGGGAGGGCATGCCAGCCTTGATAATCATCCTTCCTAATCTCAACTTTTACCCAGTTTAAGAATTAGCGAAGGTTATTGTAGTATAGCAGAAATCTAAATGAAGGTAAGAAGAAGGTGTTGCGCCAATCTTCCATGTGTAGAGGGCCTGTCTCACTTAAAAATCATCGTTCTTATTCCTGACTTTATTTGGACCCAATATCTACTAAGCTTAGTTTAGTATAGCAGAAGTGTAATTGTAGATAGTAAGATTGTTTTGTGTCAGTCTTTCAAGTGGGGAGGGCCTACATCTATTGCAAATCGTCTTTCTTAATTCTGGTTTTGTATCTATGTTCCATCACCCAACTCTGTCATGAAGTCGAAATCTTAAACATATTGAGTCATTACTTTTGTTTTCTTCTAATATATATTTTTAGAACCGCCCATTCTATGCACTAACACGAGTGAAAGAAAAAAAAAGATAGATCGAGTAGACTTATTGAAACTTGTTGAAGATTATGTATAAACATTCTCGAGAGATATCAAATTGACTCACACTAACAAAAGGTATATAATTTGAGCTGATAAGATTTAAATACAATCAAGTCTAAAATGGATGATTTTCAAGGAAGGTAGGTCATACCCAATTGTAATATTAGTATAACATATTCTTCTTAACCTTTATTTGGACGTGAGCGATACTAAGCTTAGTAAATACTGTCCTCGGGTAAGAGCCAGGTTTAAGAGTGATGAATTTCAATGAGGTCATCCTCACTTGGAAGATTGGCTCAACACAATTTTCCTACCTTCATTTGTCCTTGTGACATACTAAACTAAGCTTGGTAAGTACTAAGTTCAGGTAAAGTTGAATATTAAGAAGGATGATTTTCAAGGCAGGCGTTCCCTCCTCATTTGGAAGACTGGCGCAACACAATCTTCTTACCTCCATGTGCTCTTGCGATATACTAAACTAAGCTTAGTAAGTATTAAGTTCAGGTAAAGTTGAAGATTAAGAAAGATGACTTTCAAGGCAGGCATGCTCTCCTTATTTCGAAGATTGGCGCAACACAATCTTCATTCCTCGATTTGGTCTTGTGATATACTAAGCTAGGTACCGCCATGAGATTGATAAAAATCAGCATCCCGTGATGAAAGCGTAATGAAAACCTGTTCCAAACGTAATGAAAACAGTTTTATCGTCAAAATCTTTATTATTAAGAGGAAGGATTTAAGCATTTTTTGATTATTTAATTAAATATTTTTCTCCTTTTTAGAACATTCGAAATTTTGATAAAAAAAATTGTTTTTCTTGCATCAACGGTTGTACTAACTTTCAGCATAGCAAATTTTAGCCTCTTTTTTTTGCAGTGACAGACACATTAATTTGGAAATTATTTCAAAAATCAAATAATTCTCAGAGTTTAATGAAATTTTTTGGACTTATTCACAAATGAATGAAATTATTTTTATATAGTTTTATTAGAAAATCTTGGTAAAAAAAATTTTTTTTTGCATGTGTTTCTCCCTCGACTTAATTTTATGAAAGCTTCAGGAATTCATTGAGCTAATTTCTAGTGACAATGATATTTCTAGGTTGGTGGTGTTGGGGGAACCTTGTTGCCATGAAACTGTTCAAAGTTTTGTCAACGTTTAAACAACTTGTAGAACGACAGAAGAATACATGCACTTATTTCCACTCAAAATCATAAGTTTATTTATCAATAAGCAAAGGTGTGAATAAAATATAGATTGTCACATGCCACTTCTCAAATATGGAGACGGGGGGAACCTATCATAAAAATCAAGATTTGAAAAAGTCAATTTCTTTCTTCCTCTTTTTCAACAATGACTTTTGACTAGTGATTTGTATTTATCTAAGTACAAATTTCGTTTGGTTTGTTTTTACGCCATTTAAACCTCAATGGGTTATTTAATGCCGACAAGATTTTTATTGCTGATATTTTTTTCAAAAATGTATTGCTGGTTATTTTTTATTTTTTTTAAATATATTATTATTAATTTTTTTTTCTTTTCAAAAATGTATTGCTGGTAATATTTTTTTTTCAAAAACTTTTGCTGGTAACATACTTGTTTTTCAAAAATTTTTGTTGGTAATATTTTTTTTTCAAAAATGTATAGCTGGTAATATTTTGTTTCCAAAAAATTTTGCTGTTAATATATTTTTTTTTTTCAAAAATACATTGTTGTTAATAATTTTTTACAAAAATGTATTGCTGGTACTAAAACCTATTTTTACACTTTCATAGTATTTCGACTCCAGTTTGGAGGTTAACTATTTAATTTGCCTATAGCTGGGTCTAAGTACAAGGCACGATGTTATAAGTCATCGTGACCGAGCGTTTTTGTAGTAAACAAAGCTCAGTGTGAGGAAATGGAGTATGTCACTAATAAATATTATTTTTGAAAAAAAAAAAAAAAAATCCGTCAACAACAATTTCGCCGCTTGAACTGATGCTATATAAAGTTTTGAAATGAAATTATTTTAAATAGTTTTGGACCAACATCGTTAAATTCATTTTCACACACATGGCCACTGGGAAAGGAATGAATGTTTGTTTTCTTCCATCAGTTAGATTAACTAAGAGGACAGACAGGATTCTCTAACTGTGGCTGGCAACCAATCTAGGAGAAGGAAAACTCCAGAACTTGTATAAAGATTGTGTGTCGGTACGATGTCTATAAACCAAAAATACAAGAGGTTTCAATTACTAAAGATGATCCAATCGGGGAGCAATTATCTAGAGTGCTGTCGACACCAACTGGCATTAGGTCCCAAGAAGATTGATGATGATGATGATGATGATGATGATGATGATGATGATGATGATGATATAGTCGATGATCTTTATCTTTGTTGTTTGTAATACATTTCGGCTGATGGATTCTTCAGCTTCCCTCTGTAGCAAGAGTCTCAAATTCAGGGGCGCAAAAGGCCATTACGTGCTGATGGAGAGGTGCAGGCCGCCGCGAAACCCATTGACGGTTTCCCCAACTAAGGTGTCTGCGGACTCCCTTGGTGACAGGTTCCCAATCAGGTGTCCACGGACACACAAATCTGAATAAAATCAGTTTGCTAATTTTGAGCGATAGGAAATGTGAAAGCGAAAGAGAAGAAAATTGAGAAAGCGAAGGAAAGTGTGTGTGTGTGTGTGTGTGTGTGTGTGTGTGTGTGTGTGTGTGTGTGTGTGTGTGAGAGAGAGAGACAGAGTGGGTAAGGGTAGGCGGGCAGACAGGTAGGAAAGATATCGTATGTATTACAATCGTTCGTGTTTAAGTGCATCTTTAATAAAATGTTAAATTTACGTGTAATTTTTAAAAAGAATCACATCAATTCTTAAAATGAGGAACAATCCTGCATTTTGTGCGACGGTTGGCAACTCCATTTTTTTTACCCCCCCCCCAAAAAAAAGGATTACGGCCATATCACGTTGAAACAACGGTTCATGTACAATCACCGAATTCAAGCAAAGCCGAGCCCGGTCAATACCTAGATGGGTAACCGCTTGGGAGGTGTTGCAAACCTGTAGGTGCAGGTAGGGTAATGGATAATGTATCGGAATTTGAAATCGGTGAGTCGAGTTCCAATTCAAGTCGGGTTCGTTATATTCACTTACACGCAATTACCCTTCGAAAAGGCATGAATCCACCTCTATCCCCTCAGTAGGACTTGTATCAGTAAATCATTATTATCACCCTCAAGAAATATCTTGGAATCTAAAAGTATCTTTTGGCTTTAAATAACCTTCCAAGGGTTGATAAGCCGTAAGAAAAATAAGTCAATCGATCCTTGGTAATTTGAAAAACTTAATTTCTTTCTTGGTTTCAACATTGACTTTTGCCACTTGTGATATATTTGCACTTATTTTAAGTACAAGGCACAATGTTATAAGTCATCGTGACCGAGCGTTTTTGTAGTAAATAAAGCTCAGTGTGAGGAAATGGAGTATGTCACTAATAAATATTATTTTTGAAAAAAAAAAAAAAAAATCCGTCAACAACAATTTCGCCGCTTGAACTGATGCTATATAAAGTTTTGAAATGAAATTATTTTAAATAGTTTTGGACCAACATCGTTAAATTCATTTTCACACACATGGCCACTGGGAAAGGAATGAATGTTTGTTTTCTTCCATCAGTTAGATTAACTAAGAGGACAGACAGGATTCTCTGGCTGTGGCTGGCAACCAATCTAGGAGAAGGAAAAACGGTAATTTTCTTTTTCTTTGACATTATTGACATTTTTTTTTGTTTCAGTTATGTAGATGATCAAAAACAAAACGTTCTTCCATTAAATTTTAGCTTAACAATCTTCTCTCAAACCTCTTTCTAACATGATTTTAACATGATTTCTAACATGATTTTTTACATGATTTTCACATGATTTTCATGTTAAACCATTTTAACATGATTTTTAACATGATTTTCATGGTAAACAATTTTAACATGATTTTTAACATGATTTTTAACATTATTTTCATGCTAAACCATTTCAATATGATTTTTAACATGATTTTTAACATGATTTTCATGGTAAACAATTTTAACATGATTTTTAACATGATTTTTAACATGATTTTTAACATGATTTTCATGCTAAACCATTTTAATATGATTTTTAACATGATTTTCATGGTAAACAATTTTAACAGGATTTTTAACATGATTTTAACATGATTTTCATGCTAAACCATTTTAATATGATTTTTAACATGATTTTTAACATGATTTTCATGGTAAACGACTTGAATATGATTTTTAACATGATTTTCACGGTAAACCATTTTAACATGATTTTTAACATGATTTTCTGTTGTTTGTTGTCTTTTATCTAATGCACTTACTCCACCTCAATATGAGATCAAATCTTCGCCTTTGGGCTTAAATTCTTGGAATTTAAGCGCAGTACTAGACTGGCGTTAAGGTCTCACCAATTTGCATTTGAGTTGTTTTGATGTAACCACAAATTCTCCGCTAACAGTTTCTTTTCTCGCACTTTTCGCTTGTGGAACTCCCTTCCGGCTCCATGCTTTCCCGACAACATTAATCTGTAAAAATTTAAATGCAATGTCAATCGCTATCTGCTGTCGTCCTGATTACTCTTCCTCTGTTCTCGCTCTTTAGTAATGTTCCTGGTTTTAAGCCTTCCACACCCGGTAACCCCTTGCGTCTCCGTGACTTTACTGCATTGCTTGGGGTGAACTCGACTAAAAATTTAAAAATCTAAAAAGATAATCCTCATTGTCTCTGTTGTGTATAGTGTTTATATGTCACTTCGTGTATACTTATCTCCCCGCACCCCGAATATGTTATCAAATCTAATCCTTCACTCGCTATAAAAAGTAACTTTTATTGAGTATGTCGTTTATTTGTCACTTAAGCTGCATTCTCGCGTCAATATCAGAAGCCAAATTCTTCCTTTCCCATCTTATAAGTCATTTAATTTGTTTGTCAAAGTTAGTTGCATCGCTGTTCCATCGCCAATAAGTCTGTGAAACAAGTCGTAATCATTTCTCTGATGTTATCTATGTAGATTAGAAATGGAAGGTCTCATGAAAGAAAGGGGATTTCCACATGTAGACACCGGAGGACATTTCATCCACTCCGGTGTTATATAAATAGCTGAGTGGCAAGGGGCTAAGTGTATTTTTGTGTTTGTATCTCGTTGGTAAACCATTCGTACTTGCTAAACAACAAAGATCAACCAGCAGGCCAAGCATGTGAAACGGCATATACTATTAAACATATATTAACCGTGTGTTCAGATCTTGCTTTCTCAATACAAAAATGCTATAATATTATCGGAGTTAGCTCCTCCTTAATTCCCAAATTGTCACCAGGGGTCATTCTCCCTATACTATAAATACTGCGCTTTCTTGCCTCGATCTCTCTTTCCTTCAGGCCTCGTGTCGCATCCCATCTTGCGTGGAGGTGAGGTAAATCCTCTTTTTCATTTCTTCATTTCAGCGACTACAATGTAAGCTCTCTTAGAAATTCGCGACTTCCCATTTGTGGGAGACGCCATGAACATTATACACACATACAATACGAACATTCACCAAAGAACAAACACCAATGTTACGCACACACACACACACATGTTATTGTCCATTGTAAAATTGTTTTGTTTAATACATATATTTGTTTATATATATATCGGTCTTGTAATCACTGTTTTTAAAAGATTTGTCGTGTTAGAAAAGATTATGTGAGTATATACAAGCTATGTTCAGCATGTGAGTGGTGTGTGTGAGTGAGAAAGTTGACGCATGATTTCAATTATCGTGGATTTGTTTGGCAGCTGAATTCTCACTAATTAGCTAAGAAAATTTGGAGGGATGGAACCCCTAACGAGGCGCAAACGTCCAATACAAAAAAAATCTTTGACCCCTGCTTATATAACACCGGGGGCGGTAACATGTCCTCCGGTGTCTACCTGTAGAAGTCCCCTATAATCTAATGAGACCTTCCATTTCTACGCTACAATCTAGACTTTTTTTAAAAAATGTATATAAAAATTCGATGCTTATTTCCGCTTTGTCAAGAGTTGTCAAATTTATTTCTTATAAATCAATAAAAAAAAAACTTTAAAAAAGCGACCCAGAAAAGGTACATTTTGTACTCTCTCGTGTTTTTGAGGTGGTGGGTAGATCGAGTTTTCTTTCCTTCATTTGAAAGGAACTGGAATAAATCTTTCTGACATGAAAATTGATCCACTTCATAGGTAGGGTAAGCCTCAGTAGCGCCGCTGCTGAAAATACTATAGAATGGGTCGAAGGACAAATTTATTAAAATTTAATTTAAACTTTAAAATTTGAGATCACAGAAAGTTATTTTACAGACTCATGTGTTTTAGATTCCTGCTCTATAGTTTCTGAAAAGAAGTATTTGAATTATCTAAGAAAATCTTTTTTTATCTTTGTTGTTTTTATCGCATTTCGCCTGATACAATATTTGACTTTCGTCAGCCATAAAAAATAGTCTTTAAACTACAGTATAAAGTTGCTGTACATTGTACAAGGTGTCCATAAACTTTCTTTATAATTAAAAAAATATATTACAAAGGCAACTAATGAGATTATCTTAATCAGATTTGTTCTATGTACTCAGTAGTTATCAAAGCTTTTAATCACATTGCATTTGTGCATTTCAGATATCCTGTTGATGAAAGGGGTACTGTTAAATGAACTCCCTAACATTTCAAAACTGGTTGATTGAAAGGGATGGCACAATTCCCTGGCCACCTCGTTCACCAGATATTACTCCCCTGGACTTATATCTATAGGGTTATGTTAAAGATGTTGTGTATCGAACAGAGATACAAGACATCACTTATCTAAAGGAGAAGATCACTGATGCCATTGCCACCATTGATGAGGCTATGCTACAGCGAACATAGCAAGAAATAGAGTAACGTCTTGATATTGTGTTGTGCAACTAATGGTGCCAATTTAGAGGTGGATTGAATTAATTAAAAAAAAAAAAAACAACTTCAATATCTAATCCTCAATTTGTAACAATTTCCACATATTTGGCTGTTCATTTGCTTTTGTAATAATTTTTTTTTTTTTAATTGTAAAGGGAATTGATGGACATCCTGTATAACTGGTTGCCATGAATATTGTGAACGCGATTATTTTTTTAAAAAGCCAGCCACTTAATTTCATTTAATACATTAGTATGATAATTTAATTTAATTGACTTTGAACGCATTATGGTGGTTGATGTCAGATGAACGGGTTTCAATATTTGAAAAAGCATCTGATCTTCTAAAATCCAACCTTTTTAGATTTTATTGAGACTGATGAGAAAAAGAAAAGAACTTCAATTGAGCAGAAGTTATATGGGTGTGATTCCTTTGTTAATGTAGTCTTGGGTATGACGATAAACTAGAACCGGCTCCAAGGCCTCTGATCGGAAGATTGGAGCTTGTAGAATTTTAATTCTACATCATTTCAATAGCTGAAAATAACTTGTTCAAATCTGGGCAAAAAGCTGATCACAGAGCTTATTCAGTTTCACACATATTTTCAGAAAACCTCAACTTTTGATTGGTCAATAAACAAACAAGTGGGCGTTGCAATCCACCCATGTACAAGTCTTTTTCCAGCGCGTGACCAAGTCAAAATTTTCCTGCTTCTTTCCCAAGAGTCTACCACGTGATTACGTTGATTATAAATGCCATACGCTTACGAAAAATGTAGCAGTAAAAAAAAATCGCGTCCTTACCCCTTTCTTTTTTCAATAGATGAAGGTATATGCTTTATTATAGATGGAGGATGATTTGACTTGGGGTGTATATATAAAGGATTAGCATTAGTTTTTTTATAAGGTAATTCAAATATTTATATCTATTATTTGATCATAAATTAATTTCCTGGTAGAGGTCATCCAGTGCATCGCGAATAATGGAACTAAAATGTACTGGCGCCCCATCATGTATGAACCACATGCGTCTTCGTATTAGCAGGGGTACATTTTCTTGCAGGTCTGAAAGTGTTTTTGAAATAAATCCCTGTAGACACGAAAGACGTGCTGGGAGACCATATGGACCTACCAGACAGTCACCTACAATTCCATCTCACACATTAATCGGAAACTGATGCTGGTGTCTACACTGTATTATACCATGGGGATTCCGAATCAGCCACAGATATTGGTTGTATAAATTTGTTCTTTTATCTCTTCCAAATGTTGCCTCATCCTTAAACAAGGCTTACGAGACAAACAACGGATCGGCAGTTTGTGCAATAAACAAAAGTTCTCCCGTGCTGAGTGATCAGAGGACGAAAGATCCTGCACACGTTGCAAATGATACGGGTACAGGAACTTCTCTTGAAGTACCCTCCATGCGGTACTATGAGATGCACGACATGATAGGATCACTTGATGTGTGCTGATACCTGGATCGCCTCCAACAGCCTATAGAATGTGTTCTTCGTGGTCAGGTGTACGAGCGGATTTCGGTCTCCCACGATCCATAGTTTGTAGTGCTATGGATCTTGTCACAACAACACGACAATAAACAGCAGCAAAGTTTGGATGACTCGGCTGCCGTTGGTCTGGAAACGCAATCTGATACAGCCGTGCAGCCTTGTGTCCATTACTATTTGTGCGGCATAAAATCATATCTGCCTACTCACAATATGAATATTCTGCCATTCTTAAATGGAAGACTTCTCAGTCAAGTCACGACGACACACGTTAAACGTTGAAGACCGACTAGCCACAAATGTACACGAATGACAAATATAACCTAGTCTACATGACAGCACAGTAACATCTACCGTAAACTTTCTTTAAGCTTAATTACTCAAAAACGAAGAATTTGAGGACATATGTTTATATGAAATCTTGTCCTTAATTTGGTGTGAGGAATCCGTCCACAAATTTTGTAAAAGTATTTTTAATGTAACCTATATATATAAAGAAATTTTTATGTTTAACATTCTTTTTAGAGATACAAATATTTAAGTAAATGCTCTGTTTATAATAAACAGTATTAAATAACATTTACCGGCCTGAAGGTCCGAGAAATTTTCATAGAAAATATCCGTTTTCCGACAGGATTCGAACCTGTATCCTATACGGAACACTTTATATAGTCGGACGTGTTTTACCGATTTCGCCACAGAGGATCGATCGGTTAGCAAGGTCGAATTTACTGCTTTTAAACTTCAATCATCCATAAATCTCTCACGTACATTCATATCTACTTATGGCGTATCAAATGTAAACAAATGACGTCACACATTATGAAATGGACAAAGTCCGACAATTATTTTAAGACATTGTCGGACTTTGTCCATTTCATAATATATATATATATATATATATATATATATATATATATATATATATATATATATATATAGAGAGAGAGAGAGAGAGAGAGAGATAGATAATATATATATATATATATATCAAGAAGGAAAAACGTCATCGAAGAATTCGTTAATAAATTTATTTCGACAGGTACATTTTTAATATCTGCTGGATAAATTCAAAGCATTTTTTACTTTTAGTCTGATGAGGCAGATATTAAAAATTTCTATGTCGAAATCAGTTTATTACCGAATTCTTCGATGATGCGTTTAAGTTTTTTCCTTCTCAATATTTATGATATTCTTTACATAAATGCATTCAGCTACCATCATGGATCTGTCTTTTTCAATATTTTATATTGAAAATACTTACTTGGATTATCCTTACCACTTATGGATTTGACATTATTATCTCTCTACATATATATATATATATATATATATTACACACACACACACACACAAATATATATATATATATAATTTATTCGAAAATTATAACATATTTATGTTATATATATATAATTCATTCGAAAATTATAACATAAATATGTTATAAAATCACTATAAAAATAGCCATTTTGTTTCAACACTTCTGGTGTCTTATCAAGTGATGCTGTTGAATGTAGAATAAAGAGTTTTAAAAGGTTCAAATCAATGAAACACCCGTCGCTAGGGGAAACGCTGTTACATAAGCTGGAATGAATAATCAAAATACAAGTATTAGGTTGGTGCAAAAATAATGACGTAATAATGTCATTTTTTGACGTATTTTTTAACGTCAAAAAACGACATTATTACGTCAACCTAATATATGAGAATTTAAAAAAAACTTGATAACTAATTTTGGTTATAATAATGCCTTCATGTTAAGTGTTAAACTAAAATAGAAATCATTCTAACTAATTAATATTAAATTTTACTATAAAATTGAAAATTAAAAATTACCAATTTTAAATTTAATCTGTATTAAGTTTAAAATATTATAAAATTAAAGAAGAAACTAAGATAAAAATACATATATTTTATTTTGTTGTAATTGAAAGGCCAATATATATATATATATATATATATATATATATATATATATATATATATATATATATATTTTCTATCACTTGTATATCCTTGCTTAACCCAGCTAATGCTCTGCGATAAAGCGGCTAAGGGTAAATGAGAGACATTGCTCTTGGGGCACAACTCGTTGGGTTATGAATACCTGGATGAATATCACCACGGAATTTGTGAGTAGCGGCGCTATATTGAGTCTTTTCAGCTTTTTCTTCGATGTCCGTTGGTGCAGTTGGTATGATGTTAGTGTTGTAACGAAACGGCCCGGATTCTATTCTTGGTAGTGGTTGCGAGTTGCTGATGAGTCCCAAATAGGACGAAACGGCCGTACAGCGCTTTCTACATTCTATTGAGGATTCTTCTAGACTCGACGAATTACTATATATATATATATATATATATATATATATATATATATATGCGTGTGTGCGTGTGTGATTTTCGGATTATTTTAGTGAACCCAATTTTCATCTCTCGTAACAAACATTCAAAAATTTTTTTCATGTGAAATTCAGGTGACGAGATGCTGTTCAGTGTCTTACGCGAAATCCATTTTCCCGCTTTTTTTTAAAAAATATTCGCTATCTTTTGCAAACGTATTTCATTAGTTGAGTGATCGACACCGAATTTTTCTACCACAGACTGATCAGCCAAAAAACGCTTAGACATCATCGCTTCTATGGAATTTAAAAGGTTACGTGTTTGTATGCATATTAGGTGTGTGTGTGTGTGTGTGTGTATGTGCGTGTTCGCATGTCATAAACTAGGAGGAAGCATCCAAAAGCCTGGGTTTCGAATACGGACCGAATCGGGTCTTTTGGGTTCTCAATGTCTCTTGGATATACCCGTTTCCATTTTGGTTCAGGAGACTGGGTAAGCAAGGATAAAAATGTTTTAAATAGTTGAGTCTAAGTCAACCATGCGCTGAGTTGAAACTCCCAAAGTAGTTACTTCATGAGTGAGGCTGCGAGGCACGTCCGAATGCTCGGTTTTGGAAAGTGGAGAAGAGAGTTCGGTCGTCAGCGGACCGGGGAAACGAACGCAACTCAGCAGGACTGGCCTTTTTCTATTTGTTGCTCTTGGCGCAAAGAGGAGAAAGAGCGTGGGACAGGAAAATGTGTACATTATTTACATTGGTCGGAATGTTGTCTTCATCTTCGTTGTCATATTCACGACGTTTCGGCCGTTGTACACTCCGGCCTTCTTCATGTGATTGGAATTTCGAACTGAACCCTTTATTTCGTCCACCGAGGTATATTGTTCTAGTTTTAAGTGCCATGCCTCTTCTGGATGTTTCAGTTATCTCCCTTTCTGTTGTAGCATACCTACGGACGATAATGGGTATGTCCCCATCCACATAAATACAGTAGTAAATACTGTATGTTGGTCTGCAGTTAGAGATTCATTGTGAGATTCACTTGACTCACTTCTAGCAGTTGACTACTACTTCTATGCACTGGCGAATCTTATATGTGTTGTTCGTGTCGTATGTATTATCGTTCATTACCAACCTTCGGTTGATTATTCTATTCAGTAACCTTCCCTAGGTTACAACATTTTCACTCAACTCTCCAAGTTTTTGTTTACCTCAACTGTAGCCAGGCGTTGAGCTCAAAACTCTTTGGGTCAAGTCCCTGGATTCAACCAACGTTTTTATCTACTGCGCCATGTGTAAATAGTTTAAATAATTCCAACATCTCATCTCAGAAATATAGGCAGATACTGAAGGAAAATGCTTGTCTTTTTGTAGACTTAACCAGTGCCGCCTAACGGCGTTTGACGAATCAATATTTCCGGATGTTATACTCTGGGCATCATGGGAAAATGTATTTCTTTTGCTATTTATTATCCATTATTATTATTCATTATTATCCATTATTATTATTATCCATTATTATTATTATTATTATTATTATTATTATCCATTATTATTATTATTATTATTATTATTATTATTATCCATTATTATTATTATTATTATTATTATTATTACTATTATTATTATTATTATCCATTATTATCCATTATTATTATTATTATTATTATTATTATTATTTTTATTTTCTTTGCTTTCTGGTGTTTACACATTTCTTTCCGGGTCCCACCCAGAGACCTAAGGTTAGAAATGGCATCATGACACTTTTCACTGACAAAAAAAAAAAAATAAAAATAAAATAAAATAAAATAAAAATTACATAGATAAAACCCTTCTTAAAGTGTGGGCTGTACTTGTCAGAACAATTTTTTGTATCTCCTTGAGGCATGGGCTTCCAGGAATCCCTGCAATTAGTCTACTGCAATCTTTTCCAACCAGTCCTAGGGCTCCAACTACAACAGGGATTGTTGATGTTCCCATATGCCACATTTTCGAGATTTCTATTTCAAGGTCTTTGTATTTTGACAGCTTTTTGAATATCTTCAAAGATACATTGCAGTCAACGGGGACTGCCATATCAATAAGGAGGCACCGTTTTTGTTTGTGGTCTTTAATAACAATATCTGGGCGGTTGGCCTTGATTGTTCTGTCAGTGTGTATTGTGTAGTCCCATAGAATTGTAACAGGTCCTATCTCCGTAACTGGGTCTGGGTGGTGTTGGTACCAGTTTCTTTCAGTTTCCTTCCCGTAGAAGTTGCAGATTTTCCAGCGCAGATATTGGCCCACTCTGTCATGTCGGGTTTTATATTCAGTGGGTGCCAACATCGTGCAACCCGATACAAGATGATCAATCGTTTCTGGATATTTATCACAGAATCTGCATTTTGGGCTGACACAATATTTTAGTATATGTGCTTGATAATTCCTAGTTAGCAAGCATTGGTCCTGTGCAGCAAGGATAAAACCTTCAGTTTCCGCTTTCAACCCTGCACTGCGTAGCCACTGATGGGTACGGGTTTTGTCTACATCAGCTTGTTTGATACGGGCAGAGTATTGGCCATGAAGCGGTTTATCTTGCCATCGCTTCTGTATCTGGCCGGTTGCATTCGTCTTTGCTGTCTTTTTCAAGTATTTTGCAGTTTCAGCCGGTGTATTGTGCTGTAGTTGCATCTTTACGCCCATTTGAAGCTCCATTTTGAATTTGTTGGCTTCTTTCATTACGAAGTAAAGACGCTTACTACTTTCATGTTCCTTGACGCATACCATCATCCAGTCTTCTGTAGTTTCCAAGTATCTTTGGAGGCCAATTGTTGTAGTTTTGTAGGACAGTTCTAGTTGAACTAATCCTCTGCCTCCTTCGGATCTGGGCACATACAGACGATCAACATCAGCTTTGGGATGATGCATGCGATAGCAAGTGAGAAGCTTTCTCGTTTTGGCGTCCATTCGCTTAATTTCAGCTATGGTCCAGTTAAGGACATTAAAGCTGTAATGCACCACTGGGACAGCCAATGTGTTTATAGCTGATATTCTATTTTTTGAGTTTAGTTCAGTATTTAGTATCAGACGTACACGCCTGTAGTACTCTTTTCGTATTTTTTCTTTCATTTGGGGGTGTTGTATGCCATCTCCTTCGCTAATTCCTTGGTACTTATAAGCTTCTTCATGCTCCAATTCCCTAATCTTTGTGACAAAATCTAAATCTATTGACGGTGTTTCTGTAATTCTACCTTTCTTGAATGTTACTTTTGCACATTTATCTAATCCGAAGTCCATACCTATGTCGTCACTAAAGTATTTTACAATATTGAGGAGGCCTTTCAACTCATTGTCGTCTTTGGCAAAGAGTTTGAGATCATCCATGTATAGTAGGTGATTGAATATTTTCTTATTTATTTTGTAACCATAGCTACTGTTGTTCAGTTCATGTGTAAGAGGGGTTAAGGATAAACAAAACAGAAGGCGTGACAGAGAGTCTCCTTGAAAGATTCCACGTCGGATATTCAGACGGTTGGATATGGCAGTGCCCCCGGTGTGCCTAAGGTATAGTTTTGTGTTCCACATCCCCATGCTGTGCTTAAGAAAGTTTAATACCACAGGGGAGACTTTGTACATTTCAAAAGTCTTAAGGATCCAAGAATGTGGAACACTATCAAAGGCTTTACGATAATCAATCCACGCTGCACTGAGATTTCTGCGTCGTCTCCTGCAATTTTCCAGGATCATTTTATTTATCAGAAGTTGATCTTAGCAGCCATATGAACCTCTACTGCATCCCTTCTGTTCCAGCGGGAGAATGCTGTTTGTTTCGAAAAAGGAATAAGTACGGTTCGTCAGTGCCGACGTGATCAACGTATACGTTGTGGAAAGACATGTTATCCGTCTATAATTTTTCGGGTCGTCTGTTTCAGTTGTTTTTGGTATGAGGTATGTAATACCTTCAGTAACCCATTCCGGGATTTTATTGGGATTATTTACAAGCGTTGATAATGTTTTTGCAAGTATGCCATGGGTAGATGAGAGATGACAGCCAGAAATTGGGCAACTTGTCATTCCCTGGGGATTTCCATTTTGGGGATTTCGTTAGTGCTTGCCTAACATCATCTGTGGATATATTTTCCCATTCTTGCAGAGGTGTATCCAGCAGTCGTTCTTCTTCACGCCGTATCCATTCTGCATTTGGGTTACATTCCTTTGGGTTGCTCCAAATATTTTCCCAAAATGTCTGTACATTATCAATCGATGGCGGCGTTTCGACATGTATAGGTGTTTTTCCAATTTCCCTGTAAAATTTCTTAAGATCTGTTCGGAATATTTTATTTTGGTGATAGAATTTACAATGTTTCCCGTATCGTCTTGTTCTCTGTGCTTTTAGCTGAACTTTATGTTACAGCATTTCCTTGATTGATGGAATATCAATTAGGGATTTAATGCTATATTTCCGTTTGATCTTTTTGGATTTACGTGTGGAAATACTAGGGTTTCTGGTGAGTTCATCTAATATAGACAGCTCACATCTGATTTGTTTTATTTCTCGTATCAGTTTGGTTTTCCAAGCTGGTTTTCTGTGTCTGTTAATTTTATTTATTGTCTTGACCCCAAGCTTCCGAGTCGCTGCAAGAGCTGTTGCGTATATGACGTTGTTAACTTCTGTTATGTTTCCCGGTGGTTTATCTGTTAACAGTGTTTCCAGGGCAGCATTGTATATTTTCACGATGTGCTTGTTGGGATTTGTCATATGGATTTTCGGGAGCTGGTCTCTGTCTGACAATTGTATGAAAGTCACTCTGCTGAGTACTTGGATGACGTCATTTTTCGCTTCGGTGATTTCAGCTTCGTGGTTTTCAAGGAATTCTAAATTAATGTACCTGGAGTCATCTTCAGTGACAATTTCTGGTGAATTAGAGGTTGTGTCAAAGCAGAATCTTCGGTTTCATTTCCTGGGAGATTATTTCGTATTTCATTCGCTTTAGCGTCCACCTCATCCTCTGTCGCATTCTTTATTTCAATATTCGTCTCAACAGAGTTTGAGTGATGGGTCATAGTATTTTGTCTTATATCTAATTTTATCTTATATATTTCTGCCTTTGAGAGTCTGTTGTTTCGCATGATATCTCTGCGGACATTGGCAAGCATGTTTGGATTGAGGTTAGGTCTTATATCATTTCCCACCATATTTCTCCATATTTGGTATGTTTGATTGGTGGTGTTCTTTGCTGGGTTTTCGAGTGCAGTGAAGAAGGATGTCATAACTTGTCGATACTCTTCGCAGCTCCATTTCGTTCGTTTAATTTTTACTAGTCGATTTGGCATTGAAACACTTGATCCAAGGTTGGCGATAATCCGGGTTTGGTGACCTAGTGTCTCTTCGTGTGTGGAAGAGTTTGTTCCAGTGACAGACTTTTCGACCTCAGACTGGTTCCTCTCTGAGGGAAGCGGCCCTTGTCCCGGTTGACGGCCGATCCGGTATCAGATATTATTCGTATTCATTGAAATTGGTAGTGATGCGTTTTAACCTTGACCGCCAAGGGGTAATTTTGTTCAGATTACCAGCTTTAGGACGAGACTCGAAGAAGGTTCAAGAGCAAGCCCAGATTTGAGATTGTGGATTTATTAATATATCGAAGTTAGAATAGTTCATAACAGTGTATGGTATTCAGTTGGGTAGACAATACTAAGTTTAAACTTAGTATAAGTCCGAGTGACACCTCCAAGTGGGATAATTAGATTTCAGTATACAGACATGAAAAAAAAAAAATGAAAAAGAAAGGTGAATTGCATGGCACAAGGGACTTTCCACAAATGTTCAATTTTCCGTCGCCAACGACAGATACTTATCAAATTTTATGGGGTAGGCTGGACTTATACTACAGATTGGTAGGGGGGAATATCGAAGAATTCATTCAACAAAGGGGTAGGAGCAAGGGAATAAAAGTTATACTTTTCCGGATATCTCTCAACCTACTTGCCGCTGAAAGATATGTTTTAAAATTTTCACTTAAAGAGATGATAGACAAAAGGCAGAGCATTGTAGGAAAATTACACCTGTAGCCATGAAAAAAAAACAAAAACAAAAAAAAAACACAGATATAATACAATATGATCCCTGTCAGTGTGGACATATATACATGTACATTCAATATATATATATATATATATATATATATATATATACAGAGAGAGAGAGAGAGAGAGAGAGAGAGATTAGCAAACATGTACATATACACGCACCGACAGAGATATGGGATGCCTAGGGTAAAAAAAAAAAAATTATTATTATTATTATTATTATTATTATTTTCCATTATTATTATTACTATTCATTATTATCCATTATTATTATTATTATTATTATTATTATTATTATTATTATTATTATTTTCTTTTATTTCTAGCGTTTACACATTTTTTCCTGGTCCCGCCCAGGGGCCTAAGGTTAGATATGGCATCATGACACTTTCCACTGACAAAAAAAAGAAAATATTACATAGATAAAGCCCTTCGTAAAGTGTTGGCTGTACTTGTCAAAACAATTTTTTGTATCTCTTTGAGGCATGGACTTCCAGGAATCCCTTCAATTTTCCAGTGGAATCTTTTCCAACCAATCCTAGAGCTCCAACTACAACAGGGTTTGTTGATGTTCCCATATGCCACATTTTTGAGATTTCTATTTCAAGGTCCTTGTATTTTGACAGCTTTTTGAATATCTTCAAAGATACATTGCAGTCAGCAGGGACTGCCATATCAATAAGGAGGCACTTTTTTATTCTCCAGGTCAACTTTATCTTTCTTGAACTTCGCAAAGCGATTGATGACATGTACTGCTGCCAACCGAATTATTTCCATAATCTTCATCAATCATCATCTTCGCTTCTGCTAAAATGTCTTGCAAAACATGAAAAGTCATAACATCCAATGTCACACTGTTGAGGTTTTCTTCTTTTCATTTTTTTTTTAAATATTGACATTGAATACTGAACGCTGCTCGTAAAACCGGTTTTCAACAGCGCAGATTGACTCGACTTATTTCAAAAGGAAGTCGCTGCAAACATTTGTCCACATGTAATATTTATTTTGAAGTCGAAGATTTTATTTTAATTTTATGTTGTCGCTTTTTTCTCATATTTCATTTTAAATAGGTCGAGATGTTTGTGCCTGAATGTAATTATCTCATTTTGTTCTTATCTATACCAGTATGCCTATCTATCTATCTATCTATCTATCTATCTATCTATCTATCTATCTATCTATCTATCTATCTATTCATTATCTAGTATGTATGTATGTATCTCATCCCAGTCTGTTTCTTTCTATCTATCTATCTATCTATCTATCTATCTATCTATCTATCTATCTATTCATTATCTAGTATGTATGTATGTATGCATCTCATCCCAGTCTGTTCATATCTATCTATCTATCTATCTATCTATCTATCTATCTATCTATCTATCTATCTATTCATTATCTAGTATGTATGTATGTATCTCATCCCAGTCTGTTTCTATCTATCTATCTATCTATCTATCTATCTATCTATCTATCTATCTATCTATCTATCTATCTATTCATTATCTAGTATGTATGTATGTATGCATCTCATCTCAGTCTGTTCATATCTATCTATCTATCTATCTATCTATCTATATATATATATATATAAGTATATGGCCTGATGATTGCGTTTAGCTTGAAACATACTGTCGCCTCTGGGTGTTGACTGTAATGTCCTCTGTGATCGATCGATCGATAGATAGATACATACATACATACTGATAATGAATAAATTGGCAACATAGATAGATAGATAGATAGATAGATAGATAGATAGATAGATAGATAGATTGAATCGACTGACATAGATAGATAGATAGATAGATAGATAGATAGATAGATAGATAGATACATACATACATACATACATACATACATACATACTCGATAATAAATAGACTGGCATAGATAGATAATGAACAGACAAGGATAGATATATAGATTAAAACAGACTGAAACATACAGATAGATAGATAGATAGATAGATAGATAGATAGATAGATAGATAGATAGATAGATAGATTCGTGTTTCTCTAATTCTCTCACAAAACTTTTCTTGTTATTTCGGCTTTGTTCGAAAGTCATCGTTCATATATCTAATCAAATTCCTTCAGTCAGTCTATACTCTATATTCAGTCTCGTTTCTCATTGGCTCAACTTTGTCTCAACCTGTGCGGTGGCGGTGGCCGGGGTGGAGGGGTTTATTATGAATTCGTAAATTGTGTCGATGGACTTCAATCGGGGAAGGAAATAAGCGAGAGTTGCTTGAATGTCTTACTTTACCAAAAATCATTAAAGGTGATTTCAGAAAATGTTTACCAAATCTAAAAAAGACATTGTTATTTCCGTGGCTCCGGATCAACAGCAAGAAAAGTCCAAAAGGAATGTCTTAAAGGTTGTACTTTGCATTTTAGTGATGGAACTTTGCGAGCGATTGACTTATTATAGCATTGTGGCTAATCTTGTATTATATTGTACATCACGTCTGGAATTTAGTAGCGAAACAGCAAATTACATCGTGCAAATATTTTCGGGTAAGATTAACTTAAAATTAATTTATTAAATCTATTTTTATTTGTAATATTCTAAATTACTCTCATGTGCTATCGGCAAAGATAAAAATTATCAATTCTTTTTAGATTTTATATATAAAATTTCTATAAGGCATCGACTATATATTATTATTTGAGATGTTTTTTTAATTGTTCTAGTGAGTTTTCGATTGAAACAGTCAATATTTGTGTAAGATCATGGATGCCAATGCATTTATAATGTTTTAAATATTCCCGTATATTTTCGGCTAAAAACAGTCACTATTTTTATTGCGTTATGCAAGTGTAATAACGTTTTACGTATTCCCATCTGTTTTTGTCGATTCCTTTTTTTTGTATTTGCGTAATAAAGGTATGCCTGTGTATTTATTTATAATGTTTCTTTTTTAACTATCCCCGTTTAATTTCAACTAAAAACCATCAATTCATTTGCAGTATTATTACGTTGGTGCGAAAATAATGTCGTTTTATCACATATGTTACTATGTAAGAAAACGACATTATTTTTGCACCAACCTAATACATATCTGTAAGATATCAGTGATGTTTTTTTTTATCTATTTATAATGTTTAAATTGTTCCTATGTGTTTCGGTTAAAACATAAACCGTCAATACTTTTAGTTTTGTTATATTAACTCTTTGTAAGATCCTGTGCCCATTTTTGACGTTTCGACACTTTAGTATATGTCATCGTCAGTATAAGCAATATATATATATATATATATATATATATATATATATATATATATATATATATATATATATATATATATATATATATATATATATATATATATATATACTGACAAATAGAAACACTTGCAAAATTTGTCTTTGTAAGACATAGGGACGTCCGCCAGTTTAAGAGCTGAAAAAACTGAAGACGGCCGTTTCGAAACTGCGTGATACATTGTGCACGATTTCTTCTATTGGTTCTTATCATATTAAGACTAACGGTGGAGTAATAGATAGCGGCTTGGATTGAGAAATCGGAGAGCCGAGTTCGGATTCCAGTCGAATCCATTTCTTTTACTTATGTGCTAATACCCTTGGGAAAGGTATGAATCCTCTTCTTCTTCCACCAGCAGGACAAACAGGGTTCTGTAGCCTTGTAATGGCAAATGGTCTACCACAGAAAGAAATGGCAACTTACTGCGAGAAAAAAAATCTACTTCGTCACTTATGTATCGAAAGATACATGATCGCCTAAGCGCCTAAGCGTGTATCGCGCATGGCACATAACTGACTGGCAGGGTTTTTTTTATGCGAAGATAAAAAGCGCCAATTCCTTTGCTTTATTCCAATTTTATTTATGTTGTTTTAATTATTGCCATGAGTTTTCGGTTAAGTTCAAAATCGCCAAACATTTTCTTTTATTAACTCTTCCTAAGATCATGTGCCCTTTTTGACGCTTCCACAGTTTTGTACATGTTATCGACAGTATTATCAAAATAATAACACACACTTAAAAGTACAACTATTTTTTAATCGTTTAATCTCAAGTAAGGGAATGAAGCCACTAATACGCAAATGGTTACTGAGCGTGAAAGACTATGAGAGAAAGAAAGAAAGACATTATTAAGAAAAGGGAACAAGAAGAGAAAAGATAACAGTGCATTTACATTTTGGCCTGGAAAGGAATAGGTTGGAAGGGAGTTCCACAAGCGAGAAGTGCGAGAGAAGCAACTGTTAGCACAGAACTTACGGTTATATCTAGACATTTCAACTGTAAAAATGATGAGACCTAGCCGCCAATCTAGTACTGCACTTAAATTCATAAAGTCTTAGTACCAAAGAGGAAAGCAATATTTACTTTGAGTAATACAAAAATATGGCACAAGGCCAAAAGGGGTGATAGGGGAAGGGTGGTCTTCGATCTGTCTTGTCTTAAACTTAGTTAACCACGATTACTGACCCAAACATACCACAGTATTCCTTAGACCAAGGCAACACATTCTTACTTACTATTTTTACTACAATCCCCATAATACCGCTAGTCTCTATGTAGTCCTGGCTAGTTCCCATCTGTACAATTTGTCTGAGATAGGGGAATAAAAATAATATTTAAAAATGAAACCCAACGAATGAGAAAGAGGAAAGCTCATCAGAAAAATTATCAATTTATAGAAAAGACACAGGGAAGCTACATTATGGCATTGGAAAGGGACTAAAGTCGAGAAACCAGGCCAAAGCCGATAATATTGCAGATTCTTCTTTGGATTTTATCAAGAATCTCTAAAGACATAACAGAAGCGCCAGACCAGCAACATTCGACGCATGGACGAATGGTAGACTTAATGTGTGTGATAGAATTCTTCAGAGAAAGACTGTCTAGTACGACACAGTGAACCAACCTTTCCGTGAGTAGACCTTAGCAACTGATTCAATTTAATCTTTCCATTTCATGTCAGAAGAAAACGTCAGACTTAGAAAGCGCAATCAGTCAATCTCCTGGAGGTTAGCATCAGCCATAATGATGGAAGGCAAAAAAATTCCTCTAACATGTTTAAAAGAAAGCAGTTTCGTTTTAGAGGCGTTAAAATTCTAAAGTCACCCTGTTAACAAGAGATTTTAGGTCATTTGTACCCTTTCACTGTAGAAACCTTTAAAAAAAATCAATTGCAAAATTTATCTTATCTAACGATGAGTAATAGTTGTACCCTCAGTATAGATACCGAGTTGAGCTGGTGATATCTGGGAGGGTCGTTGGTGGAAATTAGAAACAATGTGGGTCCAAAGATAAAGCCCGGGGGTCATCCACATTCATGCAAAAAGGTTTGGAAGAATGGCCATTCAAGACAATTTTTTTTTAAGCGTTTCACCCCAAGCAAGGCGGGAAGCCACTAGGACGCAAGGGGTTACAGAGGACTTAGAGCAAGATCAGATAGGAGTGAGAGAGGAAAGAATGAGGAGAAGGATAGTGGATAGATCAAGGCAACTGGAGATATCGATTGACATTACATTTGAATAGCTGGAGATTATAGCTCTCAGGGAAACTGGAATAGGGAAGGGAGTTCCACAGGCGAGAGGTGCGAGACATGAAGCTATTGGAGTAGAAGAGAGGGCTACATTTAGGAGTTTCACAATTTCATACGAAAGACTGAATCAGATGAAAAAATCCCTTCCAATATTCGTGGTAACCCTTCTAACTTTTGCAGTGTAGAATCTTTTCTCTTGAAATGGTCACCAGCTATCTTTGCACTTTATGAAACCAGTATATATTCTTTCATTGCTACCAATGAATTCTCTGTTCCAGGCTATCTTTACCTAAAAGATTTTAGCATTTATAGGCATGACCTTGGTGTTTACACCGGGGATAATCTTCAAGTGGTAATGTAATTGTTCCTCAAGTCCCCAGACAATTATTTAATGTGCTTTTGACTTTCGTTATTACACTCTATCACTTTTTCTTTTATCGTTCTCCCTCTTCTCAGGACTGCACTATATTAGACAACATTTCTGACAGTATAGAAATGGCGTTCTCTCTTCATCCATCTGCAAACATTTTTCTGTTTGATGATTTTAATGCTGATTACGTCAGGTGGCTTAAACATTCTAACTTTACTTTCAATTTTTCCGTTGTTTAGTTTCTTACTCAAATCGGGGATTTCCCTACCCATTCCCCTTATAATTCTGATCAATATGATTCTTTAGTTGATTTATTCCTTACCTCCTCTACTAGCTTTTGTCGTGCTTCGTAACACCGTCCTCTTGGCAACTCAGATCACGCTGCAGTATCAATTGATATTTCGTTCCTGTTATCTATTAAACAGGAACCTCCAATTCAGAGGACCTCCTTCCGTTACCAGCATGCTGATTAAGATTCACTTTGTGACTTACTTTCAGGCCTCTCTTGGATTGATATTCTTAACCTTCCTATTGCAAATTGCGTCAGTGAGGTCTCTTCTTGGGTCAAAGCCGGTATGAATGCTTTTGTTCCTTCTTGGAAATACTAGTCGAAATCTCAATCTTCTCCATGATTCACACCGGCCTGTTCGTGGCTGCACGTAATAAATGTAAACGCTTTCTCGAATTAACTAAGTCTTTGTTTACTGACAGAATGAAGTACCGTATTGCATCTAATAACGTTGGCTCTGTTTTCTGTCTAATCTTCTATTCCTCCTCTTTTCAATCCTTTTGAGGTGTTAACAACTGCTGATAAAGTAGAATGGTTTGATCGTAAAATATCTTTAAACTCTACTCTTGATTCATCTGGAGAATCTTTGCCCGACTCCTCACTTAGAACTGAGTGTCTGTTGAGTAATATGAATATAGCCCTTTACATGGCTTCTACTATCATCTCTAACCTAGATCCTCCACAAAGCATGTGAACCTGATGGTATCCTGTCCTTAAGGAATGTGCTCTCTGTAATCTGTATAATAAATTCCTCGCTGCCTCTTGGCTTCCTGCTCGTTGGAAATCCTCAATTGTTGTTCCTGTCTTAAAGAACTCAGGTGAACCGTCTGATCCTTCCAACTATGAACCTTCTATCTCTTTTTGGTAAGCTATTAGAGTTCCTCATCAACAATGAATTAGTTAAGCATCTCACATCGCAAAGACTCTCTCTAATCAGTATAATAAATACCTCGCTGCTTCTTGCTTTCCTGATGGTACCCCTGCAATATTACTTAAGAAATGTGCTCTTGAACTGGATCCTGTTCTCTCTAAACTCTATAATAAATGACTTGCTTTCCTGCTTGTTAGAAATCCTCTTCTGTAGTTCCAGTCTTTAAGAACTCGGTTAAACAGTCTGATCCTCCTATTAGCCTATTGGCCTTCTACCTCTTTTTAGCAAACTACTAGAGGCCCTAATCAACTCTGTATTGGTTAAGCATATCATATCACAGGGTCTTCTTTCATGCAAGCAATATGGCTTTCATTTCTCTAGGTCAACTGCTGATATATTAATGATTATTGCTGAAAAGTGTTTATCAAGCTTTAGATAAGAATGGTGGAACTCAGTGTGTTGTTTTAAATAGCTGGAAAGCTTTCTATAGATTTTGGCATACCGGTCTTCACGGGTTGAAAATTTACGGTATCTCCGAACGAATTTTTGAACTGATTCAGTCTTTCTTATCAAATCTCGAAATGAAAGTTGTTACCCTGAACGACCAATCTTCTAGATCCTTTTGCATTAATGCAGGTGTCCCCTGTGGCTCTATCCTGGGTCCTACTCTGTCATTAATTTTTATCAATGACCTTTCTGATAGCATCAACTCCCGATTTGGTATCTATATTGATGATACAACAATTTACTAGTGTTTCGCTAGTAAATCTCATCAGTTCGATATGGTTAAATTGGCAGCTGATCTAAAAATGACCTTCAGTTTGTTGTTATTAGGACCTTGAATAAGTTCTCGCTGATCTTTCATGAAAAGTAATATTTTATTTACTAAAATTAGTAAGAAACATATCACTGAAAGTATTGTCCATCGCTAGCCACTATTTTCCCCCATCTTTCTGGGAGCATTTGAATTCCACGTCAGAAAAACTTTTGAGGTCTTTTGAGGTTAACCACGAGTCAACTCAATTTTTGACATCTCCATAAGAATGAAAGTGCTGCTCAGCCAGGCCATGTGTCATCGATTGGAACAAGTGATAATCGGACGGGGCAATGTCTGGGGAATACGGCGGCTGGGGTAGGACTTCCCATTTAAGCGTTTCCAAGTAAGTTTTCACCCTTTTTGCAATATTTGGCTTGGGTTTGTTATGTTTCAAGATCACTTTGTCGTGTCTCTGCTCGGATAGCGTCCATTTTTCTTCAATGCTCAGCTCAAACGCATCAATTGTAGTCGATAGCGAACTCCTGTGATGGTTTCGGTTGGTTTGAGCAGCTCATAATAAAAAACTATACCTAGTTGATCCCACCAAATGCAAAGCAAAAGCTTCGAACCATTAATATTCGGTTTTGCCGCTGATGTTAATGCATGTCCGGGCTTACCCCACGATCTTCTACGCTTAGGATTATCGTAGTGTATCCACTTTTCATCGCCGGTCACGATACGATGCAAAATATCTTTCTTTTTTGCCATTGAAGCGACTGCTCACACATAACAAGATGCCGTTTAACGTTTCTTGGCTTCAACTCGTACGGCTACGAATGCCCTTGCTTTTGAATCATTCCTAATGCTTTCAAATGTTTCGAAACTGTTGTGTGATCAAATCATAATGATTCTGCAAGTTCAGCTTGCGCCTGACATGAATCTTCATGAAGTAATGCCCCCAATTCTTCATCTTCAAACTTTTCGGTGCGCCAGAGCGTTCTTTATTTTCAACATTAAAATCAGTGTCTAAATCAATCTCTGCATGTTGTTTCCGACAGAGCATGGTTGCCGTAAGTCTCAGCAAGAATTCTTTGTGCTTCAGCTGCAGATTTCTTTTGAACAAAGAAGTGCAGTAAAATTCCAGGCAAATAGACTTTATTTGGCACGAAATCCGACATATTTAACGCTATGAAAAACAGTTGTTTACACTTCGGCGCAATGACATACACTGAATTTCAAGCTTGCTTATAGTGCTTTCTTATAGATGCGTTACCATCTGAAACTACACGCAAGCAGTTCTGGGAATGCCATCTGTTGGAAAACAGCGAGAAGTTATTAATTAATAACATTTCTGTTTTCTAATTATTTCACACTTAGTAACCCTTTGTGTCTTCACTACTTTGCTTGGGGTGAATTTGTTTGTTTTTTTTTGTTTTTTTTTTTTAAAGAAATGCCATTATCTTTTAACTTGTGAGAAAGTCAAATGCCTTCGGGATATCTAAAGTCACAGCCCGAGCCTCGCCGTTCCCATCTAAAGATTGATAGACTAAATCATTAATAACATTTAATACATCGGCGGTTGGCCTAAACAAGCGTAAGCCATTTTGTTTGGGAGATGGTTACCAAATTCTAGTACTTTGCCAAAAAGGAGCAGAATTCTAATAGGATAATAGTTAGGACGACCAGACAGTTCGCTTGGGTTCTTAAAGACCGCGGTCATCAGAAGAGGATTTCCATCAAGCATGAAAGCAAAGAGAGGCAAGTCATTTTTTATGGGTTTTAGAATGAACAGGAGTCAGTCTAGAATTACATTCCATAGGACTTTTGCAGGAATATCATTATTCACATGCTTTGTGGGGATCCAGTTTAGAGATGATAGCAGGAACCATGGAAGGAGTTATATTCATATCACACAACAGTTCTAAGTGAGAAGTTAGACAAAGATACAGATGTACCAGCTGTAGAATTAAAAGAGAATTTAGAAAGAAGAAATATTCTGCTACATCAACAGAAGAAGATAACCGATCAAATTGAGTGAAAAGAGGAGGAATAGAAGGTTAAGTATTATTTAAGACGTTATTATAGAGCCAGTAGTAGTCACGAGAACCCAATTTATTGAGGCTATATGGCGCCACATTCTGTCAGCGAACAAAAGACTTAGTCTCTTTGAGGACATGTTTACAATTATGACGAGCAGACAAAAAACGGCGTCTATTGTGATCATCACGTTGGTATAGCCAGGAAATAAGATTCCTCTGAGCTATGGCGACTGAACAGACAGGTGTGAACCAAGAAGACTATTGTGGTTTTACTTAGTATTATTGAGAAGACACAGAAGCATCGATTCCGGCTTTTACCCAAGAAGAAACTTCTGTGACGCAATTCTCAAAACGAAGGTGAAAAAAAAAAAAACAAAAAAAAAAAACGGGCGTTGCGAAGAAAATGCTAAAATCAATGATAATCAATACGTTGGTGACTGGATGAAGTCTAGTAAATAAGAAGTTCCTTTCTAATAGATGACTGAAATGAAATATCAACAGATACTACAGGATGATCCGTATTAGCAAGAGCTCAGTGCTGCGATTATCGACAAGTGCCAGGAGACGAGGTAAGGAACAAATCGAGTAAAGAAGCATCAGTCAGTTATGTGCCATGCATAATATACGCTTAGGCGATCATGTATATTTCGATACATGACTGACGAGGCAGATTTTTCCCGCAGTAGGTTGCCATTTCTTTCTACGGTAGACCGGTTGCCATCCAAGACTATAGAACCCAGTCTGTCCTGCTATTTACCCATATCTGGGGGGGGAGAATAAGAGGAGTCATATCTTTCCCAAAGGTATTAGCACGTAAGTGAATGTAATGGATTCGACTGGAATTCGAACTCGGCTCTCCAATTCCTCAATCCAAGCCGATATCCATTACCCCACCGTATCCATTACTCCATCTTTCGATACATGACTGACGAGACAGATTTTTTCCCGCATTAGGTTGCCATTTTTTTTTGCAGTAGACCAGTTGCCATCCAAAGCTATAGAATCTGATCTGTCCTGCTATTTACCCATAGCTGGGGGGGAAGAAAGGATTACCTATCATGGTATTATCAATAAGTGAATGTAATGGATTCGACTGGAATTCGAACTCGGCTCTCCGATTCTTCAATCTGAGCCACTATCCATTACTCCACCGTGCCTCGAAATTGATCAGAATTATTAGGAAAATGAGCCGGGAAATTAACTATTTGACTGAGAGACTGAGCAAAGGAAAACCTAAAAGTTTGCATACCGGCAATATCAGTAATATTAAAATGACCAGGTCACTTGACACGATGAGCTTTAAAATCACCAAAAACAAAAATGAATATAGAAAGAGTTCCATTTCTATACTGTCAGATATTTTCTTATATATCTTACAGTCATGAGATGGTGAGCTATAAAGGGAAAAGTCATAGCTACTAGAGTGCATTAAAGAAACTCATATGAATCCTCCCTGATTTGCCCCTGATGTAAACACTAAGGCCCTACTTATGTATGTATCTTTTCGACAAAAGGCGAAGATATCCTGGGACAGAGAATTCATTGATAACGATAGAAGAAATTGAAATAGTTTCGCAAAGCGTTAAGAAAATCTAGAAAAGATTCTACACTACAGAATTTGGTATGACGATCACGAATGTTGGAGAAAAAAGTCGAGAGGGATACGTGCAGTGGCGTAGCTAGAGTAAACGTCACCCGGGGCGGTCCGCTCAAATGTCACCCCAATGACCCCGATTCACCCTATGCTGAATGGTTAGCTGTAGCTAAATTTTCATACATGCTCTACCTCTACTTTACTCTACTGACTGGTACGTTTACATGTATGATCCAAGACAAAATCCAATACCACAAAATAATCAGTTCAAATCAAAAGATTTTTAAAATGTAACTGTTCACTTTCAGAACAACTAAATACAAAACACGGCAATAATACACAAAAGAATGACATTCGATACTATGGTCTTAGAATGAATGTTTTCTTGTTTTCATTGTGGAAAATGACATCGTCAAAATCTTTTTTTCTTGTAAGCTCGTTTTCAATGGACAGCACAGCCAGATCCGACAGTCTCGACTGTCTCATGGTTGACGTAATTTTCTGTTGCTAATTTTCCGGTGTCCAATTTTCCGTTGCATCATTTTCTCGGTACCATTTAATTATCAATTATGTTTGAAAGTATTTCTTTTGACAAAAATGTTCTATTTAATTTTTAAGCATTTTTCGGAACATTGTAAATCAACTGCATTCTTTTAAAGGTTACCTAGAGATTTTATGTAAAGTTTATTTTTTGTTTTTCTTTATACAAGTAAATTTACATTGTATTTTGATGTTATTATGAGTTTAGTTTTAGTGATAATTTAAAAACAATAAATATTTATCATTAGTAACAATAATGGAAAATTAAGTTAAAAATTTAAAAGAATCGTTTAGACAGAAATTTTTCCGATACACCCAAAAGTTCCGATTTTTCCGATTCTCGATTCTCGATTCCGATTAATCGTCCCAACACTAGTAGATATATTCAAAAGTATATCGCTCACTCAATAGAAAATTGTATCTCAGCGACTTGATACACAGGCAAGACTGAAATTGTTGCACTTTTGGTTTCGTATTTCGCTTTGTTGTTATTAATGATGCAGAGTTTAAAACACCATATCATCCGATAAAATGTTACAACAATGTCTCTTGTTAGTAACCAAGATTGAAGCAACTGAAACACATGAAAGCTGAAAACATTGCTATTTTTCCTACTCACAAATTTCCCGACAATTTATTAGAAAATTTCTGATGGGGGGACAAAACTGGGGGGTCATATGCCCGCCTGCGAAACCTTGTGTCTCCATCACTGTTTTCAGACTATTTTTGGCACCTTAGCCTGGTTGAAAAATTTTGTTGGGGGTGACATTCTGTCACCCCTCCTGTGCTGGCACCCGGAGCGGTCCGCCCCCTCGCCCCTCCCTTAGCTACGCCACTGAGTACGTGATTTTTTTTTGTTTACTCGTATTTCTTTTAATTGTTACTGTGGCAAACATAGACTTTCGTGCTCCCCAATAAGACGGGTGTCAAAAGGATGGGTTTTCCCTTGACGCCGTTATCATTGTAACTACCTTCACTCCTCAGCGATGTTTATGGTTTTAAAAAGCGATGATTTTGCAGTAAAATCTAAACATATGATGAAAGTGAAATTATACAAAAATATTAAACACTATCACAGAATGCTGCGTGTTCAGGTCACGTCGGGGTCATTATTTTGTTATGATGGACTCTGTTTGACTTTGGTTAGGAATATATATATATATATATATATATATATATATATATATATATATATTAAGACATTTTATATTTATACATTCTTTTTAAAGATACAAATATTTAAGTAAATGCTCTGTTTATAATAAACAGTATTAAACAGCATTTATGTCCGAGAAATTTTCATAGAAAATATTCGTCCTCCGACAGGAATCGAACCTATACGAAGCCGTTATTTAGCTTGACGTGCCATTACCGATTTGTCCACAGAGTCAAGTTCGGTTAGCAAGGTCGAATTTACTGTATTTAAACTATGAGCAGATATGAATGTACGTGGGTACAGTAAATTCGACCTTGCTAACCGAAACACTCCTCTGTGGTTCAGTTGGTAAAAGCACGTCAGGCTATATGACGGTTCCGTATAGGATACAGGTTCGATTTCTGTCGAAGGACGAATATTTTCTGTGAAAATTTCTCGGACATTCAGGCCGGTAAATGTTGTTTAATACTGTTTAATATAAACAGAGCATTTACTTAAATATTTGTATCTATAAAAAGAAAGTATAAACATAAAATGTCTTAAAATAATTGTCGGACTTTGTCCATTTCATTATATATATATAACGACAAAGTGAGACATTTTTTACATTTATAGAAGGATTTATTAGAAGAATGATGTAGTTGTTCGGTAGGTATATGAAAATTCTTGTAATGTGGTTGTTAAATGTTTTTGATATTTGTGTTTGTCTTGGTGAATGAATGAATTATTTTGCAGGTGATAAGTCTATCATTAAAAGGTCATATTCAACATGAGAAAGTGATATCTGAGTAAAACTTATCTTTGGTTTTTCTTCCCGGAGCCGCCCAAATACACGTGTTCTCTTGGTGAGAGGTCGTTGAAAAGAGGGAGAATCTAAATTTCTCGCCAGTTGGGCGGTTTCCATTTTTAATAAGGAATCATGGGAATTTTTTTTTTTTTTTTTATTCTCGTGATCGTGAGATCGTTACTCAATTTTTTATTTCTCGTGATCGCGAGATGACAGCAATTTATTAGATTGTTTATTTACAAGAATAATTTTATATTTACAACATTCTAAAAAAATCATACAATTAGATTAATTAGAACTAATCATGCAACGCAATATTTTTCATTTATCAATTCATAAAGAATTAAAAGTGGAAATATATTTTTATTCATAAATTTACAAACATTTGCTAGATTTTTAAAATATGTTATGTTGATCACTTACATGTGCCACACCTCCGCTTTCTTTAATGTGATTGGTTCATAAATATATGATACTTATTATATGACAATTTTGCCATCGCACGTCATTTGAATTTTTCTCTAAAATCACGGATTGGTCCATTTCCTGACCAATCGCGTATTTTAGTATATTTCTATATTTTTGGCGCCATGCTCGCTGGAGCCTATGCGTAACTATAAAAACCCTCTCGCTGTTAGCCAACAGCCAGTAGCAGTTCAATTCTTGGAGAATACGGCATGGCGCATATTCTTGTGACATTTTAATTCTTAATTATTACTCATTCGAGTAATCATACTAATTCCTATTGATATCACTCATGAACATTACATCTTTCTACACTGGTAACACACTGTGGAATTATTCTTTATTTAGTTAAGACTTCAATTGAACTTTGTAGTTAAATAACATTCAACATTGTACTCAACATTAATTAGCTAAACTTACCCTTTTTATTACGGAAAAAGGGAAGCAACTTTCTTTATACTATTGTTGATTTTTGTATATCATTGTTAATACAATATTTTATTAATGTTCACTGAGCTTGATTATTTTTCTCTCGTGTATGTTGTACATGATTCATGTGGGGTGTTGTTTTACAAGAACACAGCATTCCTTCTTGATTATATTCACGGTGACCCTAGCCAACAATACTTACAGCACCACTACAATGTGAATAAAGTATAAGGAAATCCTTATTATTTATCATATTATAAAGTTCGAATCAATTAGCAATTAGCCAATGTTTTGCTAAAACCATTCCAATGAACAATCTAATAAATAAATAAATACTATCTATTAATTTTTATGTCAATTCTTAAGAACAAAGACAGTCGATAAATTCACTTTTATCTGTTTAGGTTTTATTGTAATTCTTATCATAGCCTTTTAAAACAATACAACTTGCCGAAGTGAAGGCAGATAAAAAAAAAAAAAGCGGTGTAATGGGAAAAAACGTCCCTTTGACACTCCGTCTTATTGCAGATATGAATTGCGGGCAAATTCATTTGGGAAAGGTATGAACTCACCTCTTCTCCCCCAGCAATGAGTTAATTAGTAAAATTTGCATCACTAAACCATCAATCTTACAATCTAAAAATATTTTCTGGCTTTAAATAGCTTGCAAAGGGTTGACAAGTCGTAGAAAACAAATCAGTCAAATACTTATTATTAGGTATACAGCCATGTTTTCTAGATTTATTTACATTCTCAGGAATATAAATGTATAAGGACTAGTGCGGTCACAAAGTAAGGGATCAGTTTATATACTGATTGTAACATAGAATTGAACCCTCACTTTATATCCACATTATAATTTGTTTGTTTATCAGATTCTAATTAGATATGAATCCATCTCTTCTCCCCTATCTATGGATTAATTAGTAAAACTTGTATCACTAAATCGTTACAATCTCAAAAAAATATACAATCTAAAAATACTTTCTGGCTTTAAATAACCTGAAAAGAGTTGATAAGCCATAGAAAACGAATCAATCAATCAATCAAATACTGATTATCTCCGTAGATTTATTTACATTCTCTGGAATATAAATGTATAGAAACTAAAGTGGCCACAAAGTGAGGGATTAGTTCATACATTGATCATAATATAGAATTGATCCCCCACTTTATGTTTACATAATTTTTTTTTTAATCAAATTATATAAATTCACCATTTCTCTCTTATCGCTATGGATCAATAAGACTTGTAGCAATAAACCATTATTATCCCCAAAAATATCTTTTACGATCTTAATATTTTCTGGCTTTAAATAACTTACAAAAGCTTGATAAGCCGTAACAAAACGAATCAATCTTCCCAATGTAAAAATTATGTCATTGTTTTCTTTATCATATATAAAATATGTTTTTAAAAATGTTAACTTATGACTAAACAATAAAAAATCATTCACTTGTCTTAATTATATAAACTAGCAGATAGAAAACTATTAAATTAAAATATGTCACAATAAACGTATTTATATTACATCTGCATTTCATGACAAATTAATATGATAATTAAACAAATGATTGATTGTTTGTTTGATTTGTTTCATGGCACATCAACTCCTTATGGGTCATTTAATACCGAAATTTAATTTTCTAGAGAGCTTTGAAGTAAAGAAAAATGTGATATATGTTATTCTGCTTTCACAATTGTGTACATATACATGTTTGTGTGGGCATAATTATTATATGTGTGTTTTATGTTGAAGTTTTACTCAAGTTATATTTTGGAATACAGTTTGTAGGATATTATATGGATTTATGTCATGAAAGAGTTCATATTGTTTTCTTGGTAGTATTTTTAAACGAATTTGGGTGAAATCACTACAATTTGTTAGTATGCGCATATTGTTGGTAATTTTACTATATATATATGTATTGTTGGTAATTGTGTGTTTTATGTTGTAATTTTGTTAAATACAGTTTGATTTCTTTAAGAAATTGTAGGATATTATATGGAATAATGTCAGGAAAGTGTTCTTTTGTGTTGTTTGTTTGGTTGGTTGATTTTGTTTAATGGCATATAAACACCTCTATGGGTTATTTAATGTCAGAATCTAAATATTTTGATCGAAATTGTATACCTTCAATTACAGATTAAATGCACTGTTGGTCAATTTGCTACATCTATTGTTGGTAATTTTGCAATAAATGTATTTTTATACTTTTCTAGTATAAATTTCCTTTTTTATGGGGTGGGGGGTGTCACTATTTGCCCATAGCTTGCACCCTAACAAGTGCTTAGTAGTAAAATAGATAACTCACTATAAAATATACAACCATACTATCTAGATTAAACAAATAATGCATAATATAGTATAAACAATAACACTGGCCTGCGATGTTTTCAAGGTTGAATATATAATAGCTGATTTTAAGGTAGTTTTTTTTTCGCTGAATCCAACAATCAAACTCATCATTTCTAATCAGATCAAATTTTTAAGATACAAACTCATGCCTAAAATGTATCTCTATCTATAAAAGGCAGGATGTGTGTGTGTGTGTGTAACGAATGCATGGCCGCAATTTTCGACGGATTTGCACCAACATTTACATGCACATGCTCCAAGTTAGTGGGAAGGCCAACACCGACGTTGCATTTCCCAATTCCCATCGATAGTGGAAATAATCGATTTTTTCATGCTTCTACGGCAGTTCTCATGTAGTTTGCGGCCATTTTCTACTGGCCAGAGTGATAGCCTATAGCTGGCTGCCACGAATAGACAGGAAGATTCTATTGGCCAGCGTGAGAGCCAACAGCTGACTAACACGAATGTTAACTCGCATGCTAGTATGCAAAAAAATCGATAGCTGCATTCGTCACAAGTGGGAAAAATTAAAATCTGTATGGCACTTTACTTCAATTGGCTCATTCACTTGCTTAAACTCAACGTTGATTCTGATTCCGCAGAACTGTGTTGGGTGTGAAAAAGTATTTGTTGTTAACATTCTTTTTTCATTCGGTTTTTCCAGTTACAAGTCCTTTTTTAAATCTGATTGTTTTGTGTTCATTTTGTTTAGTTCTTTTTTCGTAACAGATTTAATGTTTAGTATAGAGCTTAGAAAAAATTCGCAGTGTGAGATAGGCAAGAAGTAAGGCATGTAGCAACATCAGCACGGCAAAGGGCACTCCTTTAAAGGCAAGGAAGGGCAAAAATATTTGAAATCAAGTGATAGCGATTGCTGTATGAGTCGTACAATTTTTGAATCAAGCCCGGGCAACGCCGGGCCATGCTGCTAGTAGAGTAATATTAATAACTATATTTATTTTCTTGTTGAATTAAACAAATAATGCTAAACTTAGAGCCGATAAAGAAAAGCACACATTGTGCCATAGTAAACTGAAAAATACACAAAAGAAGCTATTCATGGATGAAAGGCCTTTCAAAGACTTCCTCCTGTGTTCGGCAGCCACAGCATCTCGTTTTAAGAACTAGCAGTAGTCAGTAAGAAAGTTTATATCCCATCGGCCTCTTCCATAACGCGAATGTCTTGGTGAAAACGCTCACTCTGGTCTTCACTCAAATCTCAACAGTTCTTTGGAAAATAGTCCAAGTGTGACCGCAGGAAGTGCAGTTTGACTGACATTCGTTGGCGGAAACTCTTCGGTAGCTCTTCAATTTCCTTCTTGTATTCCGTACTACGATGGTTTCCCAGGGAGTTTGTAACTCCTGACTTCAGTGACTTCCAGGCGGACACTTTATCTTCGCTCAGTGCTTCGCCAAACATTTGGTCCTTCATGAGTTCTCTTATTTGGAGCCCGTCAAATATACCAGCCTTGAGTTTCTCCGTGTTTATCCGTGGGGATTTCTGGAGGAAAGCAAACCCGTTGCCTTCCCCGTCCATTGCTTTCACACAGTTCTTCATTACTCCTAACTTAATAGGCAAGGGTGGAAGCAGTATTTTGTTCGGATCAACGAGAGAGTGAAACTTAACGTTAAGCGAGCCAGGTTTTTACCCTTGTCTTAACGGCCACTCTTGTCTGACATAATGTTGGTCGTCAGCCCAGCCGTCCCATAGAAAACAAAGGTACTTTGTGTACCCACCCTGGAGCCCTAGGACCAGTCCAACCACCTTAAGATCTTCACAGATCAACCATTTTTGCTCCTGGTATGTAACAGTAGACAACAAATGATCCATGCTGTTGTGAGTTTCTTTCATTTGTACTGAATGCTCAATAGGGATAGATGAACAAACTATTATGTAGAAGAACTACTTTGAGACTTCTGTTGGATGAGTCAATAAAAAGTCTCCATTCTGTAGCATCATACTCTAAGCCCAGTGATTTGATCAATCCAGCAATGTTGTTGAAATAAACCAAAGATGACTTATCCTGGAACATGAAAAACTGTCTTAATTCTCTCTCATGGTCTCCATACCAGTAGAACGTTGTTCCTGGTGCCAACAAATGTTTCTCTTTGAGACGTGAACCCAGCAGCTGAAGAAACTCCTTTGAAAGGTTCAGGTCTCGTGTCAGGTCGTTGAGTTCTGCTTGTGTCAAGGTTACTGGCGTTGATCGCAGCGATTCAAATTTGCAAAGTTTGACTTGTTTAACACAGGATCAGATATATGCTGTGGACAGTAAGGATCTAATTCACTATACGGTAATAATGATCATTGGGGCAAGCTCTCTGATTATTACTCAACAACCAGTTGCTTATCATATTGATAAACAAACAAGGAATATAGTTATAGTGTGTACATAAAGTGAGGGATCAATTTTATATTAAAAACCATATATAAACTGATCCCTCACTTTATGGTCACACTAGTTTCTGTACATTTATGTTCCAGATAATGTAATTGTGCCTGTGTAGCTAATCAGGATTTGATTGATAGATTGATTGATTGATTTGTTCATTCATTTTCTACAGCTTATCAACCCTTTGTGGGTTATTTAATGCCAGAAAATATTTTTGATTGTAAGAATTTTTTGGGAGGAGATAATAATGGTTTACTGATACAAGTATAATACAATTATAATATACTGATACAAGTATAATATACTGATACAAGTATAATACAATTATAATGTGTGTATATAAAGTGGGGGATCAAATCTATATTACAATCAATATATAAATTGATCCCTCACTTTATGACCAGGCTAGTTTCTATACATTTATATTCCAGAGAATGTAATTAAATCTTAAAGACATGCCTGTGTAGCTAATCCGTATGTGATTGATTAATTGATTCTTTTTATATGGCTTATCAAAGATTTGAAGGTTATTTGAAACCAGAAAATACTTTTGAATTGTAACAATTTTTTGGGGGGGGGATGGAGATAATAATGGTTTATGGATACACGTATTACTAATTAACCTATAGCTGATGTAAGAAAAGGTGGATTAATACCTTTCCTATGGGTATTTACGCATAAGTAAATAGAACAAACCCAACTAGAATTGAAACTTGCCTCTCCGAATAACAATTCTGAGCCATTACACCATCCATACATCCCAACTTACAGCACCGGTATTTCCAAACGGTCACTCATCTAGATATTAATCAGGCTCAACGTTGCTTAATTGTACGGAAACCAATATTTCAACATGATATGGCCGTAGGTCCAAATATATTGTGTAGCTAGTGAGGACATAATTCACTATGCAGTAATAATGGACATTAATGTCAGCTCTTTGATTATTACTGCACAGCTAGTAGCCTATCATAAAATTTATTTTACTTCGTTTAGTTTGGTATAAGGACAAAGAAACGAGGACATAGGCCAAATACTTTCTTATAACGATCTGACCTGTCTAAAAAGTAACATCAAAATGTTGCCAATCTCATAATTATCTTTTATAGAATCCAATTAATACCTTGAATCCTAAGCAATGTAGAAACAAATTTGACGTTGGACGGATTATTTATATTGATTCGTAAAAAGACAGGACGGACAAAAGTTTAAAAAAAAAAAAAAAAAAAGGTTTTTTAGTAACGTAATATCGCTTTTAAAAGTATTTATAGCTTTTAAGTAGATATTAGAGGTATCTACTTAACCTAACCCCACAAATAAAGTGGAAAATAATATCAAGAGCCAGAACTCCCAAAACGCAATACCTAAGATTTAAAATGAATTTTTTTTAAATGCAAAATATTTCTTGAAGCTTTAATTCGTAACTGACTTATTAATAGTTATTTCTTTTTGGTTATTATGATAATAGCCAGTATTCTTTGGCCGCATTTCAAAGTAGGGGGTATGTATCAAATTAATTTTTTCTACGTGTCACTTGTGTAGCGAGACCGATACGTAAACGAGCGAGTCTCATTATGCACGTATGGAGCTCTGACAGACGCAGTTTAAGCCGCCTTCAACTTTCAGCAACCATTAGTTTGTTTACTGTAGCACTTGCACACTATATACTGTAGCACAAAAAAAAAAAAAAGAAAAAAAAAGAAACTGAAAATAAATTAAAATATTAGCCGAAACCGCACGGAACGAACAACAATTTGAACAATGTCTGCACCCGCTGAATCAAAAAGTAAAGCATTTTTACCCAATAACAAACCTAAGATAAAAAAACAGAAATACATTGTCTGTCATATTTAAAGAAACACGTACGACCCCCACCCCATGTCACATATTTTTATGTGTGGGATGCAAGACCGGGCAAAGTAAGTATATATATATATATATATATATATATATATATATATATATATATATATATATATATATATATATATATATATATGAAGAAATATAGTCTTAAGGTGTGCTATATTTATGGGATAAAGTGCTCAATATCAGAGATAGAGCGTGTGTAAAAGTGAACATTGAAGTCAACACTTAGAGGCGAAATCGTCAGGTCATATATATATGTGTGTGTGTGTGTGTGTGGAGATGACCCAGACAAGTGGCTGGAATTTAGTGAAATCACGCTGAACGAAATTAAAATAAATCTAATAATTTTAGGTAACATTGTGTGTCTATTAAAATTTAATTGTATTAGTAAATTTTTTGTCTACCTACTTTTGGTTCACCTTCTGTGTGTGTGTGCATATATATATATATATATATATATATATATATATATATATATATATATATATATATATATATTTTTGCAAAAAGAACCAAACGGCACTATCTATTCATTATTGGAATCTGTTGGAGAGTGGCCTAACCCCACAAATAAAGTGGAAAATAATATCAAGAGCCAGAACTCCCAAAAACTTCAGAGACAGATGCAACTTATGTTTAAAGGAGAAAATCTTCATAATCAAACATAAAGATCCAGACATACTACTGAATAAACACAGTGAACTAATTTTTAAATGCCGGCACAAAAACAATCTCCACCTAAGCAGATACATTGAAAAATAATCATATAATAAGAGCAATTTTGAGTGTTTTTTATTCCCTTTGTTTTTAGAAATATTACTATGCACACATGAACACCAACACATAACTATATGTATACAACTATGGTAATGTGCTTGAACACTGAGGCACCTGTTGATATGTACATGTATATATTTTTATATGGAATAAGAAGCAGGTTTTTTTTTTTTTTTTTTTTTTTTTATAGTGTGGGGGTGTACATTTAGATAGGTACTTATATATTTTGCCATAAATATGAAAGAACGGGTAATATTATATGTGTAAAGATATGGATTATGTAATGAAATACTGAGAGAGTATTCGAACGCAGGCATAAGTGGCTGCATGGGTGAACATGAGGATAGAGACATGTACGTGTGTAGATATGTGTAAGTGCAAATTAACGTATATGTGTGTATATGGATATGCTGCATATTATGTATATATGAATGTATGTGTTTGTATATATATGCATGTGTGTATGTATGTATGCATATGTGTGTGTGTATATGTGTATGTGTATATACGTATATGTGTGAAAAAATACATATATATGTATATATGTAGATGTATATGGATATACAGGTGTCTTTAAATGTATATGTATATATATGTAAGTATAAGTGTATGTGGAGATATGTATGAAGATATATGAATATGCGTTTTCTCTGCAGTTTTTTTTTTTTTACTAATAAAAGATAAAAATAAATTAATTAATAAGATTACTAAATATAAAAGATTACTCTTTCAATGTACTATCTGTGAATTTTTCTAATCAACTGTTTCATAGAAAATTCCAAAAACTCCACCGAATTTCAAATTAATTTCTTCGTAGATTGTTTAAACATTTAGATACAGAAAAAACTTTAACCTCCCAAACATGCCCGTTAAAGTAACGCGAATTAACAGCGTCTAAAAAATTTGAAAGAAAAACTGTCCTCGTGAAAGTAGTGTAGCTTCTTCCTTTAAAGTCGGTCTCCACCCCTCCACTCCTTAGCCATCTATATCTTGAGACTAAAAATTAAAAATAAGAATTTGAAATGATACATATGATACATTCATATCCTCTTTCCCACCTCACTTCCTCACTTCGTTAATTTTGCGTATACTTGATGAGGTCCGTCAAAAATGTGTGAATTTCTTTTCATTTTTAATTTTTCATTTTTCATTTCAATTTTTGGAAGTAAAGTCTGATGATCCAGAGCCCTGTTAAAGGGGTTATGGTGAAATAATTTATTACATGGAACCTTAAAGTGGTCTGTTTTTATTCAAAAAAAAAAAAAAAAAAAATATATATATATATATATATATATATATATATGTGTGTGTGTGTGTGAGTATTGAAGTCAACTCTCAGAGGCGACAGGTTGTTTCATGCTAGACGCAATCGTCTGGCCTGACGATTGCGTCTAGCATGCAACAGCCTGTCGCCTCTGAGTGTTGACTTCAATGTTCACTTTTATATTTATATTTACATATGCTCTATCTCTGATATTGAGCACTTTATCCCATAAATATAGCACACCTTAAAACTATATTTCTTTATATACATACATATATATATATATATATATATATATGTGTGTGTGTGTGTGTGTGTGTGTATGTATATATATATATATGTATGTATGTATATATATATATATGAGAGAAAGAATAATTAGAGTGAAAATCCAGTTTGTAGCATTTACTTTTTAAAAATGTGCTCAATACAAAGTAGAGCAATATATTATATTTTTATTATAAGAGATTAAAATAAAACCATTTTTAAAACCCTTTGGTTTTAAAAATGGTTTTATTTTAATCTCTTATAATAAAAATATAATAATATATATAAGTGGACACTAATATTAACACCAAATGGTGACAGTCTGCTTCATGCTTGAACTCAATCTTCAGGCTATGCAACGAACATGTATTAAAAAAAACCATGAAGTTAAATGGAAATAACTAGATCACATTCCTAGATAAGATATAAATATTCCCACAAACAAGGAATATTTTGGTATTTTCTATAGATTTGAGAAGGGTTAATAACATTCAAATAGTTCTTCAGATGAAGATGATTTTTGGAGAAAAAAATATTGGATAGGGAAGACCAAGAACAATAAATAAATATTCACTGAATTTTGATTAGTTGCGAGTAGTGTATATTCTTTTTAATTTTATAATTAAAAAACAAGAATCGTTTAATTTTTTTATCAGTACTACACATTAGGCCAGGATTTCCCAGTTTGGGTGATATCGCCTACCATTGGGCAATTTCAACTGTTAAACGGGTGATTGGAAATTTTGGTGAGCGATATAGGATTTTGAGTATTAAAAATGTATTTCAACATATACTACCCCCTAAAAAATATTCAAAGGAGATATGCAAAGAAGTTGTTTAAAAACAAAAAAGAAAGCTAATTGGAAATAAGTAGATCACATTCCTAGATAAGATAAAAATATCCTCGCAAACCACGAATATTTTCGTATTATCTATAGTTTTAAGAAGAACCATTAACATTCCAATAGATTTTCAAACAAAATAACTTTTTTTTCGGATATAAATCAGATAAGGGAAAACCAAGAGCAACAAAAAATATTCGCTGAATTTTGATTAGTTGCTAGTAGTTTATATTCAGTATCTGTCTGTATTTCTGAGATGAGGTATTAGGTACATTATTTATATTATTCGGACTATTGTCCTCATCTTTGTTGCCATATTTATTACACCTTTATCCACTGTGCCATGTGTCCTTGATGCGTTAGTTAGATCCAGTGACAGGACCCAAAGAGTATGAGTTCAATACCCAGTTAAGGCAGTGGAGAACTTTCAGAGGAGGATTAACAGGAGATAACTAATAACTGACATCCATTAAACATGGCACGTGGAACTAGAACAGTCTACCCCAGTGAGTGAAATAAAGGGTTCAGTTCGACATTCCAACCACTGAAGAAGGCCGGAGCGTACAACGGCCGAAACGTTGTAATAAATATGGCGACAAAGATGAGGACAATAGTCCGAATAATGTAAATAATGTAGTTTATATTCTTTTTTAATTTTATAATTAGGAACAAAAATAGTTTAATTTTTTTGCCAACACTTGCAAGGATAACACAGTAGAGGACCTGGGGGGTGAAGATGAAAAGAAACCACGTGCGTTTATATTTCCTTCTAGGAGAAGGTCTAGCTACATGAAAATGGCGGATTTAAATTAAGTTCAACTGAAGATAAAGACGACAAACAAAACCGATATATATATATATATATATATATATATATATATATAAACAAATATATGCATTAAACAAAACAATTTTACAATGGACAATAACATTTGTGTGTGTGTGTGTGTGTGTGTGTGTGTGTGTGTGTGTGTGTGTGTGTGTGTGTGTGTAACATTGGTGTTTGTTCTTTGGTGAATGTTCGTATTTTGGTGAATGTTCGTACGTACGTGTATGTGTGTATAATGATCATGGCGTCTTCCCACAAGTGGGAAACGCTATCTCCTAAGAGAGCTTACATTGTAGTCGTTGAAATGAAGAAATGAAAAAGAAGATTTATCTCACCTCCACGCGAGGTGGGATGCGGCCCAAGGCCTGCAGGAAAAAGAGGACGAGGCGAGAAGTCGCCCAGTATCTATAGTATGGGGAGGGAAAACCCTAGTGACAATTTTGGAAGAAGGAGGTAACTCCGACAACCCTAACCATAAAACTAAATATATAGTTTTCAAAAGTCAAATTTGCTTTCATTTGTTCTTTAATACTGTAGTAGCAGCCGTCGCAAAAGTCAGCATTATTTGTTACCTCCCTTTGGTATTTTCTGACTACATCATCAAGTCAGTTTATGAACCAGTAACAAGTCATCCATCTAAGTATTAACCAGGCTCGACGTTGCTTAACTTCTCTGATCGTGTGGAAACCAATATTTCAATATGATATGGCCGTAGTTTCAAATATATGGTGTAGCTAGTGAGGACATAATTCGCTATACAGTAATAATGGTCACTGATGTCAGCTCTTTGATTATTACTCTACAACCACTTGCCTGTTTTTTTACTTTCTTTATTTTGTGATATGTCCCGGAAAGGGATATATTTGAACGAAGTAGCTAAGTGGTTTTGGCTACTATAACCAAGTAGAATACGATAGCAGTAATCGACTGGTACGCGTCGTAGTCGCAGGTAAGAAGTGTAGATCAATGGCGTAGTCCAATGGGCGTCGTTATAGACTTAGCTCTCAGACTAAGGCTCTTGGTTCTCCTACACGTCCGTCGATATTTATGACGGACACCAGCCAATCATATTCCAGTGAGTGGGGAACACAGGTGCATATTCCATTATATCAGTTTGGCATAAGACAAAGAAGCGAGTGCATAGGGAAATACTTTCTTATAACGATCTGACATGTCCAGACAGTAACATCAAAATGTTGCCAATGTGATAATTAACTTTTATAAAATCTAATTAATACCTTGAATCATAACCAACGTAAGACAAATTTCACCTGACAAGAAGACAGGAAAATATAAAATTGATCCATAAAAAATTTGATGGACGAATATTTAAAAAAAAAATGGTCACAATAGTATATAATACCACTTTTTAAAATATTTGTGACTTTTAAGTCATAACAGAGAAATATATGAGATGTTTATTCGCTTGATCGACTGATCAGGAGACATATATATTTATTTGTGTATTTGGGCAGCAATCCTTCTCTAATACAGGTTTCATTAAATGACCGACAAAGTACTTCTGTGAAGTTTTTTGATTATATGTTTTTCTATATTAAAAAGTGCTTCCAGTTTTCGACTAAATTACCCCGTTGCTATATGTATTTGTAGTGTAGGAGGAATAATTTTCTCTTTTTTATATTGCAAACAAAATGAATTAAACGTACAACAATATCATAAATAATAAAAACTTGAGACACGTGTTGATATAACAAGACTTTGTATTTTCTTTTTGTGATGTGAATTACAGAATATTGGTATGGTGTGTGTAAAAATGTTCTCAGTGTCTCTTTTGTTTAAAAGTCGGTACTTACTTGGTTTGGTTCCGAGAATTTCGTTTGTGAGGATGCATTTGAAATCGTCTGTTTTCGATTTTCCCGGAGCACTGACAGATGTGTGTTTCTGTACTCTTACTTATCTGATCTGCTACTAACTACTGCTATGGGTGCCCTAATATTACATTACTCTACTCTCTTGTGGTGAAATGGTCGTTTTTTATAATGATGAGGGTAAATATCCTTCTTTTCTATCATCACTGATGACAAGGATATTTTGAGAATGATGAAATATCCTTAATTTTTTATTATCACTTATGGCAAGGTTATTTTTAGAATGACCAAATATCACCCCAATACTGGACCATATCAGTCCGTGGATTTGGTCATCTTAAACGACTGAAAGCCTTCATCAACCATCTCGATCTTCCAGATCGAAATGTCCACTTCTGAACCGAGCGAACAATCTATGAACAGTACTCTCAGCTATGGCACTTTCTTCATGAATGATGCATGAAAATATCACCGCTCAGAATATGTATAAACTTCAGTCAGGTGGGAAAGAAAATTACGTGTTCAAACGCCCTTTGCTTCAATCATATATATATATATATATATATATATATATATATATGTATATTGTTGTAACCTAGAAAAGGTTACTGAATGAGTAATTAAAACGGAGGTTGGAAATGAAATGATAATCTTTATAACATCAACAACACACAATACTCGCCAGCGGCATGAAGTAGGTAAACCACTGATAGTGGTGGCTACTTAGACAGCATATTACCCCCAGTTACAATAGTATCCAACGTATTTATGAGGATTGGGACATACCCATTAGTATTCATAGGTACGTTATATATATATATATATATATATATATATAGAGAGAGAGAGAGAGAGAGAGAGAGAGAGAGATTATAGGTAATCGATCTGTTTGTATATAATCTGTAGTAATATTAGTTATTAAAACTGACCCACAGAGAGCTCGATGTATTTATTATAACAGAACATATATATTTTTTACACTAAAAAAGCAAAAATTACCTCAACATAGACGATAGTCTATTTCAAATCGCTCTGTACGCGGCTATCATCAGATGATAGCTGCGTACAGAACGGCTTGAAATTGACTATCCTCTATGTTGAGGCAATTTTTGCTTTTTTGCTGATATATATATATATATATATATATATATATATATATATGCTAAGATAAGTAACAAATAGGAAAGGTTTATCAGTCTATCATGTTTCAATATTAAAGCTTCATCAGAGAATGATATATGGGGAAAGAGACAAAAGAAATTCTGTTATTTTTACTTTTGTATTGTTTAATTTTCACTGGCTAATCATATTTCACGTGCTTTCGAATTGTTAAATAAACGTTTGTATAAATTGTGGCGTTCCGAATTCAAAGAGAGACGACAAGTCTTTTCGAAATTACTAGAAATTAACTCGCTCGTAATACACAGGAACAAAAAAGGCCACAGCTTTGATTTTACAAATTCCTCTCTAATTAAAAAAAAAAGAACATAATTTTTTGCATCGAAAGTACTTCGAGGGAATACTAATAACAATATTACCAACTATAAACGCATATCAAAAGCATTTTATTACACTACTGACATTTATTGAATCCATTCTTAAAGAATCTAACGTATGTCTGTCTAAAGGATCGCCAACCCTTTTCCCCAAGCTACATCTGGCCCGCGAAGGATTTTTGTCCGGCCCACTAACTTAACACCTGGACGCTAATTATCTAATTAATTTGTGGAGCAAGTGGAAGAAAAATATCAGTTGAAGTTAATTAACTTACAATACTACGAGTTTTTTTTAAATCAAAATTTCACTGCAGTAGATGTATTATCGTTAACTTGCTCTTCTTCATCCAATTGAGATTCCCTTTTGAATTTGTTGGCTTCCTTTATCACTGAATTATTATTAAATTAATTTAATATGTATATTATTTAATATAAAAAATAAAAAATAAAAATAAATAAATAAAATAAACAAACTTAAAAAGAAGAGTATAAATAATACAAAAAATAAAATATAAAAAATAAATATATAATTATAATAAACCAACGTAAAGACAAGAATGTAAATAATATAAAATAAAAATAAAATATAAAAAATAAATATATAATTAAAATAAACAAACGTAAAGACAAGAGTATAAATAAAACAAAATAAAAATAAAATATAAAAAATAAATATATAATTAAAATAATCAAACGTAAAGACAAGAGTATAAATAATACAAAATGAAAATAAAATATGAAAAATAAATATATAATTAAAATAATCAAACGTAAAGACAAGAGTATAAATAATACAAAATGAAAATAAAATATAAAAAATAAATATATAATTAAAATAATCAAACGTAAAGACAAGAGTATAAATAATACAAAATGAAAATAAAATATAAAAAATAAATATATAATTAAAATGAACAAATTTAAAGACAAGAGTATAAATAATACAAAATATTAGCTCAAAAAAAGTTTCTCCGTCCATTAATTTATCACCCGTCTGTATATTATGAAAATCTAACTCTACTAAATCCTAAATCCTTATGTCAACCCCCCCCCCCAAATTTAGTTGGTAAAGATAGAAAGGAAATGGAGAACGTTTGCTTCTCTTCTCCTTAAAGTTAAAATAGACACAAATAATAAGATTTAAGCACTGAGAAAAAAAAATTACTTCAGTATAGACCAGAGGTCGGCAACTCCCGACCCACATCCAGCCCATGAAGGATTTTTGTCCGGCCTGCCAACTTTACACCTGGACACTTATTATCTAATTAATTTGTGGAATAGGTGACAGAAAAATATCAGTTGGAATTTATCGACAGAGTGACAAATTTTTAAAATCAAAATTTCATACCGAATCTACTGCCGACTTCTACAAGAAATATGTTTTGCCAAGCGGAAAATAAAAAAAGGTCTATTGAATAATGCGAAAATGATGTGTCCTGGGTATGACGATAAACAACATCTGGCAGCAAGGCCTCTGATCGGGAGGTTTTGAGGAGCAATACATTTTTGAAGAACAAAATATTACTTTTATTCATATATATTTATATCTCTGTCTATATCTGTGAGATGAGGTATTATGATTACTTACATTATTTACATTATTCGGACTGTTATCCTCATCTTCATTGCCATATTTACAACGTTTCGGCCGTTGTTCACTCCGGCATTCTTCAGGCGATTAGATCTCTGAGATGAGGTATTATGATTACTTGCATTATTTACATTATTCGGACTGTTATCCTCATCTTCATTGCCATATTCACAACGTTTTGTCCGTTGTACGTTCCAATCACCTGAAGAAGGCCAGAACGTACAAAAGCCGTAACGTTGTGAATATGGCAATGAAGATAAGGATAACAGTCCGAATAATATATATATATATATATATATATATATATATATATATATATATATATATATATATAATTGTTGGCATTAAATAACCCATTGAGGTTGATATGCCATAAAACAAAATAAACCAAACCTCCAAAAAATAAAAAATGATGGTATCATTGTTTGGGAACAACATACGCTTGGGAACAACTTTTTTTTCGAAACTGAAATATACTGTCTATATTTCTGAGATGAGGCATTGTAATTATTTACACTGTTCAGACTGTCGTCCTCATCTCCATTGTCATATTCACGACGTTTCGGCTGATGATTGGACATATGGCCCACTGGATAAAAGCGTTGGTTGTATCCAGTGACTTGACCCAAAGAGTTGTGAGATCAGTACCTACAGCAGAGGTGAAGAAAAACTTGGAGAGTTGAGTTAAAGGGAGAGAACAGATACTGAGACACCCGGAAGTGGCATGGCACGTGGAACTAGAACAGTCTATCCTGGTGGACGAAATAAAGGGTTCAGTTCGAAATTCTAATCACCTGAAGAAGGCTGGAGCTTCGTGAATATGGCAACAAAGATGAGGACAATAGTCCGAACAACGTAAATAGTTTCAATGAATTATACTAAAAGTCGTTTAAGAACAAGTTTGGGTGATGATCACCTGTATGAAGTTTTGGCTATCTTAAGATGGCGGCGTTAACTGCGCGGGAAAATTGGGATCGGCGTGTTTTAAAATGAGTAGGCCAGTGTACGTTAAAATTCTAATCTATGTGTTATACCGGAACATACCTATTCTAGTGTTAATAGACTCTCCCACATATAATAAGTAGTAGTAGCAGTCGCCAGCGAGCTGAGTGAGTTGGTCAGTCAGTCGATGTCGGACATTAAAGTATCAACCACCACAACTAGATTGCTGCGTCATTAACTATTATATCAAGTTCCTAACGTTTTGTACGTCAAACCTTTTTAGGACCGACTTAGTGAAATACAATCTTCCACTGTGAAACTACTCTATAACAACTTGGCGACGAGGGATTCGTTCTCATACGGAGGAAGAAAAACTTTTCGTACTCTATAACACTATGTCTGTTTATTATCTATGTCAGTCTATTCATTATCTATCTATCTATCTATCTATCTATCTATCTATCTATCTATCTATCTATCTATCTATCTATGTCTGTTTATTATATGTCTATCGTCCCGAGTCTCGAAAGCCATTATGTTTTGAGTGGTACTACACGTACTTCAGCAGTAGCAAGCAAGATGGCCAGATGGAACCCATCCCTGGGTTTGAATTCAAACCTAAACTGGTGGCCATCCAAGGCTACAGAGCTTAATCTTCCTTGTTATTTAACCCCTAACAGCGGAGAGAAATTGATTCATACTTTTCCAGGGGTATTTCAGCGAAATCAAACGCAGCTGACCTTAGTTGGAATTTCAACTGCCATTTTGTGCGCCGGTTTCAAACGGAAGCACAAAATAACCAGAAAAGCTGATACGAAAAGATAAGAACCGCACACGTATGTAAGATGGCGACGGGTAAAATTTTAAAATAGGCACTGCGACCAGTATTAATAAATTTTCAAGTGTTCTTCTTCTTCTTCTTCTATATGTCATGTCCCTTCAGGACTAGCGACCATGGCTCTCCACAATTTCCCGACCCTTGTAGCTCTTAATAAATTTTGTCTTTTCGTCATCTCACCTAAACGCTGTTCAGCTTTCCATTTACTCATTATGCGTTGTTTTCGTCCGTATCGATTCCTCTTCTTCTATGCGAAGTGTCCCTCAGGGACGTGGACGATCATAGCTCTCCACTATTTCTTGTCTTTTGTAGCTCTTGTCTTTAGGTTATCGCTCCTAAATCCTGCTCTGCCATCCAATATACCAATTATTTGCGTTATGCTTATTTTTCACCCGCAACGATTCCTCTTCTTCTATACGACATGTCCCTTCAGAACGATGGTGATAATGGCTCTCCACAATTTCCCGTCCCTTGTAGTTCTTGTTTCTTGCTATCTCTCCTAAAACATGCTCCAACATGTATCTAGTCATGCTTGCCAGGTTGGTTATGTGTTGTTTTACTTCGTCCCTCTTGCCTTCAATTTGCCTTGTGAATATCAGATTTTCCAAGCCATCTTTCCTCGTTATGTATCCAGAAATTTAAGCATCCGCGATCACGAATATGAAGAAAAAAAAAAATAACATTCTATAAAAATAGCTGCGGGATGGGTTTAGTCTTCTATGTAAATTCATTGTAAATTGATCTCCTATACGGAAAGCATGATATTTTTGCTTTTTTCATACGTATCCTTATGTTCTTATTGACTTCTCTGTTCTCTCCTGCTCCTGTGGGGTGTTTAATACTCTTCCTCTCCTTCTGGGCGTTGCATAATCCCAGGATTTTTTCTGTGGCCCATAAGCCATTTGAATTTTGCATGACAATGATACCTTTTGACTGTTTCAGTCTGAATTGAAGATGATTTTGCTTTGCTAAAACTCGTTCAGAAACTGTTCTTGGTAAAGCTGTAGTAAGTCTGCTTAAGATGTATTTCATTTGGTGAACGCCAAATTCAATACCATGGGTCTTTATACTTTCCAATAGTGCTAGCTAGTTCCAGGTTGGAAGAGCTGGCAAATAGCTGTCAACGTCTGCCAGTATCATTGATGATTTCATTGCAAGACTCTCACTAGCCTTTGCTTGACATTTGGCCAATCTTGGCGTTACAATACAATTATAAAAGATATTTTGTTTACTTGGTTGATCATATCGTAGATTTACGTGTAAATTGACCCCCAGCCCTACGGAAGACAAAAAATATTCTTGTACGCGTCTTTTCCAATAAGCTGTGAAATAACATTTACTTTTAAACCTTTTTTTTCTGCATATTAACATGAGTTAAACACTCCTGGTTCTATTATTTGTATATTTTTAAACATTTCAACGCCAGCAAGGCGATAGTACGACTAGTACGCAAATGCTACAGCGAGTGTAAGTAAGGGAAAAGACAGGGTATAGGGGAATGGAGGGGGATAGGATAAAAAGAAGAATGGGGATCAAAGCAACAGAAGATGTCGAGTGACATTACATTTAAATTTTTTAAGATTATAGTTATCAGGGAATCAAGTAAGAGGAAGGGAGTTTCACTGTCGGGAAGTGCGAATGAAGAAGCTGTTGGAGTAGAACAAGCGGTTACATTTAACTGTTTCGACAGTAAAAGGGTGGGATCGAGATGCCAACCCAGTAGCACGCTTAAGTTCATTCGGTCGGGGCACCAGTGAAAATAGTTCGTCAGAGCAGATGTCATGAAAATATTTATATAAAAAAAACAAACAAAAAAAAAACAGAGGGGAGCCACATTAGGTCGATGAGAAAGTGACTTGAGTCGTGACCCCAAGTCAGGACCGATCACATGGCACATCTGACTTGGGATTTTGACGAGAAACTGGAGATGAACAGCGGGGGCACCAGAACGTGTATGGCAACAGTATTTCATGCATGGACGAATGGTAGATTTGTATATGTGAAGGATGCACCTTCTGGCGCGACACAGAGAACCAACTTTCCTTGCGGTAGAGGACGTGGGCGATTATGGCTCTCTACAACTTCCCATCATTTGTAGATCTTAGGTTTGTCTTTTAGATATCCCACACATTCTTGTTCTGCCAGCCATTTACACAAACTCGTAAAGTAAGTTATGCCCTATTCCTATCTGTCTATCTTGCCTTCTATATGCCCTGTGAGTGTCAAATTCACCTAGCCTTCTTTTCTTATTATGTATCCACGAAACTTCAATTGTCTCTTTCTGATTCTAGATAAAAGTGTCCTAGTTGCATCATTTTTTCTTAAAACTTCCTCATTACTCTCATGTTCCGTCCATGCTATTCCCAGCATCCTTCTGTAGAACCATATTCCTGTTGCCTCAATTCTCTTCTTTATCTGTCAGGAGATTGTCCAGTATTCAATGTCATATACGAGTACCGATATTACATAACATTTCAGTACTCTTTCATTTGTTTCTGACGAAATTTTCCTGCTTCCCAATATTTTGCTTAGCTTTTGAAAGGCGTCTTTCGTTATCCTAATGCCCCTTCAGATTTCGCTGTCACACTTCCCGACCTCTGTTAAAAGACAACCATGTTAGCTAAATTTTCGCACTTGCTTCATTCTGACGTCCCCAATTCGTAGTTTGTAGATTTAGCTGCCCCTTTTGCTAACAACCACACATTCAGTCTTCTTATAAAGAGTGTTCCATTAAGACAGATTATATATGTTATTTAAGTCATGGCAATTATGTGTGAAAAATATCAACCAAATGTCCGCCAAATTTGAAAGAGAAATAAAAAAAATCATTAGACGCTTAAACTTAATTCAAATTGGTCCAAGTTAATGGAACACCCTTGTGGGATTGTCTCATTAAGGAATCTGGGTGTGGTGAAACTTCTTGACCCTTCTATTCTTGCAGCATATTGACTGTGTACATGAGTTTTCAGTCTTATATGAAAACTTGAACAAAGACAATTCATCACTGTCAGAATATCACACTTCAATTTTCAACAGAATTTTCTTTAACTTTTTCTCTCTTATATTCAATAATATGAAACTATATTCAAATCTTCCTAATCCTGTTATTATACGAATATATTTTACCCATAAATACAATTAATATATAGTTACTAATAATATAGGGTGTTTCATTAAGACGGATTATATATAAGGGTGTTTCATTAAGACGGATCAAAGTCAGCAGTAAATAAATCAGTGTTATTGATGAAAATTTATTTATTTCTCTATTGAATCATGTTATTTAAGTCATGGCAATTATGTGTGAAAAATAATATCGCTCAAATATCCGCCAAATCTGGAAAAAAAAGAAGAAATCATTAGACGCTTAAACTTAATTCATATTTAAAATCGGTCCAAATTATTGGAACAGCCTTTAGTTGATACTTAGTCCTTTCTTCGCACCTTCTCTAGGAGTTTCTGTAGTTCTCTTTCTGTGTCTGTTATAATCAATGTGTCATGTGAAGATTGTGGCCGCCAATAATGAATCCTGACAGGACTTCTAGTTCTCTCGAGACTGCATAGCTATAAAGGTTGAATAATACTGGTGAGAAGACACATCCACGTTTCATGCCCTTTTTTATTTTGGTGGATTTACTGGATTTATTTTCTATCCGCATGCAGGTGGTTTGCTCGCAGTATAGCTTTTGGATTTTTCTATCTTTCCCAAATAAAGCTGTGTCTTAGGTATGATGATGAACTTCTGATCAAAAGATTGGAAGTTTTGAGGAGCGTGGAACTACCTCTTAATTTCTGTTATTCCCACGTCCAACCTGACACAGAGTGGTAGCACCTGTTAGGGTTCCGACTATGGGCAAATAGTTAACACCCAAACTGGAGTCAAAACGATATGAAAGAATAAAAATAGATTTTAAATACAGTAATACATTTTTTTAAATTATTACCAGCAAAAAATTATGACCAGCAATCCATTTTTGAAAAAAAATATTACCAGCAATAAAAATCTTGTCGGCATTAAATAATCCATTGAGGTTTATATTTTCAAAAACAAAATAAACAAATAAAGCTAGCTTACATGACAGTTAAAAAAATTAAATTTTAAGAAATCACGTGGCAGATTATATTTCATTTTTATTTTTTGATTCCGTCGTGAGGGTGAGCCAAATTACAATGCATTTACATAGCAAACAGGATCTACCTATTGTTTTATATGCAATTTTTTTTCTGGTGTTCATAATGCGGTCTACTTAACCTATGGAATATAGATTATAAATATAATCTATAACGGTTTACTGTGTGGCTTAGAAGTGGCAAAAGTACGAAGCAGCTAATGAGAATCGAACTCACTGCGCAATTGTAATTGCATAAGCGAGATAAGCTTAGTAACCATTACAAGCTTGGTAACCATTACACCATGCCGGGTCTCGACGTGGTGTAATGGTGACCAAACTTGCCTCGCGAGATCAGTTACAACTGAGTATAGAGTTCGATCATCAGTGGTTGCTTTACGCTTTCGCAATTGTGCCACACCTAGAAAATCACTTTTACTTACGCATATAAATACCATTATTCAAAATCTCCAGTAAATTTCGACCCGATCTAAATGTTTGCTATCTTACCAAAGTGCAAAGTCTACCTACTTGTTTAAAAATACATGTCAAGGATATATATATATATATATATATATATATATATATATATATATATATATATATATACACGCACAGATAGAGGATGTATCAAAAATACTTTCACAAACTTTGGGGGCGGGTTCTTCACACCAAAACAAGGACAAAAGTCTATATAAACATATATCTACAAATCCTTATTTATTAAGTTTCAAATTTACGCTGTTAAATGCACAATCCGAAAATACTTTTACAAACTTTGGGGACAGGTTCCTCACGCCAAAACAAGTTAAAAGTCCATATAAACATGTCCAAAAGGCCATCGTTGTACCTCAACGCATAAACTCGTAAGAAATGTTTAAAATATCATCTGCTTGCTTCTACACACACATGCACCCGTCGGATCATTGACTGGCGGACCGTTTCAAATACTTCCGCACGGTGTCGAATGGTTTTGCAGGGCCCCATGACACATTGATAAAACACCTCTGCATTATGAATGTCTGCTGCATAAACCAATTGTTTTAGATGGTCCCACAGACAAAAATCCAAAGGATTGAGGTTGGTGGAAAGTACTGGGCGTGGAACCGGTCCCCCTACCTATCAATCTTTCATAGTAGATGTCAGCCAGTGCCTCGCGAATAATTTGACTAAAATGTGCTGGAGCTCCATCATGCATGAATCACATACGTCTTCATATTAGCAGGGATACATCCTCTAGCAAGTATGGCAATGTTTTCGAAATAAAGTTCCTGTAGTAAGGTACTGTAAGACGTTCTAGGAGAACATAGGAACCTACCAGACTGTCACGTACAATTCCAGCTCATACATTAATCGTAGCCTGTATTGTACCATGGGGATTCCGATCCGCTCACAAATGTTGGTTCATCCAAAAACAAGACTGAAAAGACAAAAAAAAAAAAGTATTGGCACTTTCTTCAATAAACCACCGACAAAAGTTCTTCCGTGGTGAGTAACGAGAGGGCGTAATACCCTACGCACGTTGGAAATGATACAGGAACTTTACTTGAAGTACACTCCATGCAGTACTATGAGTTCTTCAACATGCTAGGGTCAATTGACGTGTGCTGATACCTGGATCGTCTCCGGCAGGCTGTAGAATATGTAATTTGTGGTCAGGCGTACGAGCAGATTTCGGTCTTCCTAGATCCATAGTTTGTGAGGACATGGATCCTGTCTCAGCAACTCGACGATAAACATCAGCAATGGTTGGATGATTCGGTTGCCTTCTGTCTGGAAACGCAATCTGATACATCCGTGCAACCTCGCGTCCATTACCATTAGTGCAGCCGTATGTAAAAATCATATCTGCCTGCTCACGATATGAATATCCTGTCATTGTTAAACGGAACACTTCTCAGTTAACTCACTACTACACACGTTAAACGTTAAAGACAGACTAGCCACAAGTTTACACGAATGACAAACGTAATCTAGTCTACGTGGCAACACAGTGCCATCTTCCGTAAAATTTCTTTAAACTTAATAACTCAAAAACGAAGAATTTGCGGATATATGTTTATATGGATTTTGTTCTAGGTTTTGGTGTGTGTGAGGGATACGCCCCCCAAATTTGTAAATGTATTTTTGATACGCACTGTATATACGAGGGTCGTTTGAAAAGTTCTAAGCTTGACCCAGAAGGAGTTGGAGAAACAAGTCAGTTTTTCATTATTTTTCAATATAGTCCCCCTTGACATCAATACACTTGGTCCAACAATGCTTAAGCATTGCAATCCCAAAACAGAAGGTGGTGTCCTGGTTCTCCAAAAACTTCTCCACGGCACATATGGCATCATCATTGTTTCCAAAATGATGACCACACAGGTAGGATTTGTGTTTAGGAAACAGGAAGATGTCACAATAGCACAACTGCACTTAGCTTCCCTCTGCATTTCGACTTGATTGCTTCATTCACTTGTCTTAATTCTGGTGCATAATAATGTCCATTAATAGTTTTTCCTTTTTCCAGTTAGTCTATCATGATTACGCCTTCAGAATTTCGAAAAGCGCATATCATCACCTTGCCAGCCGACGCTACCTGCTCGAAGTCCTTTGGGGTGGAGAACAAGAGCGTTTCCACTGTTTACTTTGAATCTTTGATTCAGCCGAACAAGGTTTCATCTTGAGTTACTAATATGCGATGGAAAATCTGCGATGAAAATTCTCAGGGTCAACCTCTAAACGGGTCAGAAGTGTTCTGGAAATGTCAACCCTTTTCAGCTTCCGCTCTGGTGTCAGCATTCTTGGGACCCAGCTTGTAGACAGCTTGCTCATCCCCAAGATCATTCCTTTTTTGCGTGGTCATCACCCCCCTCATTGCTAATATATATATATATATATATATATATATATATATATATATATATATATATATATATATATATGTATGTATTTTACACAATTTTACATATTGGGATTTTTAATTAATGGGGTTATTTTCCCAGTAGTGGTCCAATGTGTTTGAGATACTTTGGTGTATGAAGGAGCCAATGTTGACAGATAAATTCTTTTGGTGAATGAGTATATTGTAACGAATGAATGGGTCGTGAATCCGATTAGATAGGTATAGGATAGCTAGTGGCGACCAACCTTGACCCGTCTCTCCACTTTTTTCGGCCTTGTGCCACAATTACTGTATCAGTAATAAATCTTAGCCGTGTTTCATCCCAAATCATACAGTGAATGACAGCAACTTGTTCATCAATGATTGAGTTTTTTGAATGACTTGACTGAAGGCCATCTTCTGTGTTGTCCCTACCCAGCTTGAATTCCGCACCCGCCTTCTTTACAGTTGTATAAGAAATGGTTTCCTCAGCAAGTGTCTGTACCATGACTTGATGAATTTCCTTCGCTGTCATAACTTTCTTTTGCAGATACTTTATGACTGCTCGGGTCTCCGTTTTGTCCATTTTTAGATTTGGCGCATACCCCTCACCTTTGTATGGCTCTCACCTGCACAGAAATGAAGGCAGAAATCTGAATTAATTTTTCTAGTTTTATAAGAAGTGGTAGTGTATTGCCACAACAAAAATGTTCAATTATGTCTCTTCTTTATGTGTGAGGCTTAGAACTTTTTGAACGACACTTATATATATATATATATATATATATATATATATATATATATATATATATATATATATATATATCAGGCAATCGGAATTAAGATAGCGTTCTGTAAATGTATCATTTTCACCTTGCAAAATTACAAGAATTTTACAGGATTATCCATTGGCTGTTTTTAAAGATCCTGTAGTAATTTTACAAAGTGAAAATGATTATTTACAGAACGGTAACTTAATTCTGATTGTATGAAATATATTGCTCTGTTAATTAAAAAAAACATTGAGCTCTATGTATGGATCAGTTTGAATATTTAATATTGTGATAATAGAATTCACTCGAATTATATACCAACGGATTACTACCTCACTCTCTCTCTCTCTCTCTCTCTCTATATATATATATATATATATATATATATAGAGAGAGAGAGAGAGAGAGAGAGAGCGTCTCGTATGCACGAGTTTGTCGTTGTGTGGAAATCTTCCATGCAAACAAAGCAGACGATCATTGTTGCTATGTCCGTGTATTGTTTAATATACTGTAATGTAATCGTCATCTTTGATAATGTATTACGTAAGACGAAAGCTTAGATAGGATTAAAAACACGTATCAATATTGTGATTTCCTTTCGTCTTTTAATGATAATGTTATTAAGCTTATCAAACGATATGAAAAGAATTTACATAAAATAAATAGACAAAACTTGTCTATATTATTTAATGAAACATGCATCAATATATAAATATATATATATATATATATATATATATATATATATATATTGATGAATGTTTCGTTGTACAGTTTATATTTTGTGTACTTATTTTTGATAATATTCTTTTATACTCGCAGATAAGTTTTTAATGCCATTACTGAAAGACGAGAGAAAATCGCCGAGTTTATACATGTTTGATTTATTACCAAGTATTTTCGACATATCTATGTCATCATCAGGGTATTTTTATAATAAAATAAATATTATAGTATCCATTATTGTCAAAGACTTAGCGTTCCTCACTTAATTTGTAAAAACATATAACTTTGAGATAAACCAGCAATTTGTCTCTGGCAATAATGCATATTATAATATTTATTTTATTATAAACATTATATACAATATATATATATATATATATATATATATATATATATATATATATATATATATATATGTTCACTTTTATATTTAATTTATATATATATATATATATATATATATATATATATATATATATATATATATATATACATATATATATATATACACAATATATATATATGTTCACTTTTATATTTAATTCATATATATATACATATATAAATTAAATATAAAAGTGAACATTGCAGTCAACACTTAGAGGCGACAGACTGTTTCATGCTAGACGCAATCGTCAGGCCACTCGTCAGTGTTGACTTCAATGTTCACTTTTATATTTACATACACTCTATCTCTGATATTGAGCACTTTATCCCATAAATATAGCACACCTTACGACTATATTTCTTCATATATATAAATTATATAGACTTGTTATATTATTTCTAGGTGAGGCTTAGAAGATTTGAACAAAATATTTTAAATTACATGTCCTAAGAATATAGAAAAAGATACTGTACAGTCAAGCCCCAGTTACAACAGTCAACCATATTTGTTTATAGTGTGTTATGGTCCGGTTCTTTGTACCACGGTGATAGTCCAAGGTAGAACCAATAAAGAATGACTCGAACACGGATATGGAATAACACAGATATATTACAAACAGGAATATATACAGAGAAGTAGAAAGTGTTACTACGAACAATCAGGTTTAGTAGTAATTGTCTGAACGCGACACTGTTTTGGACTGCCTCTGACTCGACTGACTGACTCGCTCGCTCTGACTGACTAACAGACTCCTGACGGACTTCACTCCAGACTTTAGTCTGAACAGTATTTAGTTACCCCCTACGAGGGCATCATGTGGCACAAGGCCGGTTTAACGTTGGATCTCCGAGCCCGTGGGATCGGCCAAAAAATATGCCCTTTGAACCCGTATAAACGGGTTCAGGGTCGGTTTACCTCCCCGAATGAGACTCCGCCCTTCGGCGTAGCCTCGTTCGGGTTCCTTCCCGCCCGAAGTCAGAGAGTTCAACCGGTCAGCCGGTCGCCCGATTTCGGACTGATGCCCTCGTTGGGGGGGGGGGCTAAATACTGTTCAGTCTGAAGTCTGGAGTGGGGTCCGTCAGAAGTCCGTCAGGAGTCTGTCAGTCAGTCAGAGCGAGCGAGTCAGTCAGTCGAGTCAGAGGCAGTCCGAAACAGAGCCGCGTTCAGACAATTACTACAAGACATTGGAATAGTGATACTGGTCAAGACTACATTGTTCTCCCTACTAAACCTGATTGTTCGTACTAACACTCTCTACTTTTCTGTATATATTCCTGTTTGTAATATATCTGTGTTATTCCATATCCGTGTTCGAGTTCTTCTTTATTGGTTCTACCTTGGACTATCACCGAGGTACAAGGAACCGGACCATAACAGGTTCAAAATGTGATAATTAGTTGTGACAGAAAGAAAAAATGGCACCGTAGAGTTGGCGACTGGGACTTGCTACTTCTTTCTTTCTTTTTATGTCTCGTGTCCCTTCAGGACGTAGGCGATCATGGCTCTCCACTTCTCCCTATCTCTTGTAGCCCTAAATAAGTTTTGTCACTTTGCTACTTCCCCAGGCCCTGTTCTGCCATCCACTTGCTTAAACCCGCGTTGCATTCCCTTGTCTCTCTTTCACCCTATTCGACCTGTGAGCATCAGATTCTCCAAGCCGTCCTTTCTCATTACGTGTACCAGAGATTTCAGCTGCTTCTTCCTGATGTTAAATATAAGTTTCCTTCTTGTTTGTATAGTCTCCAAAACCTCATCGTTGCTCACACGCTCGGTCCATGATATCCTTAGCATCCTTCTGTAGAACGATAGCTCTGTTGCCTCGAGTCTCTTCTTCATCTTTGAGGAGACCGTCGAACATTCGCTGCCGTAAAGGAGGACAGATGTCAGGTAGAAGCTCAGTACTCTTTTCTTTGTTACCAAAGAAATCCTCTTGACGTGCTACTACGATAAGGTATTAAATCAGGGCGCGTCCTACAACTTGTAGCTTCTAACCATACGGGAAATACGATATATATATGATAAAAATATTTTAAGGTATGCTATATTTATGGGTAAAAGTGCTCAATATCAGAGACAGAGCGTATGTAAATCTAAAAGTGCACACTAAGTTCAACACCAGGCGGCGAGTCTGTTTCATACTTCAACGCAATCTTTAGGATCTGAACTGGCAGAATTTACAAAATTCTCCTATCCCGAATAACTTTTTCTTTTTATTTTCCATTATATTTTCGATCGTAGGTTTTTTCCTCTCTGGTCTTCCGGATGTATTT